>CM065126.1:20690000-21222500 GCA_033026305.1 Cirrhinus molitorella
ACTGGTTACAAATGTGATTACTATATTGCCCACACCTGTTACTTGTCAAAGGTGTGTCTAAATACAAATTACAGGAACATCACATGCTTGGAAAAAAAATATATTTCTTTCAATTTTGACAAGACGCCAATAATTTTGTCCAGTCCATTTTTGAGTTTTGTGTAAAATTTTATCAAGTTTGACTTTTCTTCTGTCTTTTTTGTGTTGTTCCACTGCAAACAAAAACAATAACCATGTGAATACCAATACATTTACAACTGGAACAATTTTCAAAAGTAGTGTTGCATTTTCTGACAGAATTGCAAGGGTGCCAATATTTTTGGCCATGACTGTATTAAACATTTAAAAATCATAATAGTAAAAGCTGCTCTACACAGTTATCATTTACATGTGGGGAGCATCTCAAACTCAATCTCTGCATATTGCTGTTAGTTTGTATTTATAATAACGTTCATCTTGGAGCACAAACACAGGAGAATACACCAACATCTTTCTCAATATGTTAACTGTTCATCACTTTTCATCAATTTTAAAGGCTACTCGTAATGATCCAATTACTCGATTAATCGTCAGAATAAAGACTGATTACTAGTACGATTATTAAAAACAGCCTTATTGTCTAAAATACAACTGTCTTCCTATTGTCTGTCCTATTGAAAAAAAAAAGGCTGTGAAATTTTACCAAATGCACTGCATGGTCGATCTCCTCCGTCGTCACTCCAGGTTTCACCATCATGGCAGCAATATCAAGGACTTCCCGAGCCAACTGAAGGAAACAAACATTGTCTTTACATTTAACAATTCAAACCTCATTTGTGTACGTGTTCATGACAGACGTGACAGCCATCCTACTAGACAATTTTTCAGCATATCTGCATACAATCTGTGAATTTATCTTGTGTAATCAAGTGTTTTTCTGGGGGTCTTTTACACCTAACACTTAAATGACTAATAGAATTAGAAATTGGTGGCAGAACAATCGGTATTCAAATACAGGCAGAAAATGACTCCCACAGCCTTCACCTGTTAAATTTCACTGTTATTATTTTTCATACAAAGTAATCATGTGTGAAGTTATGATGTTGGTTTACCTTGCAGACAACTCTCATGCCCTCAATCTCTTCAGCATTGAGGATCTTAATCTGAGACGTCCCTTTCATGGTCTGCTCTGACTCTGACATTCCTGCAAGCAGTGATGAATTGGTGAATTGGTGAGTAGTAAAATACACAGATACAGTCTACCCACAAAAGCATCTCACTATCACTTAAATAGATGGACTAGCTCTGCCTACTGACCTTCACCACAACAGAATCTCAACAGCACAGTCTCCAGTCAGCTAATAAAGACAACACAACCACTTCTTACAGATAAAAAACACACGCACACCGTCGCTGATCCAGTGAGGTCTGGGACATGACAGTTTGGCAATGACTTAATCACGGACAGTTCCTGTTAGGGCTAGGCGATATGACTCTATATTGTGTGGCAGTGAAGATAAAGATTTTTATATACCCTACCGATCAAAGGCTTGGAGAAATTTTGTAATACATTATAAAATTAAGTTTATTCCTATGATTGTAAAGCTGAATTTTCAGCATCATTACTCAAGATTTAGAGTCACGCGATCCTTCGGAAATAATCTTAATATGCTGATTTGATGCTCAAAAAACATTTCTTATCATTAATGTTGAAAACAGTTTTGCTGCTTAATATTTTTGTGTAAACCATCATGCACTACCACTGAAAAATATGGTAACATTTTAAGAAATTAATACTTTTTTTCAGCAAGTATGCATTCATTTGATCAAAAGAGAAACTTTCTATTTCAAATAAATGCAGTTCTCTTAAACTTTGTATTCATTATAGAATCCTAAAACATTATGATCACAGTTTCCATAAAATTATGAAGTGGCTCAAATATTTTAAACATTGATAATAAACTGAACAGTAAATCGGCATATGAGAATGATTTCTGATGAATCATGTGACACTTAAGGTTGCAACAATTGCTAAAAAAACCGCTTTGACATCTCAGGAATAAATTACATTTTAGTTAAAGGTTTTTTTTTTTTTTTTTAATAAATTGTAATAATATTTTACAATACTGTTGTCATGACTGTATCCAATAAATGCAGCCTTGGTAAGCATTCAAAAACATAAAAATATTGTAATTATTTAAAACTTTTGAACGGTAGTGTACCATGGTGGATACATTTCCATATCAATTGGAAAAACTGCTTTATTTACAAGTAAGCAACAAAGGAAAAAAAAAGCAGGGTGTGCAATAAAGAATATTAAGGGAAGTAATACAAACCAAAGTTAAAACATTTAACCAAACTTTGTTGAATTCACAACAAAAAATAACTATAGGTACACTATCAGTCAAAAGTTTTTGGACCGTAAGATTTTTTATGTTTTTAAAGAAGTCTCTTCGGCTCACCAAGCCTGCATTTATTTGATTCGAAATACAGCAAAAGCAGTAATATTGTGAAATATTTTTTATTTAAAATAACTGCTTTCTATTTAAATTGATTTTAAAATATAATTTATTCCTGTGATAAAATCTACATTTTCAGCATCACTGCTCCAGTCTTCAGTGTCATATGATCCTTCACAAATCATTCTAATATGCTGATTTGCTGCTCAAGAAACATTATTATAACCAATATTTAAAACAGTTAAGTACATTTTATTCAGGATTCTTTGATGAACAGAAAGATGAATTGTGATGATAAAAACATTTATAATGTTACAAAAGATTACCATTTCAGATAAATGTTGTTTTTCTAAACAAATAAACAGTTTAACATAATAATAATAATAATAATAATAATAAAAATGTTTTTTAAACCACAAATCAGAATATATGAAGGATTTCTGAAGGATCATGTGATGAGTAATGATGCTAACAATTCAGCTTTGAAATCACAGGAATAAATTACATTTTAAAATATATTCAAACAGTTATTTTAAATCGTAAAAATATTATAATAATATATAATATATATTATATATATATATATTATATATTAATATATAATATATAATATATAATATATATAATATACAATAATATATTGTTGTACTTTGGATCAAATAAATGCAGGCTTGGTGAGCACAAGAGACTTCTTTAAAAAGCATTTAAAAAAATCGTACCATTCAAGAACGTTTGACTGGTAGTATACAAATACAACTACCGTCATATCACCCACCTCTAGCCCCAGCTGATTAACGACATCAGCCATGCAGAAACAGACAAGAGCCATGCTACTACACAGACACACGCTTGCTCACAAAAATACACTCACACACCCACTGTGGAGCAAACGGCTCCCTGTAATAGTGTTAAAACAATAGGACATCACCAGCCGGACACACATGGGAAGCGGCGGGACTTCGTACCTGCCAACAACCCAACCTCTGCAGCTGCAGAGAGCGAGAGAAGAGCTTCAGACACACACTGCAGCAGCCCACCCCCAAACACACACGGAGGTAAATGGTAACGTGTATAAGGTGACTGCAGGACCATCACACACACACGCTCTCACAAAGTAGTCCTACTGAATGTACACTGAAGATACGCACACACTCCTAACCTAACCACTGGATGCTTTTGAAGACATTTAGGCTTTTTCAATACATCACTGTTGTAGAGTTTGAAAGCTGGGGGATGGTGATTCAAGGATGAGCTAATAACAGAGGAATGAAAGGCTGTAACTATAGGAGACTAATACCTAGTAATCAGCACCATAATGGTTACTTACGGGAAGACTCTGCGGCATCCGTTAATGAAGGACAAATGAGCATTTATTCACAAAACAGTGATTCATGAAAGATGCTTTTACATTATATGAAAAAAAAAAAAACTGTATTTGTAATCTCTCTTCTATACAAAGACTACTGTGTATTATTGTCATGAATAGCATTTACAGGACACCAAAAAAGTACTTGGACACTCAAGTCACACTTAAAAAGGAGAAATACACTTCCAAATAAAAATTTGTGGTTATACAATATATAAATGTGTGTTTTTTTTTTTGTTGTTGTTGTTTTTTAAGGAAATGACAAATGGTTTTGCTAGATGAGACCCTTATTCCTCAGATGGGATTGTGTAGAGACCTTTGAAGCTGCATTGAAACTGCAATTTGGACATTCATTCTGTTGGCCAACATTGAAGTCCACTATATGAAGAAAAATCCTGGAATGTTTTCCTCAAAAACAATTTCTTTGCAACTGAAGAAAGATAATCTAGTGTCTACAGCAGGGGTGCCCAACCCTGTTCCTGGAGATCTACCATCCCTACAATGTTCAGCTCCAACCCCAATTAAACACACCTGAACCAGCTAATAAATCTCTTAGGTTGCACTTGATAATTACAGACAGCTGTGCTGGAGAAGGGCCTCAGGTAGGTTGATCTCCAGGAACTGGAGCCATTTATACACTAATGTTTAAAGTTATGGTAAGATATTTTTTAAAAGAAATTCATTTATTCAGCCATTAAATTAATGTAAAATGCAGAAAATTCAACAATGCATCACAGGTAAAAATTATATTTTAACATTTATTAAAATAGAAATAAGTTATTTAAAAATATAATAATATTTCACAGTATTGCTGTTTTTTTAGAACAAGATTAGGACCACAAAAGACAAACACTTTTTCACAAACAAATTACCAAACCTCTTCAAGTTAAAAACAGTCCCAATTAAATAGGACAATTTTCTTCATTTTTTTCCGTAATTTTTTCTAGACTACGTTTTAATGGTTAAATTAAATTGTATTAAATCAAAAAGCATGTCTAATTAATTAAAATCACGAGAAACAGTTTACGCAATTTATTAAATGTTTTCCATTCATTTTCAGGACTCGATTATAATGGTTTAATTAAATTTCAATGATCAAAAGCATCTATAAATAATACATTTTATGTAAGAAATAATTGATGATAGGCCTCTGAATTCCTAGAAAATAATGCACACCCGAGGCGGTGATGCGGCCACGGCGTGAAGCGATAAGATGATATATTTCAAGGCATTCGTCTGGTTTTTGTCCTTAAAATGCTATTGTGAGTAGGCTTAATTTCTTACGCAGCTCATCCGATGTCCAAAATGTCATTTTAGACCTAGTAACGACGCTTGAGCCGTTGATAGCAGACTATGCAGTAAATAATGTAGTTTAGACAGACATACAAACAGAGAGATTAAGCTGGTGAATTACCTCTGTGAGTCTGTGCTTCTCTCAAACGTGATCAGCAGCAGCATCTCTACTTATAGTGAAATTTAAGTTAATTTTCTTCAGGAACAGCATCGTTGTTATCTCGCTTGTGAGAAATGTTATGTAGTTTTTAAGTTGTTAACTGTCAAAGCAGTACTAACAACATTAGCACTGCAAATGTATGTTCATGTGTGCATCGACTTATGTGTGTACATCTGTTAGAGAGAGAGAGTGGGAGAAATAGAGTGTGTGCTTTCTGTACATAATAAACTGTAATTTTGTGGCAAAAACATGGAAATAATCTGTCGTTTTTATTCTGTTGTTTACTGTATTTATTTGTTTGGCCAGTGTCATTGTGGGTTTGGATTATTTAGCTGTTTTAGGTTGTAAGGACCTTTGAAATAACTGAAATAGTGTGGCGAAGTGATAGACATGTAACGCGGTCAGAAGCTGCCTAGAACTATGTCTGCTGTGCATTTCCCTGAAAATATTAATATTAATAATGTTCAAATATAAATATTCCTTAAAAATAATGTTAATAATAATTTTATTAGTAGAAGTGGCAATATCATTACATCAAGTAACAGATTTCTGTCCTAGTTTCCTTTAGTTAAGCAAACTTTTATTTTGACAGGTTACTGTGAAGGATGTGTTTGTATATGATATGATCGTAGTTTTTTTTTTTTTTTTCTCAGAAGAAACTGTAAAATGCTCATGAAGTGGGACATGAGCAGTTGTAGAGATTATGTTCATGTACTCCTATAGAGGCGGCAGAGGCTGAAAACACTGCAAGGGTCACGCATGTTTCAGTATGTGTGTAGTAAATGAAACTTCGCTTCTCATTCCGCGTTGTACAATAAATTCCATTTTCATTATTGGATTCTGTGATTCCGTCCACAATTTCCAAATTATAGGGCCCTAATTAGGAGTGTGTTATGTGTCCAACTACTTTCTATGGCCACATTTGTAACATAATTTGAAAACTTTTAGTCATGATGCTTACCCAACTAACAAACTAGCAAATAAAATAAAATCAGGAAAGGAAACACACCATAAAGCACTTTGGCCTCCTTTCCTAATTGCAAATAATTAGAAGAGCACAAAACTCCTAATGATGATACAGATACACCAACGAGATTGGAGTTAGAGTTTTCTGTAAACAGAGGTTATTCTTGTGCATCTTGATGCATATTTACATTAAACTGTGGTTAATCTGGTCAGACATGCACTACTGCAGCAAACACTCCTCCATTTAAAAATCGAACGCCACTTCAGCTGATGAGATGGAGGCCATTAGTTTAAAAGCTTGTATGTCAGTGGCCTGTTTCAAGGGTCAAAAGTTTAAACTTCACACACAGGCATAAGGACAAACTGGGCAGTCTGTTAGAAAAGTGAAATGCCTCGGATAAGGGAATGGAGCAGGACAGCTAGACCAGATGAGAAAGGCTGATCAGAGTTTTGCAGTGCATAATTTACAGTATAAGGTCTAATTTATGTGTGAAGGGATTTGCAGTCTTACCCAAAGGATGATCTGCATAGTCTGGTCTCTGGATGTTGCTAGGAACAAGCCGCATGGGAGTCTGAAAACAACCAAGAACAACAGATTCAACTAAATGCTTGAATGCATAAATTAGTTTTGTTTTATGATAATGTATGTTTGTCATGTTGTCAATTCTCATGTCCGTCCCTACATGCTGCATCCTTACCAGTGGATAGTGGGGTCGCAGTTTACCAGTGTATCTGTACCCAGGCCATGGGTCTGTGTTGATTTCTTTCTCCACACAGTTCTTTCCCTCATCTTTTATTTTGTCCTCCTCTGCAAATGAAAAGCTGGATATTAATGATGGCATTATGCAAGGCATGATTTTGTATAGCACATACAAAAGGCAAATGCTAAACTGAATCACGGTGAGAGAATAAAAAAATAAAAATAATTTAAAAAAACACATACTTGCTTTTTTGTGGAGCAGTTTGTGGGTGGCCCAGCTGCCTTTGAAACATTCCTGAAAACATACAAAAACTCAAGTTATTACTCAAACAACTTCACTTTTTAAAGAGCCCATAAAATGTAATATATGTTAGCTTTGAGGCATTTATTATGTTACACACTGCCACTCAAAGGTTTGGGATCAGTAAGATTTTTTATGTTTTTTTAAAAGTTACTTATGCTCATTTGATCTAAAATACAGAAAATGATTAAACATAACTGCAGTTTGATTCAAACATTCAATTAGTCAAAATAATTTTTACATTAAAATAATAATTGCATTAATAATGATTAATAGATTTCTATTTCAAATAAATGCTTTTTTTTTTACTTTCTATTCATCAAAGAATCCTGAAAAGACAGATACATCACAGTTTTCACACAAAAATATTAGACAGCACAACCATTTTTAACATTAATAATAATAATTGTTTTTGAGCAGCAAATTAGCATATGGACCCTTTTCACAAGACTGTGATGATGCGTTTAACAGTCATCAGCATCATAAATCCTCGAAAGTTTTTAATATTTTTATTTTTTTAAAAAAATGTATGTACATTTATAACACTATAATTTGTATTAAATTACCTTTTAATCAAAATACAAAACACTAGTTAATGCAAATGCGAGGAAGCTTCTAATGCCGCATCTATGGGAGTGACAGTGAATTTTACGCTGTTCTCTCTTCTGACTGCCGTTATCAGTCTCTCTTGACCATTTTTTGATTTTTTGACCATTTTACAATAAAAAAAAGAAACAAGGGGGAAAAAAAAACAACCTCTCCTGCTACGACTTCCTACTTGAATAGGAAGTACATAAACATAGCTGAAGTGTATACTTTAGCACAATTAGAAAGAAATTTCCCATATAATACATCACAGACCTCTGTACCATTTTATAGCATTACAGATAGTTTGCTCAAAAATAATTCTTATGTATGACTTACTTTCTTCTGTAGAACATAAAAGAAGATATTCTAAACATATTTAATGAGAAACTACACTGAACACAATTTATTTACACTGCATTAAAAAAAACAAAAAAACAATAGTAATCCACAGAGAAGAGAAATTCAAACTGGCTTAGAATTACATAAAGGTGAGTTACAACAGCTCCTCAAATAAGGGCGAAAGCTTGAATCAGACTGAATTGATATATTGGACTTGGCAGCACACTGTCATCATATCAGCCCCTAAACTCAGCAAGCAGGACAGCAGATCTGCCCTGCAACAGGTGCTAGAGTCTAAGGAGGTGTCTCAAAATGTAACGAATGGGCACTCCTAGGTTTTGTCTCAAAACCCTCCGAGCTGCCAACCTAGGCTGCATTTTTGACCATCATGGACATGTATGTACACAATGCCAACAATGCTGTCTAGATAGGCAGCTCACTAGGATTTGAAACACAACCTAGGCTAGGAGTGCCCAGCAAAATCACACGAGAATAAAAAAGTGGTAAGGTTAGATCGACATTTTATGCATCCTTTTGTTCTATTACTTAACCAAACGTAAATAAAATAATTAAAGGGTTGATGTATTGATTTGACAACTGAGCAACACGCGAGCCACGTTGAGCTGGTCATTTAAAGCACGCTGAGCAGAGAAACGGCTCGAAAATTACATTTTCACTCCGTGTTTAGGGTTAAACATCTCAGCCAAATCTGTCATGCAGAAAATCTTCATGCACAAAACTTTGATGGAAACATCAAAGCTCAGAGTAAGGTTTAAAGTGCCTGTTTGCGATGTAAGACAGCTAGCTAGCTAATGCTGAGCTCAGTCCCGTAGGCCGGCAGCGTGACATGAGCGAGAAAACCTATGAGCTTAGCTTGTTTTTAAAGCAACGTATCAGAGCTTCACCTGAGAGCAAAAGTATGAGCCTTGAATTCCGAGTTTGATGCAGGTGGGACACTGGAGCTTAGCTTCGCTGAGGCAGCCTTCCGTCTCGCACTCCCGTGTCTCCACCGCCGCCATGCTTCTGCTGCTGTCGGTCAGAGAGAGAGAGAGCGCGCTGCTGTCTACTGCTGCAGTCATCTGAGATCAGAGGGAGGGACTCCAACACAACCTTGTGAATCTTTGTAAGATGGAGTGTTTATTTATCTGTTCACTTTTTTATTTGACCTTATTGTAACCACAGTTGTTGAACAGATAAAACTGAAAAGTTAGTAGAAGTATTTCTTCTCGGCAAACAAAAACAGTTCCACAAGAAGCCAAAGCATCAAGGGAGTTTCCAAGCAACGCAAACTGAAAGCCGGACTGGCACTCTGTATATAAGTGGAGCGGAGCGGAGCGGAGCGGCAGAACGAGTTCTTCAACTCCGCTGAAAGCGTTATGTAAACACGCCGCCATGGTTCCACTTCGGGTTTTTTATTTCCAACACCCTAAGAGAAACCCAGCTCTGAGCAATAACGGAACCTATGGAAGCCTGTTTCTAACACTGAAAAAAAAAAAAAAAAATCCTCAGAATTGTGAGATATAAAGTTATAAGTCAGATATTGAATTGTGAGATATAAAGTGAGTTATAAAGTCAGAATTACGAGATGTAAACTCACAGTTGTGTGAAATAAAGTCAAAATTGTGAGATAAAAATTCACAATTCTGACTTTTTCTTCTCAGAGTTGTGATATATGAAATCTGACTTCCGAAAAATAAACAAAAATTTTTGACTTTATTTATCAAAATTGTGAGTTTGTCTTGCAACTCATAATAGTGTGTTTTCACGACACGTCATCAGTCGGCCATATTGGCGGCACTGAATGTAAAGTGTCGCTGAACTGAACAAAACTGATTATTTTGCTGATTATTGCTGCTGAAAATGGTCAATTATTGTCATATTTTGGGCTGTACTAATTGGTTGGACCAGGGAAAAACATTTGGAGTACTATAGACTGCCAAAAGTTATAACAAATCAAGGAGAAGAGTGCAAAAAACTGAGAAAAGATTCATGTTTTGAAACTTGATAAAGCTGAGTTTCAAAAGGTCCCATCACTAGCTACAGGCCACATTATACAAATAACCCTGATTCCACTTCCAATCACAGGAAGAAAACGCTATAAAGGGTTTGCACTTATGTCATGATTTGGTCAGTTACCTGGATACACAGCCATAGTGGAGATACTCGGATGTAAGCAACAGAATGGATTGCACAGTTAATGTATTACTGAATTAGTTGTTCTGCTACTTTATGCTGTCTAAACCACAGGAAAAAAATTTGTGGAAACTGTTAAATCATATAGAGAAGTACCAAGTATATAGTATATAGTATTCCAAATGTTTTTCCCGGTCTGACCAATTAGTACAGCCAAAAAACAAGACAATAATTAACCATTTTCAGCAATAATCAGCAAAACATGCAAGTTTTGTTTGGTTCAGTGCCACCAATATTGCAGACTGATGGTGCGTCATAAAAACCCTCTGTTGTTATAATTAAAGATGTAGTTAATAAAATTGCAATCAAAGTGTTATATATACACTGAACAAAATTATAAACACAACACTTTTGTTTTTGCCCCCATTGTTCATGAACTGCACTCAAAGATCTAATACTTTTTCTTTTTACACAAAAGGCCTATTTCTTTTAAATATATGTGTGTGTGTGTGTGTGTGTGTGTAAATTTGCATTGTGAAGTTGCATTCTTTGAAATTTTGTGTATCCAATTAGCTACTGTATAGTATAACCATTATCTGTACAGTATAATCATTATCAGGGTGCACTATACTCTTTACATTTAATGGAATTAATCTTCCATGGTACTTCTAATATTATTGCAAAGCATCAGCACTAGGTAAAATTTCTCTTTACTACACTGACTGTAGGTGTTGATCGGCTCCTCACCACAGTAATCTGAACTAATCCTTTTAGTGTTTGTCTTAATCTACGGCAGTGTTTGGGAATGTCACTCTCCTGCTCACACAGAGAGTGAGTGGTACTTCTTTCCTGGGACAGAAGTGTGTGAGATGCTTTATGTGTCTCTAGTGCGATGCATCCACTCCTGTATGCAGACCTCACTTTGTGCCTGGCTTTGGTGGTCTGTGCACAGGGTCCATCATGTCCGTCTCTGTGCGCCTGTGTGCTCCATGGTCGCAGCAATGCCAAGGGACTCAGGTACAGTCAAATGGGGTTTTCTGTTGCTCCTGGCTTCTTCCATCCACACTCTCTCCTTCACCCTCTTGTTGTTCCTATTTTACGCAGTGTGCCATTATTGTAATTACTGTAAGTCAGATGTATTTGTAAGTTGTAGAGTTTTAACTGCACTGACACATTTGAAAATCAATACAGTAAGTCTGTATATAACAATGCAATGGGCATTAAATATTAAATTTGTGTTTTCCTTAGAACTGTGCTCTGTAAAAACCCAGCCTTGACTGCCATTCCAATAGATCTGCCAAGTGATACAGTCAAGTTTCGTTTGGAGCGCACATCTGTTTCCAGGATCTTCAGAGGTGCTTTCTCTGCCATGCCAGAGCTGCTTTATCTGTGGCTTACATATAACTCCATCACTGTTCTACACCCAAGGAGTTTCACTAACCTGTCTTTCCTTCATGAGTTACGACTCGATGGGAACCTCCTGTCCTCCTTTCCCTGGGAGGGCCTCAGAGATGTGCCCCGCCTCCGAACACTTGGACTGCACAATAACCGCCTGGCACGAATCCCACCCCTGGCTGCGCGTTACCTCGCCAATGTGACTTACCTGGACCTCTCCAGCAACAGGCTAAGCACCCTGCCCAACGATCTGACTGCTCTCTGGCCGTTCAGTGACAGCACTCAGACCCAGCGCTCGGTGGTTCTAGGTGAAACATCATACTATAAATCATTTGTTAGTCTGTCATATCTAAAATGTAGACAGCATATGTAAGTCACTGATAACTAGATAACCTACTGCTTGTCAAATATCTACATATTGCATATGGTACTGGCAACAATCTATTTTGTAAATATACTGTGGGGTTCAAAATTTTATCACTCACCCTCATGTAAGACAATTTAAGATATTTTTGATGAAATTCAACAACTTTTTGACCCTGCATAAACAGCAACGCAACTAAAATTGTGGCCCAGAAAGGTAGTACGGACACTGATAAAAAATCCATGTGACATCAGTGGTTTAATTGACACTACTAGAACACTTTTTGTACACTTAATAACTTCTGGGCCTTGAATGTGTCAGTTACATTGCTGCCTATGCAGGGTCAGAAAGCTCTCAGATCTCATCAAAAATATATTAATTTGTGATCTGAAGATGAATGAAGGTCTTACAGGTTTGGAACGACATGAGGGTAATTAATGACAGAATTTCCAATTTTGGGTGAACTATCGCTTTAACGTTTCCAATATCTTAAAACTGATGTGACCTCATTTCAAACTAAATCTAGCCAAAACGAAGTTAATTTTGGGAGTTCAAAACAGCTTGCCAAAGCGATCTTTTCAAAAAAGTTTGATCCGGCTTTTATCATAGTGGGTGGCGTCGGGATGTTATAGACACTAACAGTATAGACGCGTTTTCATGACGCGTCATCAATTGGCCAATACTGGTTGTATACCAGCGGTTCTCAATTCCACTCCCTGCTCAGGGAGTAGGGAGCAATGAACACTGTGTAGGGATCATGTCATGTCGGAACACAGTTCATGCACGGAGCTCACTTCTAATAAGTGATCAGAATCAGGTGTGTTAACAAAGAGAGACATGCAAAATATGCAGAGCTTGGGGAGGGGTACGAGGACTGAAATTGGGAACCGCTGTCATATACGTATATTTACCACCTATTAACTTTAGTTTGTCAAAATATTACGCCTTTTCCTGCTTACTAAGTCCTTCTGTATATGATTTAGCAACTTCCAAACATTTTTTCCATGGCATAAATTACCAGAACAAGGTATTCAGTACATTAATCGTGCAATCCATGCTGTTGTTTACACCCGAGTATCACCAATATGGCCGTGCATACAGGTAACTGACCAAATTGTGCAAACCCTCTATGCCACAGCTAATGTATTTTAAACTTCGTTTTACCCCTAAATGAAGAATGAAAAGAAACTTTGATAAACGTTTTGATTATATCGGGGCCTTTACTCATCCTTTTGTATTTCTATACTGGTCTGACCTACTTTCTTCTGCAGAACACAAAGTTCTTTAAAAAAAAAATGTTGGTAACTGGACGATTTTGGTGACCATGGACAAAAACCCACTTCCTTCTCAAAAGATCTTCTTTTATGTTCCACAAAAGAAAGAAAGCCATACAGTTTTGGAGTAAACTATTCTTTTAAATTGAATTTTCGGTGTGGTTTTCTGACATTTGGATCTTGCTTTATTTAGTGAGCCAAGAAAAATAGGTCCAGTAACAATCCAGTAACACACCCTGATTGGCTCTCACAAAACTACTAGACAAACTGTTCCACACACACGCACGTAGACACTGTTAAAGTCATTGAAACCAAATTAAGTCATTAATGTCTTATGGTAATTAAATATTTAGCCAACCTGACTGGTTCACACAGGCACATAAGTAATATCTAAGCGTGATCTGAGAGTCTTCGGCCTTTTGCAGTCTCCAGTTGTAACCAAAGCCCCGTACTCTGATTAGTCCAGTCATGCTGGAGAGAGCAGGTTATGTAATCAGTGCACACCTCTTTAGACATTACCGTCTCTCACTCATTTTATCCCTCCCACAGGTCTTCAGGACAATCCTTGGGTTTGTGACTGCAGGCTTTCCACCTTGCTTGACATTAGTAAAACTCCAGAAACTTCTCTGGTCCTGTTGGATCGCTTCCTGACCTGTAGTGAACCGCCAGATCTGGCTGGAGTTCCCTTTCAGAGCGTGGAGCTCACTCGCTGCCGCAGGCCCTACGTGGTGACCTCTGCCACCAAGATCACAGCTCTGCTGGGTAGCAATGTCCTACTTCGCTGTGAAGCTACAGGACACCCGACCCCAACACTTATGTGGATCAAATCTGCCAGACCTAACCTTTATAACCAAGGTACGTTCTTATAAGCGTATTTGGCATATTTTCATGAATGCCAGTGTTGTTATTGTTAGCTAAAATTATTATTATAAAAAAAAAACACTAAAGGAAAATGAAAAATGTTATTTTGGCAACTAACTGAATAAAGTATAATTAGAAACATTTAAAAACTATTAATATGACAAAATTACTAAAGTTGAAATTAAAACTGAAAATATGAAAATAATTAAAAATACAAATAAATACTATTAGTAGTATATGTAAATAATTAGTGTAAAATAAAAATATAAACATAAAACCTTTTTGTCTATTCAAATAAAATTGAAATAAAAATAAATACGTTATTCTCTGTGTTTATTTATATTAGAAACATAGAAAAACAAATAAAATGACAAAAACACATTAAAGATTACTAAAATTAAACTTAAACTTAAAAATATGAAAATAAATCAAAATACAAATACATACTATTAGTTGTATATGTAAATAACATTAAATACAACTTAAAGTCATTACAAATATTTTTAGTTTATTAAAATAAATCTGAAATAAAATATAAATATTTTCTTCCTCTTTGTGTTTATTTATTTATTAATATTATTTTATTATTATTATTTATTTATTTACAAATATGAAAATAATTCAAAATACCATTATTAGTATATTTTTTTTGTTTATTGAAATAAAGCTAAAATAAATAAAAATTTATTTCTTCCTCTCTGTGTTTATTTATATTAGAAACATAAAAACGAATAAAATGACGAAAGCACATAAAAAAATTACTCAAATTAAAATAAAAAAGCTGAAAATATGAAAATAATTGAAAATACAAATAAATAATATTAGAAGTAAATGTAAATAATTATTGTTAAAATCATTCAAATATTTTTATTTATAGAAATAAAGCTGAAATAAATAAAATATATTTTTACCTCTCTCTGTTTATTTATATTATTGAATGAAATGGCAAAAGCACATAACAAAATTACTAAAAGTAAAATAAAAAAACTGAAAATAATTACAATTACAAATAAATACTATTAAAATAAAAAATATATATTTTTGTTGTTGTTTATTGAAATAAAGCTGAAATAAATAAAATATAAATATTAGCTGAAACACTTAAAAACCTTAAACAAAATGTAGAAATGTTGCTTTGCAACTTATTTTAAATAATATAAGTCGAAGTACTATAGTTACTAAAAGTAAAACTGAAATAAACATAAATTAAAGCTAATTAAAAATATTTTAACATTACTATCTTAATATTACTACGCAAAATTACTATAAGTTAAAAAAACGTAATAAAAACTGAAAATATAAAATAAAACTAAATAAAAATATTAATAAATACTACGGTATAACAGTATATAAATAATACCAAAAAAGCATTAATACACAATATTGTCTCTTTCTCTATATATCACATTTCTTATTTTATTAGAAAGACTTAAACTCTTAAAACTAAAACAAAGACTTCAAATGACAAATTTGTGAAAATAAAAAACTAAAACTTTCTCACTTTTTTTTTTTTTTTAAATCATTATGCTGATAAATAGAAAAAGTAAAAACTAAATTACTGTAATGTCACTGATAATCTCAGAATCCTGGTCTCCAGTGTATATTTTCCTGTATTTTAAGGTTGTTGTAAGCAGATGCAAAGCAGCATGGACTCTGAAAGATTACCCAGAAAACTTTCTGGCTGTAAGTTACAATTACAACTTCACACACCTACAATAATTCACTTTGTAGTTGTAGTGTACTTGGTTTTAAATGTTTGTGTTTAAACATTACCTTACAAAGCACACTGGTGCAAATGTTTTACAAATTATGAGCTTGTAAACTGTCATTTAAATGAGCATTATCTTTATTCATTTGATTTAATGTCTGATCACACGACCACTTCACTGCCTGCAGATGTACAAGAGTCTTCACGTGTGGGAATCCGCTGGTCAGCAGTCAGTCTGAACGCAATATCATATAGAGATGCGGGGGAGTACCGGTGCAGAGCGCAAAACATGGCAGGGATATCAGAGGCCATTGTCAGTCTGAATGTGGTTGGGGTAATGGCCGAATATGCAGACTCAAAAAACTCTGACCAACAGCAAACAGCCGCAAAATCAAACTATACAAAGAGGAAACCCATCCAGAAATCCAAGACGATAGCTTCTTTGTTACCTCAAAACATGACTAAACCGCTCTCCCCCCCAAAGAGAGTCATGAAAATCCCCAAAGCCAGCAGAGACAAAATGAAAAGGGACAGGACAGCTGTACAGAAGCTGCCACAGAGACACTTTTCAATTGCTTCAAAAAATCCACTCCATAGAAGACAAAAACCTCATGTCTCCATGTCAGTTCACACCTGATACATTTAAATTATAGTATGTATCATTTCAGGATGTTTTTTTTTCTATGAATGTCTGTAACTCTATGTGTAATTCTTCAATTGGCGTTATTTTTTTATTTTTTACTGGCCATGACCACTAGATGGCAGCTCTGAGCTAAACGAGCTAGTAAACTGAAATTGTACTTTTGAAAAGTGTTAAAAATTATGTTTTGTCACACGAACCTCATCATATCATTAGAAAATAAGTCCATATGTTATCCATATACAGTATTGACATAGATGAAGGCTTTATAAAAAATAAAATTATAAAATGTGGGTGGCCATTTATGCCTGATAGATACAAGTGAACTTAGCAGCTGTTTTTAGCAGCACATTGAGTGTCACAGTTTTGCTGACCTAATCTAATTTGTTCTGTTATGACATGTACAGTTAAAGTCAAAAGTTTACATACACCTTGCAGAATCTGAAAAATGAATTATTTTACCAGAATAAGAGGGTTCATACAAAATGCATGTTATTTTTTATTTACTGAACTGATTTCACATAAAAGACATTTACATATAGTCCTCAGATGATAGTATAATAGGAGAAAAAATAACTCAAAGGTTGACATACACTTGATTCTTAATACTGTGTTGTTACCTGAATGATCCACAGCTGTGTTTTTTGTTTAAACAGTTAAATGGCTCTCTGAACCCTTTCCAACATTGACTGTATGATTTTGAGATCCATCTGTTTAAACTGAGGACAACTGAGGGACTAATATACAACTATTACAGAACGCTCACTGATGCTCCAGAAGGAAAAACGATGCATCAAGAGCTAGGGGGTGAAAACTTTTGAATTTGAAGATAAGGGTAAATTTAACTTATTTTGTCTTCCGGGAAACATGTAAGTGTCTTTTGTAGCTTCTGAAGGGCTGTACTAAATAGAAAGAAAAAATATGATATTTAGGCAAAATGAGAAAAATGTACACGTCTTCTTTCTGTTCAAAAGTTTTCACCCCCCGTCTCTTAATACATTGTGTTTCCTTCTGAAGCATCAGTGAGCATTTTAACCTTCTGTAATGTTTGCATATGAGTGAAGGATTTTTTCTAAAGAACAGCAGGCAGATTAACTGGTCAGGACAAAAAAGGTACTCATGAACAATTATCACTAAACAACAACAACAACAACAACAAAAACAGCTGTGGGTCATGCAAGTAACAACACAGTGTTAAGAATCAAAACTTTTTAACAGGGTAATTTTTATAAATTCAGCTATTATTTTCTCTTGTGGACTTTATGTAAATGTCTTTTATGTGAAATATCTTATTCAGGTTAGTACTAAATAAAAAATAACATGCATTTTGTATGATCTCTCTTATTTTGGTAAAATAAGCCAAATAAACTTATGACCTGTATATTGAGTCAGACAGTAGTGATGAAATTCAGTGAGCGATTATTAATCTTAACAGCTGTAACAACTTCCCATCTTTCTCGAATATTGATACATTCATACATTTACCTTAAATGTTCCTCATAAACTGATGATAACAAATTATTTATGATGACTAATACGTTGATGATAACCGTTTTTTAGTCTTTCATATCTACATTGCTGCCCTCCTATAAAGTGATTTCAGCACTTAGTCCTGTAAAATATTACTTAATAATCCTGATGAGAAACTGTGGGTTTATTAAGAATTACCCCAAAACACTAAGCGTTATAACACCAAAGATTGCAATAGTATGTTTTTGTGATAACGTGATATTTAGCCCCTGGAATGCTAATTTTACAAGGGGAACCCCGCCAAAAAGCGTGTATTTTACCCCCGCAACCTGATTTTTTCCAAGGGGATCCCCTGAAACACAACTGGGCTAGTTTTGCGTATCAATTGACCCTTCACAAAAAACCAACATGCTTAGTTACTGTTGCTATGTTCGACAAACAATGACGCTCTCTTACACATCATGTTCTCACTCAGTGAAAATACTTTGCAGAACAAAGAGGAAACTGACAACACGCCAACAGACAAGACAGAGCAGGTTAATTTTGGTATGAAACAAGGCTCAGCTTTAAAATGTAATTTTTTCTTAATTTCAAACAATAAATACTGTTTTGTGGATCTTTAATGTGTCGTGACAGATCACTGTATTGCCTTATAACATAAATCGACACATTAGCCGATCGTCTTTTCTTCTTTAGAAGAAAAGAATGAAAAAGCATGAAATAAACATGAATGAACATCAGAACATATTTTATTTCAACCACGGAAAGACGTCAATACACACAATTTTTCAAGTTTAAGTCCACTGAAGTTAATCTACTCTCCTGTCTGAGTTGTTTTTTCAGACAAAATGGCAGATTTGGCGTTATGATTGGTCAGATCACTTGTCAATTAAGCTATCTACAAAAAGTCAGTTGGGTGGGTTTTGGCAACGCTGATCACATAATAGCTCTAATGTGCTTGTGTTGCAAAACCGGGTGGTGCGTATACGCATCCCTCATGTATGCATACAAAGTAAAGTATACTTTGGGCTTAAATAGTTACATCTGCTGCAAATTACCAAAGCATAATTATCCCTATTTCCACTTTTGAGTGTTATGAAGCGGATTCATTAAAGACATGCAGTAAGTTATTGAGGTTAGTATTAATGGACTAGTGTGATTTAGATTAAAAGTCACAAATTTTAGGGCAGATTACTCTAAAGCACTTAATCTGGATCAGAATGATCTGGATTTGGAAATCCCATGTTTTGCTATCCAGGATATCCCATCTTACTTTTGTACCGTTTTTTCAAAGCAAAATTGGATTGGATCACCCTAATCCAGATACACACTAATTAAATATAATATTATAGTTTGATATTGACAGCTGTTTGGGGATTTGGAAATATATTACATGTTAAAATGTTGGACCAGTTGTAAAGTATTATTACATTTTTGTTCCTGAAATCCACCCTTCTGCTGGGATCAGAATAAGACAGTTTTCTGTATCCAAAGTATCCAAATCTTACTAAAACGTTTTGAACAACACAAATTGAGGATTTAATCCAGATCAAAACCAAGACTGGATTTTGTGATCTAATCTGAATTCAGAATCCTTTTTTTTTCACAACCAATTTTCAAGATTTGATCTAATTCGATGGCCAAAATCCAATCAGATTACTTCTGTACAACTAGCCCCAGATGCCAAAGTTGGCCTATGATGCTCTTTTTAGAACATTAGTAGGAAAAACATGTCAGAGAAGCATATTATCACTTCTAAAACACTATATTGCCAAAAGTATTGGGAGACCCTCTTCTAATGAACAGGTTTGACTACTTTAGTAATTTCCATGAGCACTAATCTTAATGTTTAAGCATATAATGATATTCTAGGGAATTCTTCTAATTTATAGCAAAAGTTTGGACAGGACCCTTTTTTATTTTAACATGACAATGCCCCTGTGCAAAAGGCAAAGTTCACAGAGAAATGTTTGAATCAGTGTGGAAGAACTTGACTGGTGTGCATAAAGCTAAGTCCTAATCCCAGCTGAACACCTCTGGTGTGACTTTAAAAGCAGACCTTGAGCCAAAACTCAGACCAAACTCCAATGACTTGTGCATATGTGTACAGTCATTTTAGACACTTCCAAAACTGAAGCAACAAAGATGGAAATACAATTTCTAAATACATGAATTATGCTTCCATCTTTGTTGATACAGTTTTGGAAGTGTCTTTTTCTGTTCTGAAGAAGGGGGTATCCCAATACTTTTGTCCATATAGTGTATGTACAAGTCATTGGTGTTTGGTGATGAGTTTTTGGCTCAAGGTCTGCTTTTAAAGTCACACCAGAGGTGTTCAGCTGGGATTAGGACTTAGCTTTATGCACACCAGTCAAGTTCTTCCACACTGATTCAAACATTTCTCTGTGAACTTTGCCTTTTGCACAGGGGCATTGTCATGTTAAAATAAAAAAGGGTCCTGTCCAAACTTTTGCTATAAATTAGAAGAATTCCCTAGAATATCATTATATGCTTAAACATTAAGATTAGTGCTCATGGAAATTACTAAAGTAGTCAAACCTGTTCATAAGATGGGGGTGTCCCAATACTTTTAGCAATATAGTGTATATGTTTTTATTGTAACTCTTTTTGTGCTTAGAAGTGTGGAGAAGTGAATTTGATTTTAATAAATATACATTTTTTATAAAATATGGTTTAGTATAATGCAGCATTTACTTTCAGCTCTCAATCAAGTTGTTGGCCCTTCATATACACAAATAGTTACAATGAAATTTTAAAACATAAAAACTGAAATTGAGTTTTCTTACATACTCTAATAATCTTTTTTTTATTTAAATGACACTTTTCTTGCTATATGTATATGGATGCTTAAAAAAATATTTGCTTTATTTTTTAATCAAACATCTTTTATAATCAATTGTTAAAAAATCTAAATGTTAAAAAATGAATAAATGAAACTGCATTGAGGAAGGAAATGTACATCAAACATACATCCCTCTATTCAAGGTCTCTGACATTTGTAACTTTAAATGTTAGATGTTGTGATTCAAACCTTTAATGTGTGACAAGATTGTTCATAATTTATATTTTTAGTCCTGGATATAATTACTTGTCAGCTTCATAACATTCCCCAGTTCTCTCCTGTAAGCCCATTCCTGTCCTCATAATAACTCCTTCCATTTTTACTCAGCTTTCCTATGCCTCCCTCCCCCACAGTCCTCTCTCTGATGCTTGTTTGTGATCATTCCTCTCTGACTGCTGATTAACATATTTTGATTTATGTTTAACTGAAGGGCGGTACAACTTCAGCCCCTGTCCCCTATGTATTACTGCTATCAGCATGAGATTTGTTGAGTGAGGACTTGCCGCACTCCAGCTTACGGATCACCTCCCAGTGTAGACGTTTTGACAACCGTGGGGCCGTGACCTTACAGAGATCAGAGCAATTTTTTAGACTGTAGTGAAACTTTACTCCTGCTTTAACCTCTGTGCCTCCCACAGGCTGCCCTGCATGAGTGTGTGTGGGACTGCGTATGTCCACACATTTGGGAATCCAGACACAGCTGTTTTCTCTCTTTGGAGGCAAAAGGAAGTGTGAGGATAGAGTGTGCGTTTGTGTGTGTGTGGTTCACAGGGAGAGAGTGTTCTGACTTTCTGAACTTTGAGTGTTTGTACACATTCTGACTCCACGTCTGACGGCTCGCCATGGAAAGCCTGGAGTTCGAAAAGAAGGAAAAGCGGTACCTTATCCGAGGCAAGCATGCTGCTATCATCTGCGCCATCGTCATCGTGACAGGTGTTGCCGTGGGGCTCGGAGTTGGTTTGAGCCAGAAGAGCTCCTCATCTGAAGAGCAACCCAAACCAACACTATCACCCACAACACCATTACCTACAACACCGCCAGATAACCGGGGTCCCTGCAAACCATCCGACAACACAAACGGCGACTGGGCCAACTTCCGCTTACCTGACCACATGGTGCCGTTCCATTACGATCTGCATCTGGAGCCCGACCTCGACACGGACATCTACACGGGGAGCGTGTCCATCCATCTGAATCTGACGCAGCCCAGTCAGCACCTGTGGCTCCACATCCGAGAGACTTTTGTCACCGCGGTGCCCTCTCTACAGCGCAGCGGCCCGTCCGGCTTGACCTCTGTTCGGGTGAAAGAATGCTTTGAGTACAAGCCGCAGGAGTATTTGGTGGTGGAGGCGGTCGAGCAGCTGAGTGTCACTGGCCCAGATGAGCACTACATCCTCACTCTATACTTCCAGGGCTGGCTCAACGGCTCTCTGGTTGGTTTCTACAAGACCACATATAAGGAGAATGAAGTTACCAAGTAAGCATCAAGTCATCTATATAGTAGAAATGTATTTTTGTGGTGTAATTAGTCAGTGTGCATAGTAAGAGGACTAAAAAGGTGCTGAGAATTTATACTTGAAAGCTTGTGTACTGTCACAATTTACTGAACTATTTAACATTTAATAGTACACGCTTAAATATACACAATACAATTTTTAAAGTAAGGAACTGATCAAAAAATACAGCAAAACTGTAATATTGTGATATGTTATTAGACTTTTAAATATTTATTCCTGTGATGGCAAAGCTGAATTTTTAGTATCATTACTCCAGTCTTCAGTGTCACATTATCCTTCAGAAATCATTCTAATATGCTGATTTGATGCTTAAGAAACATTTTTATAATTATCCGTGTTGAAAACTGATGCCTAATATTTTTGTGGATATTATAAATCTTTTACTCAACATGGATGCATTAAATTGATCAAAATCAATGACAACAAAAAAAATCTTTGGACAGTAGTGTAGTTATTTATAGAATTATTATTGAGTAATGGGGATTAAATTATTTTTTTGTTATTGATTACTCACCCTCATGTTGTTCCAAACCTTAAGACCTTTGTTCATCTTCAGAACACAAATTAATTATTATTTTTACTGAAATCCAAGAGCTTTTTGACCCTCTATAAACAGCAATGTAACTGACATGTTCCCAGACCCAGAAATGTAGTAAGAACATGGTTAAAAGAGTCCATGTGACATCAGTGGGTCAATCGTAGTTTTACGAAGCTAGGAGAATATTTTTTGTGCACAAAAATAACAACTTTATTCAACAATTCTTATCTTCCGCGTTATGAACGAAGGTCTTGTGGGTTTGGAACAATAAGAAAGTAAGTAATTAATGACAGAATTTTTATTTTTGGGTGGACTATCCCTTTAAGTTCGTCCATCTTTGCCCAATGTTTTTTCTCTAAGCTAAATGATCAACATTAGTTTACACTGAAATAGATATCACTTGATATCCATTCCTCAACATAAAACAATTAAAGTTATCAGTTTTAGTACTCAAGTAAGGTACAATTTCCACAAATTTGTCATGAGTACAGTTGTGTACATGTGTATTTTACAAGCCTGTCCAGTGTTCAATAGATTTCCTGAAATTTATTTATTTTTTTTTTTTTTTTCACCAGTTACTATAATAACTAGGCACACTGATAATGATGGTACAGTTCCAGAGCTTCCCATTCATGACCATCAGACACCACCAAATATTAAACTCTTTATCAGGACTGTTGTCACTCTTGTACTACAAAACTTTGTTGCGCTAAACTTTAGGTGACCTGGCAGGCTAGTTGACTCGTGGTTATCTGTCTGAACTACAAGTGACCGATTATGATTAGTTCATCCCCAGAATAGAATAAATATTTCCTGATAATTTACTCACCCCCATGTCATCCAAGATGTTCATGTCTTTCTTTCTTCAGTGATTAATTTGTTTTAGGGATTTTTCTCTGGGATCATCATGTAGAGCCCTTTGAAGCTGCAATTTGGACCTTTAACCCACTGATATCCATTGAAGTCCACTATATGGAGAAAAATCCTGGAATGTTTTCCTTGAAAAACTCAATTTCGTTGCGACTGAAAAAAGAAACATTAGTGAACTAATCCTTTAAGTTATTTTAATGTATCAGTGTATCATAAACTTCCTAAGATTTACTTAATGCTTGGCTTCAACATTTTAGAACATGTTCCAGAAATGTCTTGCCAGCTCATTTTATCTTAATTTTCTCACTATTACATCTCAGCTCCTCCGATTCGACAGGGAACAGATTACACAGAACTTGAAAGTCTGAATGCAGCCCACAATTTGGATAAGACCTCTGCTCCACAGAGAAATGAGTTATAGTCTCTGAGGGAAATATCAAAATGGTGGAAAATCCCAATAAGATTATTTAACAATACTACGCTTGCAGTTTATTTTCAGAGCCTCAGTATTGCCAAGCTGTTCCCTTTTATTTCTCTAAGCGCAACTCATTCTTATGCAACATAGTCAAACACGCTCCCTAGGATGTAGTATTTTTGTTGATGTGGGATAGTTGCCATTGATGGGGTCATTATATATTATCTGATTTGGGAATGGTGTGAAATTTTAACAAACGCACTGAACTGACATGTACCCTCATTTCTTGGAACGAAAGCTGAGAGGTGCCAAGAATGAGAGATCTACATCTGCTAAAGCTTATTTATTCATGAAGTAACATGGCTTTAAGCTCTATTCTGTTGTTTTTCAGGTTTGGATCTGCACATAAAAGCTAAAGAAGCACACGATGTTAGTTATCATATGTGATGAAATGTCCATTTTGGACACTGACATCATCTGAAAGCTGAATAAATAAGCTTTTCATTGATGTATGGTTTGTTAGGATAGGACAAAATGGCAGAGATACAGCTATTTAAAATTGGAGTCTGAGGATGCAAAAAAATCTAAATATTGAAAAGAATTGTTGTCCAAATGAAGTTTTTAGCAGTTACTTATGACTGGTTTTGTGGTCCAGGATCACATATATTAAAACAACTAAGTCTTTATTATCCATGATGTGTTCCAAGAACTATATGACTCTCACCACATAGAAATAGATTATCTTTATCAGTGTCATTTTTAAATTAAATTTCACTTTGTTTTAAAGCATTTGGGCACAATTTCAGAGGCCACCGAAATCAATTTTGTTGCACACACATAGAACTGACAGTGAATTTAATTTAGCTGTAATCAAACTTGATTGGTTGTTAATGAAAACGTGGTTGAACTTTCCCTACATGTGGTTACTGAGGTAAACATAAACCACTAGTTAAGTTTTATAAACCCTACTCTAATCTTTTACAGGAAAATCGCTGCAACAGACCATGAACCCACGGATGCTCGTAAATCTTTTCCCTGTTTTGATGAGCCCAACAAAAAGGCAACCTACACAATCTCCATCACCCATGACAGTGCATATACAGCGCTGTCCAACATGCCTGTGGAGGTATGCTCCCATGTTGTTTTTTCAAAACAGTTACTGAAGGTTTCAAAGTAGCTCAAACTTTTTAACCAAGATTTGAACCATTAGTCTGTGTGTGGTTTTTGTTATGGCTCTAGTAAATCTGGCTGCTTTCTTTATGGCTCTTTCACAGAAAACAGAAAAAGTGTCCGACCTAAAGACAAAAACATCTTTTAAAAAATCTGTAAAGATGAGTACCTATCTGGTGTGTTTTGCGATTCACCAGTTTGACTATGTGGAGCGGATCTCGAAAAGAAAAATACCAGTAAGCGCTTTCTTCAATGTTTGTTTCACTGAACCCAGAGTTTGCTGAAATTATTTCCTGACAGTCAGTACACCGAAACCTCTGTGGATTTTCATAATCATCTTTTTCTTTTCCTCCTGACAGTTGCGGATCTATGCTCAGCCTTTGCAGATCTCAACTGCTGAATATGCTGCAAATGTCACCAAGATCATATTTGATTACTTTGAGGAGTATTTTGACATGGAATATTCTATAGAGAAACTTGGTAAATCAGCCAGCACGTTTCTTTTTAGTTTTGAACCGATGAACCTGATTTTTCTCAGAAAAAAAATATTATTCAAACATATAATGACATGAATACCTCTCCTGATACAATAATGAAGAAAAAAATTCTCCTGAAATTCTTAACAAAAATAAATCCTTTAGTAATAACTGTACTTTTTTATTCATATTATATATAATTTCATCTTTAAAAATATATACAGTACCAGTCAAAAATGTTTTTAAAGAAGTCTCTTCTGCTCACCAAGCCTGCATTTATTAGATGTAAAGTATATATTTATTATTTATATTTTTACTATTTAAAATATCTGTTTTCTTTTTGAATATATTTTAAAATGTAATTTATTTCTGTGATTACAAAGCTGAATTTTTAACATCATTACTTCAGTCACATGATCCTTCAGAAATCATTCAAATACTCTGATTTGCTGCTCAAAAATCATGTATTATTATGGTGAATAACACGTAGAATTTTTTCAGGTTTCTTCGATGAATAGCGAAATAGAAATCTTTTGTAACATTGTAAATGCCTTTATCATCCCTTTTGATCAATTTTAGGCATCCTTGCTAAATAAGCTAATAAGCTTTTGAATGGTATAGTGTATAATGTTACAAAAGCTTTTTATTTCAGATAAATGCTGATCTCTGGATATTTCTATTCATCAAAGAATCCTGAAAAAAATTACTCAACTGTTTTAAATATTGATAATAATAATAATAATGTTTCTTGAACAGCAGATCAGCATATTAGAATGATTTCTGGAGGATCATGTGACACCGAAGACTGACGCTGAAAATTTAGCTTTGATCACAGGAATAAATTACATTTTAAAATATATTCAGATATAAAACAGTTACTTTAAATAGTAAAAATATTTCAAAATGTTACTGTTTTTGCTGTACTTTGGATCAATTAAATGCAGGCTTGGTGAGCGGAAGAGGCTTTTTAAAAAAACATTACAAATCAACAAAAAAAAAACTAAAATTTCAAACACACACAAGAAAATATAATGCTACTTACATTATTTCTAAGAAAGTGTTCGATTTTTAAAAAATCTGTCATTGATATTTACACAATTTTAAACCGCTACACTCTGTGATGTCATAAAAACAGCACTGATTTATGATTTATGTGATATCTTATCTTATTAGATGTTAACTGATTAATATCTTGTCTATCTATGCAATGATTATTGTGACCAAAAAGAATGTAGTATATATTCCTTCTCTGTTGCAGATAAGATAGCGATCCCAGACTTTGGGACAGGAGCGATGGAGAACTGGGGCTTAATCACTTACAGAGAAACCAACCTGCTGTTCAGTGAGAAGGAGTCCTCCTCAATCAACAAACAGCGAGTGGCCAGTGTCATTGCGCATGAGCTTGTTCACCAGGTTACTAACCCTATCAAATATTTTGATTAGTTAAAAAAGAGGACAAGTGTCTTGTGTGTGTGATTACGTAATGCGTGAGGTCGAACTAGTGCAAGATGAGTATTTGTGGTTATAGAGTACATCAATTTGTATTTTTTCTTAGAAAATGACCAATCGTTTAGCAAGATAAGTTGTTCCTTGACTGGGATTGTGCAGAGCCCTTTGAAGCTCCATTGAAAATGCAGTCTCGACCTTTGGTCACTGTTAAATGTCCGCTATATGGCGATAAATCCTTTCTTTTTTTACTGAAGAAAGAAAGACAAGAACATCTTGGATGACATAGGAGTAAATTATCAGGAAATTTTCATTCTGGAAGTGAAATTCTCGTTTAAATATCATTACCAAGCAGCAGTGCTTGAATACTACAGGTGCTCTGTCCAGGAAACTATTCAGAGTGAGAACAATCGAGTACACCGTACATCATCAGTCACATGTCAGAACCAAATTGGCAGAACACCATGTGCTGAGCATGCATCTTATTTTACCATTTCCTGTAACTGCATTTTCAATCAAAGAGGGTGAATTTATCACATCCACTCACTGTATCAGGCTGACAGAGAAAAATATGATGATCATAAAGATTACTATCACACAGTTACATATTACACTCTCTTAGAAGCATCCAATACAGTAATGTTTTTTTTGGGATAATGACTGCTGTAACATTGCACACTGATAAGATTATCTTTTTATAACTAGGTCCAAGGTTGCTGGACACAGTTTAAATCCAAAAAACAATCCAAAGTCACACCAGGCTAAAAATGTTATATGATATGATGATATAACAGAGTGTCAAATCATGATGTAATTAGATAATTTCTAACTTCTTTCCTTGTAAAGACATTCACTTAAAGCTAAGTATTTTGTTTAGCCAACTGCTGATGCTGCCAACTTTGGTCGCATAACTCATGTACTCAGTTCTTTTATATATTGTAATTATATATTTGTTTGTAAGTATATTTTTATAATGTATTAAATTCCTAAATGTATTAAAATCTTGAAAAATGATTTGATACAAACGTCTGCCAAAAATTTTACAATATGTACAAATGTCCTTATAAAAGGTCCGGTTACAGGAACAATATAGGGCTGAGTAAGCATGAGCTATTTGGGGTCTACCGTTTAAGGAACTGTTTTGTCTTTAATTTGCAGTGGTTTGGAAATATTGTGACTATGGACTGGTGGGACGACCTGTGGCTGAACGAGGGCTTTGCCAGCTTTTTTGAGTATGTGGGAGTAGAACAAGCCGAGTCTGACTGGGGAATGGTGAGCACATGCCTGAATTGTTCAAATATATTCCTAAATAGGCAATATCTCTCTGAAACCATTCAATTGCATTGAGGCTGGATGCCATGTTTATTCCAATTCATCTTGTGTTTTCTCAGCGAGACATCATGCTTATCAGTGATGTATTTCCTGTCATGGTTGATGATGCTCTTCTCTCTTCCCATCCTATTATTGTGGATGTGTCTAGCCCTGCTGAGATCACATCTGTGTTTGATGCAATCTCATATAACAAGGTAAGGTTAAGTCAGTAATCCTTAAAGGGATAGTTCACCAAAAAAAAATAAAAAATTCTGCCATTACTTACTCGCCCTCATGTCATTCCAAACTTGTAAGACCTTCGTTCATCTTGGGAACACAAATTAAGGTATTTTTGATGAAATCTGAGAGCTTTCTGACTGCATAGACAGCAACGCAACTGACACGCTCAAGGCCCAGAAAGGTAGTAAGGACATTGTTAAAATAGTCCATGTGACATCAGTGGATCAACCGCAATGTTACTTATGAAGCTACGAGAAAACTTTTTGTGCGCAAAGAAAACTTTATTCAACAATTTCTTCTGGTGCTCTTGACGCAGAATGCATTTTTGGGTGAACTATCCCCAGTGTTGTTGATCAACACTATTTGCTATGAATTGGTAACTCTGATCTCATTCTCTTTAAGGGTGCTTCTATTTTGCGAATGCTGGAGGACTTGCTTGGCCGTGACACATTTAGAGATGGATGTCGAGTAAGGCGGCTTGCTTTTTAAATATATTTTCCAGTGACTCCGCAGTTATATATTAAACATGTGATGCTGTCAAAATAAGACCCCTTTCTTTTTTCACCACAGCGATATCTAAAGACTTACCCATTCCAGAATGCAAAGACTGCAGACTTTTGGAAAGCCTTGGCTGATGTAAATATCTTTTATCGAATATACGTTGCCATGACTATTTAATTTTTCTGTTATTAAAACTGAATTTTCAGCGTCATTACTCCAGTCTTCAATGTCAAATGTCCTTTCAGAAATCATTCTAATTTGCTGATTTGGTGCTCAATTATTATCAGTTATTACTGATCCTCAATTATTAATAATAGTTCTAATTATTATCAATGCTGAAAACAGTTTTTGCACTGTAACATTTTTGTGGAAACAGTAATACAGCAAAACAGTAATTTTTTTGCAGCATTCTTTGATGAATACAAGTTCAAATCAATAGCATTTACTTCAAAGAAAATATCTGCAATATTATAATATTCTTTCACTTCTGATCAACTTCCTTGGTGAATAAAGTATTAATTCCTTTTTTATGAATGCTTTAAGTGCATCACGATTTCTTCTTTTTACTGTAATCAAATAAATGTGAGCACAAGAGACTCACTTTGACTAATATATACCTCTCTTGGGTCATAGGAGAGTGGGAAACCTGTGGCAGAAATTATGGACACATGGACCAAGCAGATGGGTTATCCTGTGCTGACTTTGACCAACACAGACACTGAAGCTAAACTCAGACAGACCAGGTTTCTCCTGGACCCCAATGCTGACCCCAGCCAGCCCACTACTCCCCTGGGGTGAGCCTGATAGTTCCATGTCTCTACACCAAAATGAAAATGTTAATGGAATCAAACACTAAAATTCCTTAAATACCTTAAACCAAATAGGTCCAACATTTTGCAAAAATAATTAACATGACATGCACAGATTTGGAAAATGCATATAGAGGGTTTTCACTTAATGCCACTTACAATGCTCATTTACCTGGATGAACGACCATATGGCGATACAGCATGGATTGCACAGTTAATGTACTACTGAAAACGTTGTTCTGCTAATTTATGCTGTCTAAACCATGTAAAAATGTGTGGAAGCTGCTAAATCATATAGTGAAGGACTTAGTAAGCAGGATAGCATGTATTAATTAAGATATTTCATCTACCTGACTGGAGATTATAAGAACGAACACAAATATTGTCAAGATTCTTGACCTGGAAATCCTAGTTCAGACTGGCCAACCACAAACGCCTTTTGTTCCTCAGACAGTTTTTGCACTCTTCTCCTTGATTTGTTATAACTTTTGGCAGTCTAGTACTCCACATGTTTTTCCCGGTATGACTGATAAGTACAGTCCAAAACATGACAATAAATGAACATTTTCAGCAGCAATTATGAGCAAAGACCAAGAGTTTTATTCTGTTCAGTGGCACTGTTTACGTTCAGGGCTGCCAATATGGCCAATTGATGATGTGTTGTGAAAACACTTTATATTGGGCCAAATACTGTATTAGTCATACTGCCAAGTGACAGATGAATTTGCAGCAAAATGCTATTTAATCAAACACACAGGCTTTGACGTCAAAAACAAAACTTGTGCTTTTAAACTCCTTTTCAAAAACAGACACGCCCATTTATTTTGAATTCTTCACAATTGTATGGTTGATATAACCTTATTTGCGCAATCAGAACAGATCTGTTACCCATCTTTTGGAGTTGAAAAGCACTGCTCTAAAGCATCCTTTATCTGCCCCCACTAAGCTTTACCACATAATCACAAATAATATAATCACAAATAATATTCTTCACAAGAAGAAACACAAATAATGAACTGAACTCTGACTTTGATTTTCCCTTAGTTCACTGAGATGTTTTAACTCTTGTCCCACAGCTACAAATGGAAGATTCCTGTAAAATGGAACACAATCAACTCCAAAAATGGCTCCTTCTTATTTGACAACGAAGAAGCAGGTGAACAAGATCAAATGTTGAGACCTTTTTTCGGCACTGAGGAATTTGTTTTTAACTGAGGTATTCTGCTGTGTAATTTAGTCATTGGTGAATACTCCCCTGCTACGGATGGTCTCATTAAAGTCAACAAAGACCACATGGGCTTTTACCGAGTAAATCACCATGACCATGTGTGGGGCGCTATTGCTGAGCAACTTTCTGTAGACCATCAGGTAATATTATTCATATTCATTTCTCTGTCAAAAGTAACTGAACTAACAAAACTGTAGCTACATAGAGAAAATTAAGATAAGCAAAACCAGAGCCTTCTAATCTTTAAATTGCTGCAGTTGAAATCGCTGTTGAAACACCTTTCCCACTTTCCGTCCCAATTAAGTGGGAATTAAATGACAGTTAAATTGTCAGTGTTGTGGTATGATGAGAGACAGGAAAGTAGCACCGGATAAGTGGACTGATATATAGCGTTACCACAGATGAGTAATAGCGAGACTGAACAATCTGGATCACATAATGCAGAGAGCTATGTAATAAAACATAGGAACCCTTTTAAAAATGCTTATCTTTTTTAGGTGTATGATGCAACTGACCGAAGCGGTTACATTGATGACGTATTTGCTTTTGGGCGGTGAGTACAAACATATTGGCAGCTGCAGAAAGCTTATGCTTTTAATCTTGACTTGATGACAGGCAAAAAAAAGTACATTTGAACTGATTTTTCATAGCACAGCTTTTTATGGTTAAAGTGGAGGTCATGAAGAAAGGATGATGACGTCACGCTTAAAGTGCTGCCTTGTGTTTTGCATTAACAGGGCAGATACTGTCGATTATGGACATGCCTTCAACTTAACTAAATATCTGGCCAATGAAACTGAGTATATTGTGTGGGACAGAGTAGCTACTTCTATCTCCTATGTGAGAGACATGTTGGCTGATGATCCAGTGCTGTACCCCAAATTCCAGGTTGGATCCCAAAGTATTAATACTGTCTCAATGCATAAAATGTTCAAATGTGATCTTATTCCCAGTGGGAGATTTATAGCTGGTGCTATTTATATAACATTTAATGTAACAAGAAGTTCCTACTTTATATTTTCTGTTTTTCATATGGTCTGTTTCACATCATGTCTCGGTTTAGAAAGTCTTCCGTGACCATGTGCAGAAGATATCCAGAGAACTTGGGTGGAATGATGAGGGGACGCAAACACAGCGGTGAGAATTTATTTTTTTTTTTTGGCAGAACAAACTAAAAAAAGCTCTTCTACGGCAGGCCAAGGACACATTCTTGGATTTATCATTCTTGTAAACCAGATACCAGCTTTAAAATGCTGCAGATATATGCGCATGTGCTGAATAGTTTGCATGTGTGTGCCCATAGGCAGATATCTATGGAGATAGATCAGTCTCAAAAATAATACATTTACAAAACGAAAATGCATAAATTCACATCACAATTCACATTCACAAAATCAGATTCGTAAATTCAAAATACAATTCATAAATTCGAAACACAATTCATAAATTCAAAACACAATTCATAAATACACAAGTAAAAGCATAAATATTTCGCCAAATGCTCACACAAATGCTTCTTACTTAAATATATTTAAAATGTTTACACAAATATGTATACATCAATTATTTGAATTAATTTTCATCACACTTTTATGAATCAGGTTACACGTGTTTATGGATTGTTGAATCTGCATTTGAAAATCGTCACACGTGTGTGGACTGCTTTGAATTTGTGTGCGGTATTTTTGAGACCTTCCTGACAGGATAAGATTCGTAAATATCTTTTTTTGGAGGATGTTCTGTTTGGCCAATCGCGCTGAGCTTTTAAACCACCAATCAAAACGCTCCTTGCTGAACCGACTCGAGAATTCAACGCTGCGTTTGCTTTGCGCAGTGTTCCATAATCGGGTCCTGTATACCAAAGTTTATTCAGATAAATATGTAATGTTGTTAAATAAGTGTTTCTGTGTTAAATGTCCAGATATTTAATTTATTACAACAATTATGTAAAGTGTTCTGTTGTTGTTGTTAGTAGTGGTAGTTTAGGTTCGCAATAACTTTTGATCAGGCATTAAAACAGCTTCTACCACCTAACGGAGATTTCTAACACATACAGCAGAGAGATTTCAACATGGAGAACGAAATCCCAACCCAACGAGTAAGTAAAGTCGTTTTTGATGAGGTGACATTTTCTTATGATGAAAAGTTGTTTTAGTTAATGATGTGTGTAGTTACAAAGTTGTTAATCCACACAGCATTTTAAAATAATAACTGGTGTTTGTAGTAAGTAATCACAGGATGAATGAGCGATAAACAATCAATAAACTAACTTTATCTAGTAATTTTAAATAGAGTTTGTAGTAAGTTGGTCCTAAAGTTAACATCGCGACCAGCTAGGGGTGCAACGAATTATTTGCTATGATGTTTCATGTGGGACATTCTAAAACGCTTAACGAGAAAAACGCTTGAGCTGAGACAGGAGAACATTTTACTTTCATATATTATAAAATAAACAGAATTACAAATGTTCTCAGTTTGTCGATGCGTTCACGCTGTTGTCACGTTAAATTCTTAACGTGAAATGATTCGCGTTCGCTGAATAAAAGCTCGTCCTTTTTACAGCAGCAAGTTTATTAAAATAAGTAAAATTTGACAAGTTTTTTTCCCGGTCCTTGTTAAGGTACGTTAAGCGGACTGGGGACGTGATATTATTCAATTTATTTGCTGAATAAGAGCTCGTTTATTTGACAGCAGCAAGTGTTTATTATAAGTATTTGACAGTTTGGTTTTTCCCGGTCATTGTTAAAACCACGAAGCTGTTAATGGATATCTATGGGAGAGAAAACGCTTAACGTGATATTATTCACTTTATCTGTGGAATAATGACTCGTTCTTTTGACAGTAGTTAGTGTTAATTATAGGTAAAGGTTGACAGAAATGTGAGTTTCCCTGGTCATTGCTTAGGTACGTTAAGCCACGTTAAGCGTTTTAGAATGTCCCACATGAAACATCATAGCAAATAATTCGTTGCACCCCTAGCTGGTCGCGATGTTAACTTTAGGACCAACTTACTACAAACTCTATTTAAAATTACTAGATAAAGTTAGTTTATTGATTGTTTATCGCTCATTCATCCTGTGATTACTTACTACAAGCACCAGTTATTTTAAAATGCTGTGTGGATTAACAACTTTGTAACTACACACATCTAAAACAACTAAAACAACTTTTCATCATAAGAAAATGTCACCTCATCAAAAACGACTTTACTTACTCGTTGGGTTGGGATTTCGTTCTCCATGTTGAAATCTCTCTGCTGTATGTGTTAGAAATCTCCGTTAGGTGGTAGAAGCTGTTTTAATGCCTGATCAAAAGTTATTGCGAACCTAAACTACCACTACTAACAACAACAACAGAACACTTTACATAATTGTTGTAATAAATTAAATATCTGGACATTTAACAACATTACATATTTATCTGAATAAACTTTGGTATACAGGACCCGATTATGGAACACTGCGCAAAGCAAACGCAGCGTTGAATTCTCGAGTCGGTTCAGCAAGGAGCGTTTTGATTGGTGGTTTAAAAGCTCAGCGCGATTGGCCAAACAGAACATCCTCCAAAAAAAGATATTTACGAATCTTATCCTGTCAGGAAGGTCTCAAAAATACCGCACACAAATTCAAAGCAGTCCACACACGTGTGACGATTTTCAAATGCAGATTCAACAATCCATAAACACGTGTAACCTGATTCATAAAAGTGTGATGAAAATTAATTCAAATAATTGATGTATACATATTTGTGTAAACATTTTAAATATATTTAAGTAAGAAGCATTTGTGTGAGCATTTGGCGAAATATTTATGCTTTTACTTGTGTATTTATGAATTGTGTTTTGAATTTATGAATTGTGTTTCGAATTTATGAATTGTATTTTGAATTTACGAATCTGATTTTGTGAATGTGAATTGTGATGTGAATTTATGCATTTTCGTTTTGTAAATGTATTATTTTTGAGACTGATCTATCTCCATAGATATCCAGTGGTATCCAAGATCAGAGACCACTTGTAAAAATCAGTCTATTTTGGATTCTCTATTATTTAATAAAAAAAATCACAATTTGATAGAAAAGTTGAATGAAAATCTTGAATACTGTAGCATTTCTATAATTATTTTGTATTATTTTTGTTCAGACTGCTGAGAGAGACAGTTTTGGGCATTGCATGTCAGATGGGTGACCAGGAAGCTCTCAGCCAAGCCTCTGACATTTTCAATAAATGGATCGATGGAACAATAAAGTAACTGCATTCATACATAAATACCTCTAGTGGTCCAATCAGAGTTTGTGTATTAAAAATGCTCTTTTTTCTGATTGGGGAGCAGCAGTGTGGCTGTCAATTTACGATTGTTGGTTTATCGATATGGAATGAAGAATTCAGGATCAGTCCAGAGCTGGGAAATGATGTTCCTGAAGTATCTTACTGCCACTCTTGCCCAGGAGAAAGACAAGCTGCTCTACGGCCTGGCTTCAGTAGAAGATATCACTCTCCTTCATAGGTAAACGGCATCTTATCCAGGCAGTGTTGACAGCATGAAATGACAGTTTCTTTTTTTTAAATGCATTTTATATGTCTTAATGTGAGTGATTCATCCATGAATATGCTTACTTTTTAAAAAAAAAATCTTTTTAACTTGTAATGTTTAATCAAAATGTCATAACTCTTGCGGTGAAAACGATAGACTCACTCGACTTTGGTGACGTTTGCCAGACTTGTCCATTCATTTAATCAAGCATTAGTTCACTTCCAGAATAAAAATTTCCCAGTAATTTACTCACCCCCAAGTCACCCAAGATGTTCAAGTCTTTCTTTCTGCAGATGCAAGAGAAATGAAAGTTTTTGAGGAAAACATTCCAGGATGTTTTTCCATATAGTGTACTTCAATGGGAGCAAACAGGTTAAAGTTTCAGCTGAGCTTTAAAGGGCTCTACACGATCCCAGACGAAGAATAAGGGTCTTATCTAACAAAACGATTGGCCGTTTTCTAAAAAAATAAATAAATAATATACTTTTTAACCACAAATGCTCGTCTTGCACTAATTAGCTCTGCATCCACGACATCACATTGGAAAAGTCTTGCGTGGTTAGGTCTTTATCCAGGGCTCCAGACTGTGGCCAAATGTATTACTATTGTAAAATAGCAAATAATCACTTTTTACGTATGAAGTATAAAACATCACATGATCACTGAAGTTGTTAGTCAGTTCCATATAATATTATAGAAGAATAATAAACCTGAAATACAGAAGAATAATAACCTGAACTAAACAAGAAATGAACATGTAATATTATTAGCAACTGCACTTATTAGTGCAGAACAATAATAATTTATCACTAAATCATCTATACTTTTTATACTCCCAAACACCTACCGCCAGCGCTACCAAATCTGCTCCTTGCGCTATATTGGTAAAACTAAGTGGCGCTGGTAACCACTGTTCTCAAATGTTAGTCTGGAGCCCTGCCATCTCATTTTCTTCTCCAACTTTAAAATCATTCAACATCGTTGTTTTACCTTTTTTGTAAAAGGCGTTTGACATTCTTTGCACGTTCGCTTCGTAAACACTGGGTCGGTACTTCCACCTACATTACGCATGACATTTCCAATGTGATTATGTAATGCATGAAGTCGAGCTAGCGCAAGACAAGCATTTGCAGTAAAGTATAGAATTGTAATTTTTTTTTTTTTTAGAAAATTACTGATCAATTATCTACATAAGACCCTTATTCCTCAACTGGATTCGTGTAGAGACCTTTTTGAAGCTGCACTGAAACTGCAATTTGGACCTTCAACCTCCTGATCCCCATTAAAGTCCACTATATTATCCTCAATAACCTCAATTTTTTTTTTTTTTTTTTTTTTTTGGATAAAAAAAGAAAGACATAAACACCGGATGACATGGGGGTTATCAGGAAATCTTTATTATGGAAATGAACTAATCCTTTAAACCTCATTTGAAATTTAGCATACTTACATTACTATTTCTAGTTGCTTTGGAAAAAATGATCTGCTAAATGAATAATAAGTGCTTTGACCTTAAGCAAGCTAGCACTCAATTATTGATTGTTCAAATGTCTTTCTTTTGTAACAGGTTGCTTGAAGCTGCTAAAAATGAAAGCATTGTGAGAAGTCAAGATGTTTTTACTTTAGTGCAATATGTATCACGAAACCCATATGGCAAAACCATGGCCTGGGACTGGCTCACTCTCAACTGGGATTACCTAGTAAACAGGTTAGTTCATCTAAGAGCAGGAATATGTTGAAAGAAAATCAGCCTTTCCCTTAAGAATAACGTTATATATGATCTCACGTTTCTTTTAGATATACTATTAATGACAGAAACTTGGGTCGCCTGCCCTCCAGAATTACCAGTACATACAACACTGATCTGCAACTGTGGAAGGTGAGACACAAAGATGGAATGTAGCTTACTACCTACTGAATTTTGCCTTAATTCACCAAAGAGTAAAAATACTTCATATTTTGGTGTCTATTCAGATGGAGCATTTTTTCGCACTGCACCCGAATGCAGGAGCAGGTGAGATGCCCAGGAAGCAGGCACTAGAGACTGTGAAGAACAATATCGAATGGATGAAACGAAACATCGATGAGATCCGGGTCTGGCTGGAGAACAATGCGTTTTAGTGCTGTCCAGCATTAGAACAATTTTTCCACCCTCACTAAATTTGTTTTCATAAGCCAATGAATTGCTCAGGGCAGCTTGAAAATGAATCTTTAGCTAAGAGCCATAATTAAAAACACTTCCATTACAATATGGTCTTGGATTCTGTTGGCAGTTAAATGAACAAATATTCTCTTTGGAACTAGGCATTAAAAATAGGCACTGTACATTGCTTCTTTATTTAATGTGTTCATTATACATAATGTTAATTATTTGTAAAATGTGTAAATGTGAAATAAACGTCATAAAGGATGTTTACATTCTTTAGACATGACATATTTTTCAGGTACTTCAATAAAAGAATGTTCTTCTCAAAATATAGCTTTTTTTGTAAAAGACTAACACCGTGTCTTAACTACACGCGACCCCGCCACACGCAATACAAGATATCTTTTCCATGTTAATCTGTGTTTTTGTCCTTACTAGCTGGGACTGCGACACGCAAAATTTATATTTTAGAATGGTTTCTATCTCTGCGACGTTGCAGCTGGAACAACAACATACAAACTATGACATTATAATCTCAGGTACTGATTATATGCTTTATTATATGTTAAAAGTGTCTAATGTGATTTTGTATATCATATTGCTAGATATTAATAGCCATAAAATAAATTTAAGCAAACACATATGTTAAAACTGCAAACTCAATACGAACGTGTTTTCTATGACAAATATGGTATATGTAATATGTAGTTTTAATAATGGTTTAATATTTATGAATTAGATTATAAACTTCTGTGCTTCTGAATGGCTGTTATATTTCAGTGATTCTGTGATTCAGTAGGACACTGTGTAAGGGCTGGAATTAGGACTGTCATGATTCCTCGATTCAATTCAAGCACTCGATTAAAAAAAATCCTTGACTACAATCATAGACTGTAAAAACATGGACGTAGTGTCAGTGACATCACCTGTAGGTTTCTGAAGAGTGTTTTTGAAGCAAAAGTTGGGCAGGGCCTGTCGTTGCCATTTTGGAAGCACGTCACCGCGCGTCACTCCAAGAAAATAGAAAGTGGACAAAGAGGCGGGACGTGGGTGGAGCTAATAATCCTGATAAAATAACACCCTAAGAAAAAGCAAACACAATAACACGGCTGAGATGCCAAGTTCAACTGCTGGAATAAACTGAGGTAATGTGACGGCTGCCTGACACATGTCACTCAAGTGGCCACGCCCTTAATTATGGAGAATTTTAATGCTTAATATAATGTAAACGGGTGAGTTACAAAAAAATTCACCCCCCTCAGAGTTGTAATGAAGGGCGAAACTAGCTGTAAAAAACAAAACCACTTTTTGTACCAGGCTGTAAACATGTTTTTATATGTTATAAAGTTGAACATTTTAACACGAGAGTCTATGGGGATTTGCTCCCTTTTGGAGCCAGCCTCAAGCGGCCAGCCGATGAACTGCAGCTTCAGTCACTTCCGTATTGTTTCAAGAGCGAGAGCGGGAGGTTGCCGCTTGACGACAATTCGTCTCAGAGCGCCTCAGTTCACAGTAAATGCTGCTCCAAGCAAACTTATCATTTAAATGCGTCAGACTCCATCTCTGCATATTTTAACGTTCATCTGGGAATGCCACATTTGCCATTTCATCAGATTTGTATGGTAAATGATGATAAACCTACGGCAACACAGGAGAACACATCTATAGAGGGTTTGCACTTACATCATGATTTGGTCAGTTACCTGGATGTGCGGCCATATTGGCAATGCTCGGATACAACAGCATGGATTGCACAGTTAATGTACTACTGAATAAGTTGTTCTGCTAATTTATGCTGTCTAAACCATGGAAAAAACGCCTGGACGCTGCTAAATCATATATGGAAGGACTCAGTGAGCAGGAAAGGGTGCAATATTTTGACAAACTAAAGTTAATAAATGGTAAAGATACATATGAGCACTATTAATTAAGATATTAGCATAATATTTCACCTACTTGACCGGAAATTATAAAAACAAACACGAATGTTGTCAAGATTCTTGCCCTGGAAATCCTAGTTCAGTTTGGCCAACCACAAATGCCTTTTGTTCCTCAGATATTTGTTTGCACTCTTCTTGATTTTTTATAACTTTTGGCAGTCTAGTACTCCAAATGTTTTTTCCAGTCCAACCGATTAGTACAGCCTAAAACGACAATGACTGCCATTTTATTTGCGTTCAGTGCCGCCAATATTGGCAATTGATGATGTGTCTGAAAACACTAAACCATTTTTACATGCCAACTGTCATCTCGATTTCAAAATAAAAGCTCAAACCCTCACGCTGAGTTTACACGTTTGATGTCCACATATTCAAGAAGTGACAGTGCTGTATAATTTATGTCGTAAAGTAATGGCCAAATGTTAAAGATCATGTGGGCATTTGAATTAAATGTTGTTTAGTCAATAAGGATTAGATCGTGCAGAAAAGTGTAAAGCAATCGTCATGGCTGTTGGCGCCCTCTGCAGTCACTTGATAATAAATGTACATTAGTTCGATTGTTTATAACGTATTTTTACAGTTTGTGTTCAAACAAAACATATGATTACTTGTTTTTAATACTTTATTTGAACCAATTATTGCCTCGTTGCTATTATATGTGTATTTTAAGTAATTTTAAAGGATATTGTTAGCTTAGGTCTATTTTTATTAGATTAAAAAAAAATGTAATCTGTTCTGATGTTAAAAGTTGTGTAGTTTATTCCAGCCTTAAGACATAACATTCTGAAAACTTTAAGATAAGATTTATTCAAATGAAAACATTTTACGTACATACAGTATCAGGAACAGCAATTTCACAGGATTTGCAGTATGCAGTACAACGAGCATCACACTAAATACTATCAGACTAGATATTGAAAAGCAAGGTCAAAGTAAGTCACTGTCAGCTGCAGGAAGGACATTCATGGTATAAGGACACACTGCATTTGTATGAAACTTCAAAGTAATTGTGCCCTAGTGGTGTTAAAACATTGGATCAGACAGAAAGCGTCCAGCGCTGATGTTTTATGAGCTGATGTTTTATGAATATCTGATTGTCTCATCGTTTAGGGGTTGAGTTGTGCTGATGATGCGGTCATTGGAAGCTGGTTGCTAATAGTGATTCTCTGTCGTGTTTGACATCGTAACATTCCTGTGATGGCTCTCCTGAACCTGCAACAAATATAACTTATTAGTAAACAAAGACAAAAAAAAAAAAGTGACATCATAAAACAAAGATTTTACATAGAGGCATTACTTCTTGTTGGCGATGACATAGATGCAAGGATTGTAAAAGGTGGAGGACTTGGCAAAGAGTGGGGCAATTATAGCCATTGGAGCTGGAATTGTCTTGGGGTCACCAAATGATGCCCACAAACACACTATCGAATATGGAGACCAGGCAGCCAGGAACATCACTATCATTATAATGGACATCTGTAAAAAATAAAGAAACATTCAGGTCAAACTGAACTGAAAGCACACAAAACCTGTCAAGCAGTGTTATTTTAGTATTATTTATATACTATAATTGTATTTATTAATATTTGTTATTACGTTTTTAATTATTTTTTTTTATGTTTTCATTTTTATTTCAGCTTTAGTAATTTTGTTATGTGCTTTTGAGATTTTTAATTTTATTATCACTTTAATTTATATTTTAGCTATCATTTGTATTTATTTTAGATCCAATTTTACTTCAACTTGATTCATTTTATTTAGTTGGTAAGGCAGCATTTCTAATTAAGCGATTATTTATATTTTTATTTATTTGTTTGTTTGTTTATTACTTTTTACATTACTTCACATAATTTTATATGTTTACATGTAAAAAAAATATATATATTTCAACTTTATTTCAATTAGCAGCCTGGGTCATATTTCAATAAAATAAAATAAAATAAAATAAAAAAAATGGAACAAAATAATAAAATAAAAAAAATAATGAAATTAAATAAAATGGAACAAAATAATAAAATAAAAAATAAAATTATGAAACAAAAAAATAAAATAATTAAATGAAAATGAAATAAAAAATAAAATAAAATTATGAAAAATAATAAAATAAAATGGAACAAAATAATGAAATAAAATACAATAAAATGAAATAAAATAAAACAAAATGGAACAAAATAATGAAATAAAATAAAATAATGAAATGAAATAAAATGAAATAAAATAATGAAATAAAATCAAATGAAATTGTTTCAGTTTTAGTAATTTTGATATGTGCTTTTGACATTTTTTATTTTATTATCACAATTTATATTTTTGCATTAATTTTTATTTATTTAAGATCAATTTTTTTTCTTCAACTTGATAAATTCTATTTATTTGGTAAGGCAGCATTTCTAATTAAGTGATATTTATTTTTATTTGTTAGTTTATTTGTTCGTTTGTTTATTACTTTTTATGTGACTTAATTTTCACATTTAATTTTATATTTTTACATGCAATATTTATATTTTATTTTGTTTTAACTTTATTTCAATTAGCTGCCCGGGTCAAATGAAATTAAATAAAATTAAATATGAAATTAAATAAAATAAATAAACCTTGGTAACGTCCATCTGATCTGACCAATCCATGTTGATGCTGTCTAGGCAGTTACTGGCTTTGTACCTCTTCACAGTAACTGAGACGTTGTAGTAACAGTAGAACATGACTGCCAGAGGAATAATAAAGTTGACGGTAATCACCGTCATTGTGTAGGACACAAAAGATCTGAAATCAAACAAAATTAGTCCCACTTGCAATCCCCACTCCACTTATAAAATTCACAATCTCTGAAGGAAAACGGAGTGGAAAAACTGACAAAAGAGTGGTAAACTAATAAAACGGATCTGTAGGGCCTATTTATTAATCTTGACTCACGTGTCATTGTTCCTCCAGTTAATGGTGCAGGTGGCTCCTGTGGGGTCAGGAGCATATCCTGCCCAACCAACGATGGGCATAGATGACCAAAACACAGCATTCAGCCAAGCAGCCACAATGAGAAGCGCATAGGATACTGTTGTCATCTTCTGTCCTGTAACAAACGCACATCATTAGATTTCCTAATGCATTTCCATTTGGCTCCTGCCTTTGAGTAAAGAATCAAACACAAATGACATTAACCATTCACTAAGAGAATAACAGTCCATAGTGGGTCACATTTCATTAAGGTAAAACTAAATGAAAAGAATCATACCTATGTCAGGCCGACATATGGTGAGGTATCGGTCAATGGCAACTACAGTAAGCAGTCCAATACTGGCCATACCGAAGAATATATTCAAGGCAGCATAGATCTATTAAAAAAAAGCCAACAAGTTCTGTTGTTGATTACATGTAAGAAAGTAGACCAATTAAGCAAAAGTACAAAATTGTAATGAGATATAATTACATTAAAATTGACACTCTTACTCATCATTCTCTAATTATGAATCAAAATGAGTGTGTTTAGGACTGTCACGATTCCTCGACTTAATTCGAGTACTGGATTTTAAACTCCACATGAACTGTGAGAATCTAAATATTGAGAAAATCACCTTTAAAGTTGTCCAAATGAAGTTATTAGCAAGGCATATTACTACTTAGAAATTACGTTTTTGATATATTTACAATAGGAAATTCACAAAACATCTTCACGGAACAATCTTTACTTAATATCCCAATGATTTTTGTCATAAGAGAAAATTCTATCATTTTGACCCAAACAATGTATTTTTGGCTGTTGCTACAAATATACCCGTGCTACTTAAGACTGGTTCTGTGGTCCAGGGGTCACATATATGTAGTATTTTAAGTCATTTTAAAGGCTATTGCTCACTTAGGTCTATTTTTGTTTCTAGAAAAAACCTTAATTATCTGATTACTCAAATAATCGGCAGAATAATTGGGCAATCACTCGATTATTCATCAGAATAATCGGCCGATTACAGAAGTAGGCTACTTTAACACAGTTTCTGCAGGTTGAAACGACCCTAATAACGTAATATTTAGGCCCTGGAATGCCAATTTTACCAGGGGAACCCCACCAAAAAAATGCATATTTTACTATGCTACTTTTGGGCTAGTTTTGAGAAACAATTAGGCAGGTTTTGTTGTGACAACCTGGCAACTCTGTCGATTACCAAAATAATTGTTAGTGACAGCCCTACTTATGTTTGCTAATGTGTTGTTTTGTGCACACCTGGCAACCTGTGTAACCAAATTTCCAGCTCCCGTGCAGGTCAGAGGCCGCTGACATTGGGTAACCAATACCGGCTACGCCAATATCGGTGAAAGCCAGATTAATGATGATCGCATTTGTGGCAGTACGTAACTCTCTGAACTTCACAAACATCAGCAGCACCACAATGTTACTAGACAGACTGACCACTCCTGCCACCAGAGAGAAAGACACACAGAAAGGCACAGCAGGAGGTTAAGCCATCTGCGAACACAGACGTTGTCTCACACATATTTCACGTCCATTCAAAACATTTCCCATTTTCAGTTTTCCATTTTACACACACGCCCCTGCTGGTTACATCACACGCTTGGCTGAATCTGTAAATGTCAATTTCAAGGAATGCTTAAAAACATTGTGCTGAATCTATGCCTAGGCCCAGACGTAAGACATTTGGCTTACTGAATTCTTACTTAATAAGAAGATGCCAGAACATTTATAGCTAACTGCTAACATCAAATACACCAAGTACACACACATACACACACACACACACACACACACACACACACACACACTACTCTTTACCTGCGGTTATGAGGTATGCAGCGACAATATTGTGTTCGGTTTGTGTGAAGGCGCTCTTTTCACCATATACGGTCTCAGCAGAACCATTCAGGAATCCAGATGCCATCTCTTTGTCACACATAATCATATATATACCACTCAGGCTAACATTCACATCTGTTCAAACAAAATCATGCAGCTTGAAAGAATTTGAAGTCTAGACTCCCTCTCTTCTACCTAGAAGCAAATCATGAAACTCTCTCTGTGTGTGTGTGTGTGTGTGTGTGTGTGTGTGTGTGTGTGTGTTTAGGGGATGTAGAAGGTTATGGGGTGATTGTGGGAATGAAGGGCTGGAAAAGCATTGGCCTGGATTATGTTCTCTAATTATGTTTTCTGCTTGGGTTGTGAGGACTGAAGAAACCGTTGTTTCGGTGCTAATCCTCACATGAAAGCTTTTCATTCCATGCAACAGAAAAGCCTTTTTGGAACGTGGAGTGCATTTCATTAACATATTTCACCTTTGGAAACAAGAAAAGTGCAATAATATACTAATAAGTAAAATTTAGCAGTTCAAACATTTAGCTGAAGAATGTCTATAAAACGTTTGAGACCCTAGAAACCAGGGTTGTATGTAAAAACAGGTAAGTAAAACACATCTTGCAGCATTATTGTTATTTCAAGAATGTCAAGTTTGGATTAAACAGCTTGTTTAACAGCTTGTTAAAATGAAGTGGAGCTTGTCACCTTGAGTTTTCTTGGTGTGAGGAACATTTTTTTTAATAATCTAAAGAACCTTTTTCCATTATAAAGTTAAAGAGAAAATTCTATCATTAATTACTCACCATCATGTTGTTCCAAACCTTTAAGACCTTTTTGTTCATCTTCAGAATACAAATTAAGTTTTTTTTTTTTATTATTAAATCCGAGCGCTTTCTGACCCTGCATAGACAACAACGCAACTGACACATTCAAGTAGGTGTGCACGATACAGGCCTATAACATTTGCGATAATATCGTAATTGTTGTTTTAACTGTGTACGATTTGACAAAACACACCTACAGAGTGCACGCATAACGTTACATTAAGTCATGATGACGAGTAAGTACCACTGATCTATACACGCATTTAGAGTGCTTTCATTCCCTGCATTTAGAATGATCACATAATTCAAGATATGGGAGCAGAAAAAGTTTTAGACAGCATATTTGCTGTTTTTTGCTCAATTTCGCCAAAAAATTAATTCCAAAAACAACCACAGCAATGTTTTGCGTCTCTGACTCAGCAACATGACTGTGTTTCAATCCTGAATGAATCAACCATTTAAATGATTCGGTTCATCGCAATGACTCACTTTTTAACAGCGACTGTCACCTACTGGTGGTTTTGATTGCACATTCAAAGTATCTTTTCACTTTTAAAATAATATTAAATATAGCTGCATGTGGAAATACAAAAATGCCACATCATATGCCATTTCTGCAAAGATGAAATTTGTTGATACTAATTTAATTTGTTTGGTACAATAAATGTATTATTACTGTAACTGACTGATTAACTTTTATAAAAATGGCTTTATAAAGGTAAAAATTACCATAAAATGTAAAAATCAATTTAAACTTACTGGAAAATAATAATTTCTATCACTGCTGTGAAATGACCACACAGAATATGAAGAATATCAAAAACTTTAGGAGTCAGCATGGTACTCCTTAAGCACAATAACACACACAGCAAAATATTGTCTAATTATCGTTATCGATAAAATCCCAGAAAATGTGAGATATTATTTTTGTCAATATCTCACACCCCTACGTTCAAGGCCGAGAATAGGTAGTAAGAACATTGTTAAAATAGCCCATGTGACATCAGTGGTTCAACTGTAATGCTGTAAGCTAGTACAGAATATGTTTTTGTGTGTGAAGAAAACAAAAATAACAACTTTATTCATTGATTTCTTCTCTGCCGTGTCAGTTTCCGCCACACATTCAAATATTCTGGTAGCTTCATAACATTGTGGTTAAACCACTTATGTCACAAGGACTATTTTAACAATGTCATTACTACCTTTCTGGGCCTTAAATGTGGTAGTTGGGTTGCAGTCTATGCAGGGTCAGAAAGCTCTCAGATTTAAAAAATAAATCTTAATTTGTGTTCCGAAGACGAACATTTTTTTTTCTTTTGTGAATCTAATGCTATTCATTTTTAAATACAAATAAAAATTTGACCATACAAAATGCATTTTATTTTTAATTTAGTACTGACCTGAATAAGATATTTCACATAAAAAATGTTTATATATAGTCCACAACAGAAAATAATAGATGAATTTATAAAAATTACCCAGTTCAAATGTTTACATACACTTGATTCTTAATGCTGTGTTGTTACAGCTGGGTTTTTTGTTTTTTGTTTAGTGATAGTTGTTCATGAGTCCCTTGTTTGTCCTGAACAGTTGAAACTGCCCACTTTTCTTCAGAAAAAAATCCTTCAGGTCCTAGTACTGATCTTCAGAAGCTACAGAAGGTACTTACATGTTTCCTAGAAGACAAAATAAGTTAAATTTACCCTGATATTCAAATTCAGAAAGTTTACACTCCTGGCTCTTAATGCATTGTGTTTTCTTCTGGAGCATCAGTGAGCGTTTGAAGCTTCTGTAATAGTTGCATATGAGTCCTTCAGTTGTCCCCAGTGTGAAAGATGGATCTCAAAATCATACAGTCATTGTTGGAAAGGGTGCAAATACACAAAAATGCTGAAAACCCAAAGAATTTGTGGGACCTGAAGGGGCTCATAAACAAATAGGCCTATAACTAACCAAAAAAGGAACACAGCTGTATTATTCAGGTAACAACAGTATTAAAAACCAAACTGTAAACTTTTGAAATCGGTCATTTTTATAAATTCAACTATTATTTGCTCTTGTGGACTATATGTAAACGTCTTTTATGTGAAATATCTTAATTTTACTTAGCAAAATAATGAACATTTTGCCGATTCTGCAAGGTGTATGTAAAAATGACTTCAACTGTACATTAAAACTGACTGAATTATAAGGAAAGAAAAAGTTAACACTACGTACATAGGCTATACATAAAGCAATTTTATATTAACTTTTTTCCCTTTCCTTACAATCCACATATTATGACTATAACATTTAAGCTACATTATATATAACACGCTGAAGATAAACTTACTTTACTAATGTACAAACACCAAAACCCCAAATACCTTCATTGACATAAACCTCAACTCCAACATCAACCACTAGATGGCCTTGTTTGCACGGACTCTCACTTGGACGTGACGTAAACGGATATTACGTACACGGAAAGCCTTGTGTTTTCTGTCATGTGATGATCGCACATAAACAAGTGAAGAACTTTTTATAAAACTGGGTTAAAAAGAAGGTAATTTTGCGTATTGTGATTTTAACATACGTTTCCTTAATGCTTAACAATGTATTAGATTAGAAACGTTGGTAATTAGTTAAACATTGCAGTCAAACAAGACAATAACATGCAGCTGTCAGAATTTCGGGTAATTTCCTCGTTGTTCTTTATTCTTTCTGCTACAGGGTGCCGCAGGCGAGCTACATAGTCTAATGAATATGGCAGATGTGAGTATATTTGTAATGCGTTTGCTTAAATGTTTTTTTTTTTCTTCATGAAAATATCATAATGCGTTTGATTTAATTACTACAGAATCTGAGGAGTTATTTGTATAAACAACTGCCAAGGTAAACAGATGTATCTTGTATTTTACACAAGTGTTTTCCTCCTTCATTGCGCGTTCGGAAACGTAATGACTGATTACTTCTCTTCTATCATCAGTGTTGAAGGACTTCATGCAATAGTGGTGACAGATAGAGATGGAGTCCCTGTTATCAAAGGTAACAGCATCAGCTCTGAGTTTCAGGTCTGTTTATCTATTAAAGCATTGTCTAAAATTTTGCTTGTTTTCCCTTTTAGTTGCAAATGACAATGCTCCTGAATATGCACTGCGGCCGACATTCCTGTCCACCTTTGCTTTGGCAACTGACCAGGGAAGCAAGCTGGGCTTGTCCAAAAATAAGAGCATCATTTGTTACTATAATACATACCAGGTACTTTCTTAACGAACATCAAACTACATTTGACTTCCTTCTTAAGATGTCTTATTTTAATATAAGATGTTATGTATTTCCTTGGCAGATTGTACAATTTAATCGATTACCCTTAGTCATAAGTTTCATCGCAAGTAGTAATGCTAACACAGGTGAGTCTCCACACGTAGTACAAAAGCCACTGAGCTGTTTTAGCTGTGTTCTTTACAGTAACATTTGAATGATTAACTTCCCCTTTTTTTTGCATATTTAGGTTTGATCTTCAGTCTTGAGAAGGAACTAGTTCCTCTGATTGAAGAGCTAAGGCAGGTGGTGGAAGTAGCTTAGCAGTTATCTCAGCATCTACAGATGTGGATGAGGATATAAGAGCCACGATCGCTCATCCAGTCTGATGTCTTGATGCCTCTATGTTGTAGTTCATACACACACATGTACATAAATAATTTTGGATGGTCTTGATGCTGTATGTCTTTTATGAATGTAACCTGCTCCTTTTTGCCTCCTCATTAATAAATTTGTCTAAAGCTTTGGTTTACAAAAATACACTTTGTTTATTGACTTTTTTTGATACAATTATTATTATTATTATTATTTTTTACAAAAGGGGTACTATGTACATGTTTCTAAACAACACAAGAGTGTTTACTGATAGTTAACATTATAACAGTAATGCATCCAAAGGTTTCAATGCACAAAATTCATAATATGTTTACCTAATAGCTGCAAACATGTACATTACCAGTCAAAAGTTTTTGAACAGTAAGATTTTTAATAATTTTTAAAGAAGTGCTTATCAAGCCTGCATTTATTTGATCTAAAGTACAGCAAAACAGTAACATTTTAAAACATTTTTATTATTTTAAATAACTGTTATAATAATTTATTCCTTGATTTCAAAGCTGCATTTTTAGCGTCATTACTCTAGTCACATGATCCTTCAGAAATCATTCTAATATTCTGATAAGTTGCTCAAAAACTGTTGAAAACAGCTAAATTGAATTTTTCAGGTTTCTTTGATAAACAGAAAGTTCAGAAGAACAGCAATTATCTGAAATAGAAATCTTTCCTTGATAAATAAAAGTATTAATTTCTATAATTTCTTCCCCCATATGATTTCTGAAAGATCATGTGACACTGAAGACTGAAGTAATGATGCTGACAATTTAGCTTTGATCACAGGAATAAATTATTTAAATAGTAAAACTATTTGACTGTTTTTGATGTACTTCTGATTAAATAAATGCAGGCTTGGTGAGGAGAAGAGACTTCTTTAAGAATGTACATATGTTTAAAAGCAGACACACTCTTTAACTTGGCTTGGAGAAGAATAAGAAGAACTGAAAGCCCAAGAATACAATATTGGAAAAAACTATTGTCAATTATAACCCCAATGCAGGTAGTGTACTGCCTCCAGATATCTTTGTGAAGCACAATACTTTTCTCCTCTTTGATGTAAAAACTTGTGTGATTCATTGCCCAGAAGATATCTTAGGTGTGATGAGTTGTACAACCATGATGCCAAGGTCAAAACTTGTAAAACTGCACACAGCTCACATTTTCTCCACTACTACTTCTCTCCATGTTGAACATCATCGTCCTTTCTTTATCTGTGACTGGAAATGCAGGGTAGTCATCATTAGAGATAAGTACAACAGAGAGATAAATATATTTGCAGTGTGATTAGACTGGTTAAGTGGGTTCAGATAAACGAATTTCCACTGGAATACACTCTGTTTGAAGTGTTAACTATTACGTACATTGATTATTCATAGTGACTGTTCTTTCATTGGTAACTTAGGTTCCTCTTACCAGTTTCCATCTTAATATCTTAATCCATTCATCTGCCTCAGCACCAGATTTTGCACACAAATAAAACGTCCTCTCGGGGAACACAAGACTATAGGAAATACAGAAGAATTAAACATCTTAATAAAGAGTTGTATAATAAAGTAAAGGGCTGACATTGAGCATGCACTGGAAAATAAGTGGGCAGGAGGAAGTCCATGTATAAGAGTTTCTGATTACACTTCCTCATTACCAAGAATCCCTTACGTGTACGAAAATATCAGACACAATATGTATTAACAACAGAATTTTAGGATTTTGATATACTATTGTAACTACTTCCTATTGTTAATCCTTAGTCTGTACACAGACAGCTTGAATTTTTATTCATGCTTTGCCGATTGTCTGTAATGCTAATTATGTGAGCACAGGAACTGTAAGCTGTCAGCCACTTGAATGCTGCAGATATACCAGGTCATTTTCAGTTGCCAAAAATAGCCAGTAATTTTACGGTTGGCCAGTTGCAGAAGTTTCAGATGTAAAAACAGGCAGGATATCTGGTCTAGCACAACAGAAAGGGGGTCTTATGTATTTATTTATCTTTTAAAACTTTGCTTTTGTAATTAAATGAAACAGTTTACCATTTTAGGCATCTCTGTTTATTACATATGCTGTGTTTTGGAGTAACTAGTTACATATAACAGTTATGTAATCTAATTACAAAATAAATGTAATTGTAATCCATTACAGTTATAAAAATGTTAACGATTACAAAGGGTTACTTCTGAATATTTTCACACACACACACACACACACACACACACACACACAGACAAACACACAGACAGATGTAATTGATTTCTTTCCCAAATTGCATTGACTGCTCTAAAATATGAGACACCAATCTTTCAGGAGTTTTGGACACAGAATAATAACCTGAAAACTGTTTTATTTCTAATTTGGGTTGTATTTTTTTAAATTATTTTTTTTTTCCCCCCAAAGACATTGTGAGATTCCAGTGTTTTTTCAAAAGCTGTGTCATATTAAACTACACCTTGTTGTGATTTAACCTCAGAACGTAAGTAAAAAGATCTCAAAATACAAATAAGTTTGATTTTGTGGTGGCTGTGCTTTAAAGGAACTTTTTTGAAAATAGGCTCATTTTCCATCTCCCCTAGAGTTAAACAGATGAGTTTTACCGTTTTCGAATCCATTCAGCCGATCTCTGGGTCTGGCGGTAGCACTTTTAGCATAGCTTAGCATAAATCATTGAATCTGATTAGACCGTTAGCACTCGCTCAAAAATTACCAAAGAGTTTTGATATTTTTCCTATTTAAAACTTGACTCTTCTCTAGTTACATTGTGTACTAAGACTGACAGAAAATGAAAACTTGTAATTTTCTGGGCTAAAATGGATAGGAACTATACTCTCATTATGGCATAATAATCAGGGAACTTTGCTGCTGTAACATGGGTGCAGCAGGCGCAATGATATTATGCAAGGAAGTTACCTAGCTGGGGACTATTTTTAGGCGCTGCGTAATATCATTGCGCCTGCTGCACCCATGGTTGGGGAGTTGGAAAATGAGTCTATTTTCAAAAAAAGTGTTCCTTTAAAATTAAATGATTATAATCTTAATTCAAGTGATGAAGAATTTTAAAAGTCTGACAGGAATCAGTGTTGATTACTATTGTAAGGTTAACCCTTGAAAACTCTTGAAAAAGGTTAACCTAGTGATTAACAGCTGAAAACATAAGTTAATCGAAAGCAATCAAAAAGTCATCAAATGTAATCAGTTACATTACTTTAATCATGTAATTGAAATAGTTACACTACTTAATCATTTTAAATAGGGTAACTTGTAATCTGTAACCTATTATGTTTCCAAAGTAACCTCCCCAACACTAAACAGAATAAAATAATGTTACTGTAATCAAGTTTCAATTTAACGAAGTTAATATTTTTAATGTCCCCATGAAATCAAAACTCAAGTTTTTTGGCTTTTAGTATGAATATGTTAGCTATATTATATATAAGCTGGTGTGTTCCAAAACAATGACAAAATTTGCATTTACAAGATCCCGGACCCGTTTGAATTACACAGAATGCTATATTCATAGTGGTATGGATGAGACTGTGGCTGTCATACACTGTCAAATGCGGTTACTAAGCTCAGTGGCTCTAGTCCAAGCTGTGAAATAAACAAAATGCTAGAGGCTATTTAAAAAAGGGGGTGGGGCTACTTGATATGTCCTGCCCCGTCTTGCTGTTTCAGTTGAAATTACGTAAACACATGGAATAACGCTGTGTGTTTCAAACCACTTCAGTGGCCTTTAAATTCTGAATTTTGTCCCCCACCCCAAAAAAAAAGAAAAAAGAAAAACGTGCAATGGAAAACCTACTTTAAGAAAAACCTAATGTAGGTTTCTACTGCCATGTTGAAAGATCATGAATTATGACCATATTATAAATCTCTCACCAGAAGCAGTTAACCCTCTCCTGACTGTAATCAAACTGGACAGCAGAGCACTCCGTCAGATCCAGGGTTCGTATTGGATCTACAACCTGAGGAAACAGTTTTCTGTGAGATAAACAATCAACTTTAATTCTTACCTAATTATAAATCTTACTGTACAAAATACACAGACCTACCATTTTATCCTTAAAATATTTAAGTTCATATCTATTCAGTGTGAACCATCTCTGCTTCCAGTTCTGCCCAAAAAAAAACAAAACAAAAAAAACATCAGCCACCAAAACTAGATCTAGGTTTGCTCTGAACCAGTTTAACCAAGTTACAATTTACCTTATTAGCATGAATTTTTAACATTGGTCTGTATTTACAGTTGAAATAAAAAGTTTACATACACCTTGTAGAATCTGCAAAGTGTTATTTTACCAAAATAAGAGGGATCATACAAAGTGCATGTTAATTTTTTTCGTAATGACCTAATATATTGCACATAAACAACATTTACATATAGTCCACACAACTATATGTAAATGTTCAGACCTGTTCAAAAGTTTTCATACACTTGATTCTTAATACTGTGTTGTTACCTGAAAGATTCACAGCTGTTTTTGTTTGTTTGTTTGTTTGTTTGTTTTGTTTAGTGATAGTTGTTCATGAGTCCCTTGTTTGTCCTGAACAGTTAAACTGCCCGCTGTTCTTCAGAAAAATCATTTAGGTTTTTTTGTGTATTTGAAGACATTGAGGACAACTAAGGTAACAACTCAGTATTAAAAATCAAGTGTACTTTTGAACGGGGTCATTTTAATAAATTCAACTATTATTTTCTCTCATGGACTATATGTAAATGTCTTTTATGTGAAATCTTATTCAGGTCAGTACTAAATAAAAAAATAACATGCATTTTGTATGATCCCTTTTTTTTGGTAAAGTAATTAACATTCACAAGGTGAATGAAAACTGTTGACCTCTGTATATAGTAACTTGTGTAATCATACCTTGATGATTGCTCCTTGTTTAACCAGATAACCCTCTTTAGTGCCAAGCTGTTGACAACAAAAAAATACTTTCAACCTTGCTTTTTCCAAGCCACATTACTGTTTTAAATGCAGTGTGTGCATGTTGTTCTGTACAATGTCATTTTGACTTACTGCTGGAGCATTAGGCACCAGGTCGTTTTCATGCCGGCCTGTCTGCATGGCCGTATGCACACACACAGTCTCATAAATAGATGGTTCTTCCACCTGCCGTGGGTATGGGAACCGCAGCACTATCAGGTTTCCTTGGTTACAAGAGTAAAATAGGAAGAGAAAATAGGGTCAGTGTGCCAGAGAAAGGCTAAAAAGCAGTTTGTGAACTGTAAATTAAAAGTGCATAGCTAACCTGATTCACTGCCTAGCAGAGGCTGATTGGCAAGGTGACTACAAAAATCCTGAAGGGAAGGGAATTCATTGAAGCCAAAGGCATATTTTCCAAACTGCCGCCGGACATGAAAGTGTTTCACTGAATCCTTTGCTCTAAAAATATTCAGAGATGAAAAAGGCAGTGAGGAAGTGCTGTGTGCTGTGTCTGAAATCCCAGTATTGTTCAGTGTTCAGGTGTTTAGAACTGGTGTATAAAGCTAGCGGAAATAGGGAGAAAATTATTTCTACAAGGTCACGCACTATAAACGAGGCACCAAATAACCAGTCATTTAAGCGTCAGTCAGAGTCACGGTGACCAGGCAGGTTACTGCCTCATGGCTTGTGTGAATCAGTTTCTTATTTCTATATTTTAGTAGGAGTATAGTGGCTTTACTTTAAAGACACAAGACAAGTTTATAGCTTTACAGCTATGTTGAAAAGGGGAACTGAAAAACTTCAAGTAATCTGGAGAACCACAGAAAATAAGAGAAATGGAAAAATAAGAGGACTAACAAAACCCATATTGGGTCATCATTTGACTTTTTAACTTGCTTGCTTAAAAGTTCAGAGGAAAAAAAATAATTTTAGCAGTGGTGAGTGCCTATATTGCTGCAAATAACAAAGGTCAGATACGTTCACTGAGGGTATTATATATGTATATGGGCCATTCTACAGAATTGGTGCAAACTGCTGTTCCACAACCAAAACTGCTGATCGGCCTTGTTTCTAGAGGGAAGGCATCATTTTCTGCTTCAGAATGTACAGTACATAATGGAATCCATGTTTCCCTCAATGAACTGCAGTTCCTCAGTACCAGCAGCACTCATGCGGCCCCAGACCATGATGCTACCAGCACCATGCTTGACTGTAGGCAGGACACAATTTTCTTGGTACTCCTCACCAGGGCATCGCCACACATGCTAGACACCAGCTGAGCCAAACAAGTTTATCTTAGTCTCATCAGACCACAGGACATGGTTCCAGTATTTCATGCTCTTGGACATGTTGTCTTCAGCAAACTGTTTGCAGGCTCTCTTGTGAGCTAGCATCAGAAGAGACTTCCTTCTGGGATGGCGCCCATGCAAACTGACTTGTTGCAGTATGTGGCATATGGTCTGAGGACTAACAAGCTGACCTTCTACATCTGCAACCTTTAAAGCAATGCTGGCAGCACTCATGCATCTGTTTTTTGAAGCCAGGTTCTGCACCTGACGCACAGAACAAGTACTCAACTTCGTTGATCGACCCTTGCAAGGCCTGTTCTGAATGGAACCCATCTTGGAAAACCTCTGTATGACCCTGACCACTGTAGTGTAACTCAATTTCAGGGTGTTACTGAACATCTAATAGCCTTGGCTATCTTTGTTGAGAGCAACAATTCTAATTCTCAAATCCTCAGAGAGTTCTTTGCCATTAGTGTGCCATGTTGAACATAAAGTGGTCAGTATGAGAGAATTGTATTTAAAGCACCAAATTTCAACTGCTCTAATACAAGATACACAACTCTGTATTGTCCTGTCAAGCAGACAAAAACATAAACATGATAAAATAGTGTGGTGTGGCTTTGCATGGTTAAACAACATACTGATGTTATCACTTAGGGCAACTTTTGTTGCCAGCTATTTTGATAATAATGGTTGCATGTTTGAGTTATTTTCAGAGGACAGTACATCTATACTGCTATACAAGCTGCACACTGACTAATCTAAAATATATCCAAGTTTCATTTCTATAGTATTGTCCCTTGAGAAGATATACTAAAATGGTTGCTGAAAAGTGAGGGGTGTACTCATTTTTGTGAGATACAGTATATAAAATCATAATTTATTGGGTGCTTTCAATTGGGAGGTGGCTGATAATTGGCTGAGACTAATTTTAACTACACCCCTAAATTTATCATCGGGAAATATGTCCCTCTCTCATAGCTACATAGTGAGTAGATACTGTAGGTCCCAGCATTTTGAGGTAAATGTGTTATAAAATCTGAAAATCTGTGTGTAACTTTAAGGAGCATCAGTACCAAATACCTTTTTTCTGCAATTAAACACTTTATTAGATGTTTTTCAATAACATTGGGGTTTTATATGTGTACAGCTGTTTAGAACTGTGCTAGGTAACCATGTGCTGATTCGCATCTCTGAGCTAGGTCCTATCTAAAATTGTCATTACCGAAACAGTCATGACCGAAACATGTCATCATTGTTTCGGCAATGACAAAAAGGAAACACAAAATCTTTTATTGGTGGAAATAAACATACTAAAATACAAAAAAATTGCATATCTGTACTAAAATGTAGTTTTAGTAATGTGTTAGTATGCAAGTTAAAATTCTGTAATTTAATGTGGTCGCTACCAAAACATTACTGTCACTACCGAAACATGGAAAAAATTGTCAAAAATAAAGTATATTGAGTTATCAGCTAAGATATTATGATGTTTTTGGTTCAATGTATATTCAAACTAATGAATCCTTAACTTTGAAATCAGTATGATCAACTTTTTGCCATTACTGTATTTCAGTAGTGACAATATTGGGGAGAGGACAAATATTCCAAAACTTTCTAAAAATACAGTATGAGAATTAACAGCACAGTTAATAGAAATGTGTACCTTGGATATTATACAATTTGCATATATACAAAATGTGTGGAAAAGACATTTTTTCAAGATGTTTCCAACTGTGCCTTTGCACCAATTCTGTAAAATGGCCTATATACTGTATATATACACACTACCATTCAAATGTTTAGGGTCAGTAAGATTTTTTTATTTGAAGAAACTAATACTTTTATTCGGCAAGGATGGAATAAATTCATAAATTAATTTTCAACATTGATAACAATAAGTAGTATTTATTGAGCAGCAAATCAGTTTTAGAATGATTTCTAAAGGATCATGTGACACCAAAGAATAGTAATCATACTGAAAATCCATCTTTGCATCACAGGAATACATTTTAAAACTATTTTTAAAAATAGGAAGAAAAAGAAAACTTAGAAACTTAGGTCTACTTGCAAAGCTACAGTAATATAAAAACTTGTGAAAATAGTAAGGATGTTTAAATTAATATTTGTCATTACCATGTCTATTGTCTCAGGTACACTTGCATATAATTTTTTAATTGAACTGAGTGTACACAAGGAGAATATTCAAGTGTGTTCAAGTGATTCAGCTGAGTGTGGACCACAAGTACTTCTAAACTTTTGTCTGAAGTGGACATTTCTTACCGGACAGACAAAGCGAAGCAGTCAGATCCTTTGTTGCTGTTTCTGAGTAAAAAATTCCCATCTACTCCATTCGAAAGGAGAAGAGCTTCAGCTGCATGCCGGGACAGATCATAATGATACCAACTACAGACAGAAACAGAATGGAGCACTTGAACACAAAGTCGAGTTGTATGTTGATATCCACTATTGACAGTCAACATCCACACACAGTTACCAGACAGGTTTTTTAGAAATGGGCAACTGGGTTAAACAACACAATATTAAGAGACGTATTTGCTGTTGTTCCAGTATGCTGTTATCGATATGGTGCGTTTGTCCTCATTATGCCTACATATCAAGTAGCATAATGTTTTGGGGTAAAATGTATTGCAATGCAAAATAAATGAATGGTGTCAAAATTAGCGTGTTAATGCAGGCGATTCATTTTTTTTATTTTAACGCGTTAAATTTTTTTTATGCAGTTAACGCATTGGCCGGGGCTAGGAACTCGCAACTTCTAAAGAATTGCGTTTATTTAGATGCGCAGAGCGTCTTTACGAGCACATCAAACAGGGAGACTTTTCAGAAGCACGCTCCCACTTTTACTTCAGTACCAGACACGAGTCAAATAAGCACATAAACGGTACCGGTGACGAGGAGCTTCAGTGAACTGCGGTCAGATGAGATTATGTCAGGCCATATGTGGGTAAAAACTAATTTACCTGTCCTGTCAGCCATTATACTGTGATCATAGCGCATGCTCTTCAAGTGCACGCACAAATGTGCTGGCGCGCGCTGTATTAGGCCTATATTAAAGCGCTGTATCATATTCAAACCCAAATGAAACAGCAAGTATACAATGTCGTAGTTATGCCGTGTTGTCTGTTAAGACATGAAGCTACAAAAAGGTGATTAAGGCTGCCTTAAGGCGAGACACTGCAGGTGAATAGTAGAATGAAAAAAATTATATATATGAACCAATCCCTCTGTGAAAATCAATCAGTAAAGATTGGTGTGTGTAAGTGCTACTGAAGTTGAGATTTATGGCTCAGTGTAGGAGAAAAAAATCATTTTGAGAAAACAGCCTTGTATTGAATGTATTGTAATTGAAATCTATTGACACAAAATAGATAAAGTGCTATTTCCACTAGTCTGAAAAAACACTTTAAGAAAAAACCAAAAGCCCAAAATCTCAAATTTGAGAGTGCATGAAAAAACTGTGTTTTTGCCTGCAGTGTCCCCCCTTAAAACTGCATGTAAGTATTTATTATTTATAGGTCGCTGCTTTTAAAGTTACAGCAGCCATCCTAATAACCAACTGCTGTGATGTCTGTTAATCAAACAACAAAATTAATAAGAGGAAATTAATAACTTCTTTATAAGCTTTTTAATTTAAGCTTTTAAGTTTTATATAATTTCGTGTTTGATAATATTAGGCTATATTTTCTTGTTGAAGGCCACAGGTACTTAGCCTATATGACATTTATTATAATGGGTTTATGTGAAGATTGTTTCAAGTTCACTTAAATTAGAAGTTTAATAAATGTTAAAGTAATAGCTCTCAATTATACTGTAATGATGAATGGTTATATTCAATGGTTAAATATTGGGGGGAAAAACAGAGACTTCAGTTGGATACTTGCCTTCAGTCATAAAAAAAAGATGCCATTAAACAAATATTATAAATATATACATTCTATATGTTGTATCTACATTAGTTTCATGAATGTGAAATTATTTCAGTTTAAAAGTATAATTAAAAACTTCAGGTCAGGTAGGATTAATCGTGAACAATTTCAGGAAAAATGTGCGATTAATTAGTTAATTTTTTTTTAATCGATTAACACCACTAATATGTACACATTCCAACAATATTTGTTGTTAAACAACTTATGGATAGGATGATTCTTATGGCTTTTTCAACAATCCTTTGACAAGCAAATATAAAACATCTGCATGCATTATTAGAATTGAGGTCAATGTGCTTACTGGTTATGAAAATATTGTCACAATACAAACAAATAAATAAATAAATAAATAAACAAACTGAAAAAAAAGAATGGTCCTAAAACAGGCTTCTTTTGGGGTGAAATAAACAGTAACCCTGACATGCTTGGCTTTGTTTAATGACTAAAATTAAACGTACACTGAAAAAAAAAGTTTTACATTTGTTTTGCTGTGTTGTCCTTTAACAACAACAAAAATCATAATAATGTGTTAGATTAGATAAGTCAATGAGCTATTTGTTTTCATCAATCCTTTCATTCACTTTAGATGAGTAAAATAATGGAAGTATTTCCTCATTCTTTAACTGACACCGCTATTATCTTCAACAACAAACAGGTGTAGCTACAAATTAAATAAAAATTAGCAATAACCATACAAGAGTTTGCTCTTCAATGTTTTCATTTTATCATTATTTTTATTTGTTTTTACTCTCACATTTGTGCATAACACTGTAAAAACAAACTACTTTCACAGATACAAAATTAGATCAAGAAACATAAAAGAGGATCTGAGACTAATACACAAACAAAAGAGTGTATGGTTAACTGAGCTTAATCCTGTGCTTACCGTCCGGTATAGGATATTGTTATTTTATGAGGGGTGAATATGAGTTTAGAAAGGTGCAAGTAGGTCATAAAAACAGAGTATTAGTTTCTCTCACCTAACTGACTCAAGCTCGTCAATTTCTTCCCCGCTGCTCCGTGTTGAACTGACACTCATGGTTTGATCTCCAGTGACTGAAGCAGATTTCAGTCTGTAGCGGCTCGCAGGGTCGCTGTCAGGCACTCAGTCAGTCAGCACTAATGTCAGTTCAGGTCGAAGTTGCGTACGTACAGCTGTTAATTACGTTACAATCGAAAGCTACAGCACAGGGAAGTCAAATAGCCTAGATCCGCCCACATATTTATGTCGTTATAATTTAGGGAACTATATGCTGATTTAACTTCTTGTCATACAAGACTGGTCACATTTAAACCAGCTCCAGAACATGCGAAACACATGGCAAAATTTGTCACAAAACTCGTTAGGCAAGAAATAGGCTATAATTAGGCAATTGTGGTCATAGTTTAGTAATTATAGGCACAACATAATACGGTTACATAATATTACGGACATAACAGTGTAAAAACTAAATTTCATTAAACCGTGATTTCATTAAGCATAATTATTGAGAAGCTACTGTTATTCTTTCGCTAGAGGACGTAGGCTAGCTACGAGATATGCAACAAGGTATACTGTATTTTTCCGCTAGAGGACGTAGGCCTACTACCTGCTATATGCAATGGTGTGAACCAGTGTTTTTGGAGGTATTAATATCATGTAAAATTAAGTGTAATAACTCGCACATTAGAAAATGTCTCACCTAAATGTTCAATATATTTTATGATTTATTGATTTCAATTACTAGAAACAAGAAATTTATAATATGTATCCCCCACTTTTGTTTGTGTTCTGTTGAGTGTTAAGTATCTCTGTATTTTGCTTTTGGAAGAGAAATAAAAAAATAAAAAAGAACCAGTGTTTATAGCAGCTGTTACATTTACATGTGTGACCCTGGACCAAAAAACCGTCTTTAAAGTTTTCCAAATAAAGTTCTTAGCAATGCATATACTATCGATAATTAAGTATTGATATATTCACGATAGGAAATTGACAAAATATTTTCCTGGAACATATCTTTATATAATATCCTAATGATTTAACAATCCGTTTTATAAAATAAGTCAGATTAATAGTGGGAACCTAAGAGATGCGCACCTAATTGAAGACATGTCTTTCTATGTCATATTATTTAGGCCTACTCAAAATTCAAGAAATTTGAAATTTCAGGGACCGTTTTACCCTGCCAAACGATTCAGTGTTTTGGTAAACAGACTGAACCTCCAAATGATTTGGATCAGTGCAGTTACTGTTTGACGCATTCAAAAGAACCGACTCAAAAGATTGAATCATATGCCAGTCGGGTATCTCATATTAATGAGATAATAAAAGTAATGTGGGCTAATTTTGTTTAGTAATATACTAGTAATAAAATAACACTTTATTCCAAGAGGAAGGTCTCAGAAGTGCAATGCTGCCATCTCCTGACCACAGCACATTTTCACAAGCATCTCTGTTCTTACAATGCTTTTATGCAAGAGTGTTATGCCTATTCAGACTATTTTTTAGCCAATTTGACTTTAAATGCAACTTCTAAACAATGATTTTCAGCTTTGAAAATTTCTTTAAAACTGTAGGTAGAAATGTTGATTGTCTAAAACGTGGTGACAGAAATCATGTCAGCATAGTCCATTTGCATTGACTTCTTTAAGACTTCCAAGAGCAAACGTTAACCTTTATATATTACCTCTCTTGTGTGTGGACTTTAAAGTTACTTCCAGTCTGGTATAGGCTACCATATTTTAGTCAGTTTGACGTTTTTCTTGTAATTTAACCTTCATTGTTTCTGGCAGTTTACTGTAAAATATATAACGTATTATATAATGTTACTTTATATCTTACATATAAACGAACAGTGACAAATTAGTACACATCTAATATCATGCCTCTGCGATCGCATATTATCGGATGTCAAAACACTGAATCTGTGCCATCTTGCGACGTAGAATGACTGCTGACAGTAGCCACACTGACCAAGGGTGACTTTATCTTAAATTTTATCTTAGGTCTTCAGGTAAAGCAAGAAAATGAGAAACATGTAGAGCTGGATGTAAAAGAACTTAAAATAAAGCACTCGTGTCTTTTATTGTCTGCTGCTGAGTGTACATTATCACTTTTTGTTACCTCAGTTGAAGGATCTAAAGATCCTCAAATGCAAACTGTGTTTTGCTTCAAGAGAGCAACCATACATTTGTGTAGTTTTACTTTCTTTCTGTTATACTCATTTTTTTTTCTTCACTCATTCATTTATAATAATTTATCAGTTAATTATTACATTTAATCATAGTTATTTATAATAATCATTTTATCCATTTATTTACTAATTTCAGTGATTAATTTGATTAGTCTTTTATATTATGTTATAAAGTTGTTTTTTATATAGAGATATTTGGTAATACTTTACAATAAGGCATCATTTGTTATAATTAGTTAATTTATTAACTAACATGAATGGGAAAAAATTAATGCATTTAATATTTGTTAATGTTAGTTAATAAAAATAGTCATTAATTGTTTGTTCATGTTAGTTCACAGTGCATAAACTAATGTTAACAAACACAACTTGTGATTTTAATAATGCATTAATAAATGCTGAAATGAACATTAACTAAGAATAAATGCTGTAGAAGTATTGTTTGTTCTTAGTTCATGTTAACTAATGTTAACCAGTGAACCTTATTGTAAAGTGTTATCATATTTTTTCCATTGTTTAGTCTAATGACTGTTTCAAGGGATGTTTATGGAAACTCAAGATTTATGGGATGTTGTTGTGAAACAGTTTGGTAAAACACTGCTTGTTGGATTTGTGTTCATCAGATTAAGTTTGAGCATTGAAACACACATAACTAAGATTATTCAATAATCAGTCATCTTTGTGTAGCAGACAAACTCTAGATTTTTATACCAGACAAGACTCGTTGTTAATGGGTTTTGAGTATTAGACGATTTTGGTGACTAGTTCTGTTACCAGAAAAAAAAAAAGATAATTTCCAACAGGACTTGGCACCCAGGGCTGGATCTGCTATTTCTGCCATGGAGGCATGATCTAACACACTTATACAACTACAGCGGTTTATAAAAAATATATTATCTTGTATACTTTATGCCTACTGCCCAAAATAGGATTTAAAAGCTAATTCTTATCTCTCAAAACATGTGCTTTACAAAAAATACATAGTAAAAACACATGTATGTTCAAAGTAGTAGTCAAAGTTAAAGTTTTAAGTATTTTATTGCAAATTTCACAAATACTACAAATGGCTCACATGAGATGTACAATGATAAATAATGTTTTCTAGTCAATGACTTGAAATCATCTTTGATGATCTGGTTTCTCAGTTCACATTTTTAAAATTCAAGCATTTACTTTTGCAATAAAAATAAAATTGCATTGAAGTATAAAAAGCAATCTAGCACTTATCATAAAATACTGGACATGTCCATTTGTAATAAATGCAGTCAGCATGTTCACTGTTAGATTAAACACAAATGGACATAGGGTCACAAATACAGTAGCTCCTGTTTATGTTCACCTCATTTTATTCCTGAGGAGGGAAAGTTCACTTAATGTAAAGGCCTCATGGTATTAAAGTTCTCCAAGAGATTAACAAGAAAAAAATATTTAATTTACTCATTTCTAGTCTCAACCAGAGAGGAAGACCTTCATTTGCAATTTGCAAACTTCTGAAAAATGACTGTGGGAATTTGTATGAGTTTACGCACATGTTAGTGTTAAGGGAACTGTGTAAGTTCATTTTCTCATGGTCTATGCAGTTGTGAAGTTCTGAATTTTTTACCCTCAATAACCAAAAATGGAGTATTGCATTGAAGTAGGAGCAAAGTAGCCACAGTATCTTGTCATACACTTGCCACATCCTAACCCCGATTCATCCTCACAACTTTGAGGTTCTTGCTGGAATGTGTGTAATTAAAAATGTCACAGGCACAGCCTTGTGAATGTAAACAATTCTCTGCATATCTTTTGTCTACAAAAGCCAGACTCCAAATCTATTCTGCAATCACTGGACTGAAATGAGTTTGCGATGCAGTTCATCTGTAAGCTTTAGAGAGCCCAGGTACTGTACATCACTGCGAAAACACTTATTGGGCAGAAAAAAGTCAGACCGGACATCTAGCAGGTCAGAGTATCTGCCGATCATTAAAGTGCAAGAATATACAGTCACTATTCGAAATAAAGACTGTGTATATAAGATCAAGGGCAACTTCCTTATTGCTCATGAGAGAACAGCGCCTACTTCTGCGTTGCAGTCTATTAAATGGGGCACATCAGCATTCACACTGAGGTTCTGTGGGACGTGTCTGGAGGACAGTCTTTGAGCAGCTTTGTTCTCCTTCCACTGTTGTAAACTCGCGTAATAGTCTCGTGGTGGGAGTCTTTCCATTTTCTGTGCTCTCACCAGGTCAGATGGACATATAGAGTTACAAAAGACACGAAACATGATCCTGTGACACAGAAAGAGCAGAGAGTTAATTACAATGTACCATCATGAACAGCCTTTAAGATGAGATAAAAACCATGAATGACTGATTCCAATACATTTTGTCCAAAGTCTATTTTACCAGCCAACATGGTAACACCCACGGGCATCTATTTTTTATGCAGGTGAAAGGCATACAAGTACAGATCCTATCCACTTGAATGGAAAACTACTAAGAACTAGTTTGTCAAGGTTGCATTTCAATTACAGTTCTCAAATAATGGTGTAATTAATATCGCTTCTTTAATAATTCAGCAATGCCTTAAAAACAGGAAAAAAAGCAAGGCATCTCAGAAGGAATCTGTGTTGGAAGTCTGTCTTAAGGCTGAATTACACTACATGGCTTTTGTTCCAGATTTGCAGAACAAAAGAGTTAACTAATTGCTGAAAGTCAGAATCAGTCAGTATATTTTTAGTTAACAGACTCCGAGTTTTAGCTTTGAACTATGATTCTAATCAGACATGTTTGACAAACACTAAATAAAAGCAAAAGAAAATTACTATTGTAATATGTGACTCTGGACCACAAAACCAGTCTTAAGTGGGTATATTTGTAGCAATAGCCAACAATACATTGTATGGGTCAAAATTATCAATTTTCATTTTATGCCAAAATCATTAGGAGGAAAAAAAAAAAAAAAAAAAGTAAAGATCATGTTCCATGAAGATATTTTGTAAATTTCTTATCAAAGTTATCAGAACTTTGATTAGAAACATGCATTGCTAAGAACTTAATTTTAACTTTAAAGATGATTTTCTCAATATTTAGATTTTTTTGCACCCTCAGATTCCAGATGTTCAAATAGTTGTATCTCAGCCAAATACTGTACTAACCTAGAAAACCTGGTAATTGTCTGGTTTTGTGGTCCAGGGTCACATATTTCACTTTAGTGCTATAAATACGTTTCATTCATACTGGAAGCCGGAGGGCGCCCTCGCTCAGGAAATTTGCGTAACAGAACAAAAGCCATACAACTGACTACACTGCAGGAAATCCTAATATGGGCAAAAGCATCCAGCTATCGATGTAACTGAATTTGCCTTTGAATTATAAAATATTAAGACAAACAATAAACACTCGACTGCGACAATATATAGTTTGTCTGTGTTCTTAAAACCACCTCGGGTATTTTCAGAATAATGAAGTATATTTATAATCCATTGTTTTGTGATAAGAATCCACATGAGATCACAAACGTAAGTTATTTCTAACATTCGACTGATGTTGTTTAGCATGTTATAATGTTCTCTTTTGTTGGACAACAGGTTTAGAAACGCTTCTCATTACAAGAAAAGATGTTTGTCGTGTGTTGCACGTTTAAAGCGGAGAGGTATTTCCTCATATCAGTGCGTAGATTCCCGGACACACAAACAGAGCCAGTTTGGAGAGAAATAAAATGCAAGGAAATGATTTAAACGCAAAACCGAAAGAACCGCTCTGACGGGTCGAACTCTTTTTCCTTTTCTGTTGCTTGATTTGAGTACTGTGTGTGTACAGAGTCCCAACCAGCACCCCCAACACTGCACATTTTGTAGGTTTCTCATATATGACACACCCATTTCAGGTCTTGCTGTCTCTACTAATGAGCGGATAAGTTGAATCAGGTGTGATAGATGAGGGAGACACAAAAAACGTGCAGTGTTGGGGGTGCTCACAGGACCAGTTTGAAAACCAATGGTTTAGAGCAGGGGTGTCAAACTCAGTTCCTGGAGAGCCGCAGCCCTGCAGAGTTTAGTTCCAGCCCTGCTCCAACACACATACTAAGCACTTTTCAATTAAGCCTGAAGGATTTGATTAGTTGGATCAGGTGTGTTTAATTAGAGTTGCATCTAAACTCTGCATAGCTGCGGCCCTCCAGGACTGGAGTCTGACACCCCTGGTTTAGAGTAACAAATCGTTTGAGGTCAAAATCCGTACAGGTTGGCAGGTCTGATTATGGCATAGAATAACCTTCCTTTAGACATGTTATCAATTAATCCTGCTTCGGGGAATGCGAATAATAGCGGTACAATAACCACACGTCTTTGCAAATAATCAGAATAAAGAAAATTGCATTTGATGGGAGTGTAGAGGTTTGCTCTTGACATGTGAACATCTGAATAATAATCCCATTATTGGTGCACATGTAAACGTAGCCAGTGTTACTGGTATGTAGATCAGTGGTTTTCAAACCTGTCCTGGAGGCACCCCTGCCCTGCACATTTTGCATGTCTCGCTTATCTAACACACCTGATTCAAATCATCACGTCAGTAGTGGAGACTCCAAGACTTGATTTGGGTGTGTCTAATAAAGGGAGACATACAAAATGTGCAGGGCAGGGGTGCCTCCAGGACAGGTTTGAAAACCACTGATGTAGATATGCCGATACAGATGTGTGTATGTGTAATACCTTGGTAGCAGGGCCAGGACTGTGGTAAGTCCACATACTAAATAGTAGAGTGCCTCAGACATCATTTTTGTCTCAATGCCGTAGGGGTTTGTAGGAGAATTGCACGTCACACACGTAATGCTAAACAACAGGACAAAGGCATAATAGAAAAAGGCACTGAAGAGCAGCAATGCAGCATGTATCCATGTCTGGGGAAAAAAACATAAAAATCACACAAGACCAGTGTTAGCAGAAGATACAGAGACAGTCACCCATACAGTGGTGGCCAAAAAGAACACTAGTATTTTCATCAGCTAAAAATGGTTTTAAGTCAGTTATTTCTATCTTTTGCTGTAGTGTGTCAGTAGGAAATATCAATTCCATTAATTGTAATAATCCAGATTTTTGTTTGCACAAGGAGTCTGACAACAGCCAGTGCTCCACACAGTGGAGAAAGAACAAACGGAGACAGACTAAATCCAGAAGAACTGTGGCAATGTATCCAAGATGTTTCAAGAGACCTACCTGCAAAGCTGCCTAAAAAACTATGCGCAAGTGCACCTAGGGCAAAACCTGCTTTATACGCAAAGGACCAACAAATGTTGATTTAATGTAGTTAATGGAAGTTTATTGATAAAGAAAATCTATTTATGACATTATTTTTGACAGCATCCTCATTTTATGGCACTTAAAGTGCTTAAAACTTTTAACATAATGTAGCTTTGCGGGTAGGTTTCTTGAAGCACCTTGAAGATGTTGCCAGAGTTCTTCTGGATTTAGTCTGTCTCAGTTTGTTCTGGTTCTTCATGTCACAGACTGGATAACAATGAGATCAGATCTCTGTGTGGACCATGGGCTGTTGTCAGACTCTGTGTGCAAACAGTCACTGGATTATTACAATTAATGGCAAAATGAATGTTTGGAAATGTAAACTGGTATTTCCTACTGACACACTACAGTAAACGATAGGAATAACAGACTTTTAAAAAAAAATTTTAGCTGGTGAAAATACTAGTGTTATAGTCATTTTGGCCACCACTCTAAACATGAAATATCCTGGTATGGTAGGCAGATTTTGTCACAAAAATAACTTAATACTGTGTTGTTGCTGTGGTTTCTCTGTTAGACGCAATTTGTCTGCACTGAATGATTTGACATCATATAAATTCTAAATTTAATTTAGAAAAAACAGGAATAATATTTTACATTTTAATCTATTAAAATAGAAAACCCTTCTTTTAAATTTTATTTTTGACAAAATTACTGTTTTTATTATAATTTTGATTAACTAAATTCAGCATTGGTGAGCATAACAGACGTCTTTCAAAACCCTTTAAGAAATCTTAGTTATTCCAATCTTTTGATGGTTAGTGTTTAAAGGGGAACCCCTGGGTATTACGAGTTGTATGGTTTAATATAACATAAATAATGTCTCTTACTGAAATATGTAGTAGAAAACCCATGAAAGATTTACATTATTTTAAAAAACCCACATCGTTTTATACATATTTTGGACTATGGGGCGTAATTATTTTCAAATTGGGCCGTCAAATTGTTGCACTTCATGTGCTACTGGCACAACCTTTTTTGCAATTTTTACCACAACACAACTCCGAAAATAAAATACTGATAAGATGCCACATTGTGTGAGTTTTGGTTGTAATTTTCAGTTGGAGGGCAACAAGAGAAGCGATGTCTTTACTGTTTTTCCTAGCGATAAGAAGAGGAGAAAAGAACAGGAAGATGCCTGTGGACAATAAAACTTCCTAAAGACCTACGTCTTTGTTCTCTCCACTTCCACTTCATTGATGCCTTTGAGGCTTTTAGTGGACCACAGCTGCTGAAAAAGTTTACAAACGGCAGAGACAAGAAACCCTAGAGGCCATCCTAGCAGGATGTTAAAGATGTCGAAACTGAGATGTCATGACGCCGCAGCCACTGAAACAGTTTCTCAGTGCGGATTTCACTTGATATCTGGGGTGTTTAGACTCCTTGTCTGGAAAAATCAATGGTGTGGCATTTGGTTTAAGTCTACACTTATATTTTTTACTATCTCTAAGCTCTTTCATTAGGTAGCACCAGTAGAGTGCAACCATTTTATGTCATTAAAATAATGGCGCCCCCCATAGTCCAAAATATGTATAAAACAATGTGGATTTATAAAATAACGTAAATCTTTCATGGTTTTTCTACTACATATTTCAGTAATAGACATTGTTTATGTTATATTAAACCATAGAAGGCTTAATACCCATGTTTCCCTTTAAGAGATTTTGTCATCACACTTGGTGAGGACTTTATGTTGGATTTGGCATGGAATGTAATAAATATTACACAGTATTATAGATGAGAAACAAATCATCACTGAACAACTTTGATTGGCTCACCACTGTGCGACTCTCTACCAGTTGATGCAGGAGGATGATGAGGAGAGCGGAACTGTTGATTGGAGAGCCAAAGGAAAACACCCCAATATCAGACCCTGCATATGCCTTAACAGCATAAAAAAACAATATAAATTGTTAAATGTGAGTTTTACTCTGAAAATTAAAAATTATGATGCTCTGTAAAGAGAAGAACTTGAGAATGACTTACAAAGTAAGGTATGAAGAAACACACTAGGCTTTGGTAAAAAGCATCGAGAATGTTCATCCAGAACGTTGATGGAAGATAGGCCTGAAAATCAAGCATCACATAAGCCATCACTATATTCATACCAAGTCCAAAACAACACAACAGAACGAAGTGTGAGACAGGATGCTCACCTGCGAGTTTTGTCCAGACTTGTAGAGATCAGGAAGATTTAGGAGCGTCTTATCAGACACGTCTTTGTCCAGCACGCCATATATGATCGGAGGGATGGAGGTGAAGAGCAGGTTGAAGAAGATTAAAACCCATGAGTTGGTCATTGTGTGGCCTGAAAATCCACAGAAAAACTGGTACCAGAACAAAAGGTTCACGTACATCTACATGAAAAGAGAAAAGAACAAGTGGAACAAGTCAGGACTGTACTGATTTATAAGATAAGGGCTGCATGAGGGACTGTGTAAATGTGTAACTCACCACATTCTTGTAGAAGAAATAGAGGATCATGTTAGCCAACCGAGCATAACACCAATGACCGTGAACCAAAATTAGCTTTCTCAGGAACTTAAATCTAGAGATAGCAAAGTCGCTGGACATCACCGCCTATATAAGGAGGGAGAACATCACAATTACACACTTAAAAATACAAAAATTAAAAAATTAAATGTAAACAGGAAGTGGCAAAGTTACGTAGTCCGTGACCAGCAGATCATTAAATGCTGGTCTATATGGTAATAAAGTGCATCGTGCAGGACATCCAAATGCTCATCTATCATTCATCAACCTCAAATATGGCTTGAAATATTTGAAATATGTAAGTAGTAGCAACTTTACTTGGCTCACATTTAACAGAAACCCACCAATTCACAATTCAATCTCAACAAATTAGAATATAGTGATATGCCAATCAGCTAATCAACTCAAAACATCTGCAAAGGTTTCCTGAGCCTTCAAAATGGTCTCTCAGTTTGGTTCACTAGGCTACACAATCATTGGGAAGACTGCTGATCTGACAGTTGTCCAAAAGACAATCATTGACACCCTTCACAAGGAGGGTAAGCCACAAACATTCATTGCCAAAGAAGCTGGCTGTTCACAGAGTGCTGTATTCATGCATGTTAACAGAAAGTTGAGTGGAAGGAAAAAGTTTGGAAGAAAAAGTTGCACAACCAACTGAGAGAACTGCAGCCTTGAGAGGTTTGTCAAGCAAAATCGATACAAGAATTTGCAGGGTTTCTGCAGATATGAACAAGTGAAATTTAAGACTTTTTAAGACCTTTTTTATACCACTTTATATGAAATTTAAGACCTAAACCTGTAATGGAAACACACAATATATTGCATACATATATGTAATAGTTCATGTGTTTCATGTAAAAAGAAAACAAAATTTCATCACTGTCTTGAATTATATTACTACAATATACAGTGAACTTTTCATATCAGCAGACAATATTCCACACAAAATATCCCATAAAATTACCACATCACCAAAATTTTTTATTGGTATGAACAATTTATTCTAAAGCAATATTTTCAGTACATATTTAAATCTGCACATTTTTATTTTCCTTTATAAAGGCCTATTTTTTAAACTTTTGAAATGTATGCATCACCTTTCATGTCAAATTATTATAATTTATCAATAAATTCTATAGGGCTGTTACCAGTCCGATTAAATAATTTACACTGCAAACTTAAAACTGATGTTATGAGATTAATGTTTTAAATACATTTATGATTATACAAATAAGAAATGATGGGAATACGCATACTTTTACTAAACTACCAGTAGGTGGCGGTAAGTCACTTCAATATGAGTTATTTCAACTAATTCGTTCAAAACGCTGAATCATTCAGCAACAAAACACAGCTGAGTGTTGCTTGGAGAATGTGCTGTTGTGATCCTTGTTTGGAAATATTTTCATGGTGAAATGGAACAAAACAGTAAATATTGTGTTTAAAATGTAAGTATAATAACTACTTGACTAATTACTTGTTTACTGAACTAAAATCAATGTAACATTTGCAATCGTGAGAATATTCAGCAAAGCTCTGTTGGTATGCTAATGAACTATATCATATCATAAATAAACTACACATTTTGAATTTTTACCTCAGTGTGTTTCCTCTGAGTTTCTTTATGTGTGCTGTTTCTCTCATTTGTGTTTAAGTCTCTCACAAAAAACAGGCAGCGCGATTTTGATACAAGAAATACACTATCCATTACAGGCCCGTAGCCAGCCTAATGTTAGTGGAAGGAGGGGGGGGTTCTTTTTTTTTCGAAAAGTGGACCTTTTTCAGTTCCCCCCTATATTGTATTTAATTATAAGGTTCAAATAGCCTTTGGTGACTTCTCATGCACCAATTTGTGCTAGATTAGCATGTCTGTTGGTATCTTAAAGGGTAACTCCACCCCAAAATGAATTTTAAATTTTCATTTTGGGGTGGAGTAACCGTTTAATAAGGATGATTTTTGATGCACCAAAAATATTTACTTACAACGTTGTCAAATGCCAAGATCATTTATCACCTTCTTCAGTAAACATACACAAATACCTAAAGCATTAAGTTACTTAATTGTGAGCCTTGTGCAATAAATGCACAGATCCTTTATAATTACACACATCCAGTTTTGTTTGTTTATGTCTGTAGGATTTGAAAACATCAAGGGTTAATGGTGGTGGGTGGGGGCTCACATCATGTCACGTAAGATCTTGTGAGACAATGTTGGTTAAATGTGTATCCCTATAGGGGAGTCCGGGGGAGTTTTGCACACTTTGAGAGTGCAAAAAAAAGATTTACCATTTAGGCATACATGGTATCTACTTTTTTTAGTTTAAGGCTTTTTGTTACCTTTTTTAAGACCTGCAAAAATAGAATTAATATGGAATGAGCGGGAAAGAGCATTGTCTAGTAACATATTAAACCAATATCATGATTTACAGCTCAGATAATGTTCATCAAAAACAGTAACATCTGTAAAAATTGTAACAAACTGATTTTTATATGGTGAAATTTAATTTAGACTGTTTGAGTTACTAAACTTAACCCTTGGTCTTCCATAGTAGCATACATAATCATAACCAGTAAAAACACACATAGGCCTAGCATCTCAATACTATGGTATAAAAATTAACTACGTGGTTTAGGTATTTTTATGAAGAACAGTGGTCTTAGTATAAATGCACAAATGCTATAGATTAATCACAAAATACTGTGATTGTATTTATTTATATTTTTTGCATGCATTATCAAATGCTGTTTACGTTGAATGTATTAAAATAAGAAGAATCATTCTTGCGTTTCTATGCTTCACTGTTTTTTTGTTTTGTTGTTTTTTTTTTTTTTTGTCAATCTTCGGTCTGTCCAATGATTGTAAACAGTCATTAGGTCCGTCAGACTAAAGATATTTTAGCGGTAATGTGACCAAAATATTTAAGACCCATCGAATCTGAATTGAAGACATTTTAAGACTTTTTAAGGACCCACGGACCAACTTCACAAGGAATGGACGTCTGGGGTCAAGGCACTGAACCCGTTTACCAAGGAATTTTAGAGAACTTCATGCTTCCTTCTGCTGACCAGCTTTTTAAAGATGCTGATTTCATTTTTCAGCAGGATTTGGAACCTGTCCACACTGCCAAAAGCACCAAACGTTGGTTAAATGACCATGGTGTTGGTGTGGTTGACTGGCCAGCAAACTCACCAGACCTGAACCCCATAGAGAATCTATGGGGTATTGTCAAGAGGAAAATGAGAATCAAGAGACCAAAAAATGCAGATGAGCTGAAGGCCACTGTCAACCTGGGCTTCCATACCACCTTAGCAGTGCCACAGACTGATCACCTCCATGTCACGCCGAATTAAGGCAGTAATTAAAGCAAAAGGAGCCCCTACCAAGTATTGAGTACATATACAGTAAATGAACATACTTTCCAGAAGGCCAACAATTCACTAAAAAAGTGTTTTTATTGGTCTTATGAAGTATTCTAATTTGTTGAATTGGTGGGTTTTTGTTAAATGTGACCCAAAATCATCACAATTAAAAGATCCAAAGACTTAAACTACTTCAGTCTGTGTGCATTGAATTTATTTAATACACGAGTTTCACAATTTGAGTTGAAATACTGAAATAAATTAACTTTGCCACGACATTCTAATTTATTGAGATGCACCTGTACATATAGGCACTTCTTTACTGCAGTGATGATAAGTCAGTGTCGTCGGCTTTATCTCTTAAGCCGAAAACAAACAAAGCACTAGTTTAGCAATATATCACTCAAAGGTTAATGCAGCTTCCTTATTGTTTTTCCCTGACACATTCATACTTATAATATCTGCCGATGTGCTGTGGCAAGCTTTAGATGCGCACTTGAGCACTTATTAGGCTATGTAGGCAATTTAAGTATTATTATGATTTATATGGTTTATTAATAAACATGCAACTAATAGTCAAATAATGCTTAAAATGAAATGACTACTAGTTGACTAGAAAAGTCTTTAGTCGAGGGCAGACCTAATACAGAGAGTTCAGATGCAAAAGCCTCTAATCGTTCTGACGTCTTTCTTTAAAAAAGCATTTTTATCAGGCTCCAATGTGTAGGTTTCTACCTAAGTACTGGTACTTCTGATTTGTTGAGGCTGGGATTTTAGCAAGTTTGAAGTAGAAGTATTTGATGGACGTATAATATGCACAGAGAGCATTCACTCAGTATCATTATCTCATTTTTGACCGAGATGGCTTTTAGGGGATTTTGCATCTGAACTCTTCATATATATATATATATATATATACTTATATATATACACACACACACACACACACACACACACACACACACACACACACACAATCAGTAAAAAATAGATTATCCAACATGTGTGAATGCATTTTCTTATTTTAGATACTCTAAGCACATATGACATGTTAATGGCTTTGACTTTGAGCTTAGAATAGAGAAATTAAATAAATATTGATTTTGACATCCGCTACTAGGGGTCGACCAATTATCGGTGCCGATATTAAGTGATATTAATTTTTATGGTTATCGGTAATTTTCAAAACCGATTTGCCAATAAAATAATTTAAAAGCATTTAAAGGAAGTTTTTGTAACTGCCCTTGTTGTTCTTAATTTTGACATTCATTTTAATTTTTACACCAGACATATATATCAGTCATCTCAAAATATCAGTTATCGGTCTACTTGATCTGTAATAATCAGTACCGCCCCTGAAAAACACATATCAGTCGACCCCTATCCACTACCATTTAAAAGTTTGGGGTCAGTAAGATTTTTTTCTTTAGAAAGAAATTAATACTTTTATACATGAATACATTATAAGTACGTTTATAATGTTACAAAAGATGTATATTTCAAATAAATGTATATTTTGATGAAATTTTCTAATTTATCAAGGAATCCTGAAGAATATGCATCACTGCTTCCCAAAAAATATATAGCAACACAACTGTTTTCAACAATAATCATAATAAATGTGTCTTGAGCAGCAAATCAGCATATTAGAATGATTTCTGAAGGATCACGTGACATTGAAGACATGGAGTAATGATGCTAAAAATGTAGCTTAGATCACAGAAATAAATTACATATTAAAATATTAGGTAACACTTTATTATAGTATCTTTGTTACACGTGATATATGCACTTATTATAGCGATAACAGTAAATTATGTAAATTACTTAATTGCATAATTACACTGTAACAATGGTATCTTAAAATAAAGTGTAAGCAAATATTACATTTAAACTGTAATAATATTAGCATTTGACTGTATTTTTGATCAAATACATGCAGCCTTAATGAGCCTAAGAGAGAAAAACTTTTAAACAGTAGTGTAATTTGAATTTTTAAAACTAATAATGTAATTACACATTTGTGTTTTGCTGTAGAGTAAATTCCTCATATCTTTCCAATCAAACATCCTGTGGAATGTGGTCAATCCGTTTAATTCCAGATTAATTCACCCTCATTAACTGCAAGGTAGTAAATTCTTAATTGCTGAAATTTGCCCAACCCTGGTTTCTGCTTGTACTCTACCTGCATTCCTTCCTGTCCCGAGATGCCGATGCCAACATCTGCCACTTGAATCATACTGACATCATTGGCTCCATCACCTGAAAATAACAGCACGCATTTCAGTTTGAACAACGTTCTTCGCTGACATTCATCCATACACCTTCATCAGACCTCACTCACCTATAGCCAGGGTCATGACCTTCAGCTCGTCTCTGACGAGCCGCACCACTTGGCTCTTCTGCAAAGGGGTGGATCTGCAGCATATGACTGAGCGACAGCTGCATGTGAGGTCCAAGAACGAACCCTGTAGTTCCTTCTGTAGAGCATAGTCCAATGTACGGCCATCAATGACCAGCACACAGTCAGAACTACCATCTTCAGGCATGCCTTTCTTTGTTACATGTGTGATCTCTTGTTGTAACTCATGAAGTCGAGCCTCACAGGTTTCCTGCAGGACAAAGCACACACACACACATACACACAGAAAAGTAATTCAGATTCCAGTTATACATAAAAAGCACATAAAAGACAGAACATTTGAACATCTATGCCTCTACCTTGCTGTCACAATTGGCCATCAATATGTGGTCTGTAGGTCTGAGGAGTTTGCAAGCAAAAGCAATATTAATAGCCGTCTCTTGTTTGTCCCCTGTGAGGACCCAAACTTTAATTTCAGCTTCCTGCAGAGCCTCAATGGTCTCAGGCACTTCCTCCTGCAGGCGGTCTACTATACCCGTCGCACCTGGAAGGCAAGAAACAATTAGGCTAAGACAACCAACACACAATACATTTTCATTTTTTTCTTTACTGTCTTAGTATCTCACCCAATAATGTAAGATTAGTTTCCAGTCTCTCGGCAGATTCAAGTAGGAGCTCTTCTCTGTTTTCAATGCAGGTTTCTGCATACTCGTGTCTTTTCAACCAGGCTTTGTATTCCTGCTCTTCCAATACCTGTCATTCATATACCGACAATTTGTTTAAAGACTCAACCTCTATGTAAAGGCATTTCAATGCTGTATGCAAACAGAATATAATAAAGGCTGCAAATAAGGGAAGTGAGAGATAAAGGCTTACTTTTTTAGCAACACAGAGAGTGCGCAGTCCTTCTCTTGCATACTGGTCCAGGTGCTTCTGTGTTCGTTCCATGATCTCCCTAGAGAAGCCATCTTCAGCTGCACCCCACATGCACACACAGTCAAAACAAAGACTTGAGTTTATAGGGTTCAATGCTGCCAGGACAATACCGCATCCAAATTTGCAACAAGAAGTGCTGCACAATTACATTGCCTTGTGAAAGTATTCATACCCCTTTTTTCACATTTTATGTTGCTGCCTTATGTTAAACTGCTAAACTGGTAAAGCAAAAAAAAAATCTTTATTATTTGTAAAATCTTTACAAATTTATAAAACATTAAAAACCTAAACAATTCCATTGCATAAGTATTCATACCCTTATCTGGGACAGTTAAAATTTAGCTCAGGAGCACTCATTTTGCTTGTAGATCAGGGGTGTCAAACTTAGTTCCTGGAGCGCCACAGGAACACACCAGATCCAGCTAATCAAGTCATTCAGGCTTGGGCCAGGTTTGACAACTACATATTTTGTGTGTTAAAGCGGAGTTGGAACTAAACTCTGCAGGGCTGCAGCCCTCCAGGACCGGAGTTTGACACCCCTGTTGTAGATGTTACTACACTTCAAGTGAAGATAACCTGTGGCAAATTCAATTTAATGTGTATGATTTGGAAAGGCACACACGTCTCAATAAAAGACCTAACAACTAAAAATTATCATATATGCAGATGGGAGAAACTTACAGAAGGACAAACATCACTGCAACACTCCACCGATCTGGGTTTTATGGTGGTGTGGCAAGACTCAATCCTCTTCTCAATAAAGACACATGAAAACACTTGGAATTAGCAAAAAAGCACCTAAAGGACCCTCAGACTGTGAGAAACAAGATTTTCTGGTCTGATGAACCTCAATTCCAAGCATCATGTTTGAATGTAACCAGGTACTACTCATCACCTGAAGAGTACCATACTAAAAGTACAGTGTGCTGGTAGCAGCCTCATGCTGTGGGGCTGTTTTTCAGTGGCAGGGACTGAGGGACTCGTCAGAGTAGGAAAAAAGCTCAATGCACCAAAATATTGAGTCTTAAAAAACCCAGTCCAGAGCATTTACAACTTCAGACTGGGTTCACCTTCCAACAGTACAATGTACAATTGTACTGTTGGAAAATTCACCTTCCAACAGTACAATGACCCCAAGCACACAACAAGAGTGGCTTATAAACAACTCTGTGAATGTCAGCCAGAGCCTTGTCTTGAACCCAGTCAAACATTTCTAGAGAAACCTGAAAATGCCTGCCAGACCCCATCCAAGCTGACAGAGCATGAGGTGAGGTGAAGAATGGCAGATAACTGCCAAATGTTAATGTGCAATCTTGTTGCATCATACCCAAAGAGACTTGAGGCCATAAAGGTGCTTCAGCTGAGTTACTTATGCAATGTACTTATTTAAGTTTTTTTTTATTTTTAGTACATTTATGAAGCTGACAATTCTGTTTTTGCTTTGGCAGCATAAGGCAGCAACATAACAAAACTCGAAAAAAAGTGAAGGGGTAAGAATACTTTCGGAAGGCTATGGATTACAGGCAGCAATTTAAAAAAAATGTTCAGTTTCTTGCACAGACCCATCGTTTTGCTTCATAGTGGATACAGATATCAATTTGGTGTTTTCTGTATCTGACTGGCAAAGTGATGGCACCCATTGACTGTATATTATGAATCACCAGAGACCATGAGTTCTGCTAAAAATCATCTTTAATGCTCTACTTCAGAACGAAAGTCACCTACATCTCGGATGGTCTCAATTTTCATTGAGAATTAAATCAGAATGACATTACACAGTACACAGTTTCTGTGTACAAAGGTAAATGTGACCGTACCCTCAGAGTGGCTTTGCTTATTTGGACCAACAGAAAGAGACCTTTTTTAGCCTTAATAGCTAAGCAATATGAGAAATTGTAAAAAAAAATGCAATAGAGGATAGAAAAATAAAATTGTTAAGTCACTTAATTTAGACACATTTTTCCAATACAAAATAACAAAAAAACAAAAAACTATTTTATTCACTCAAAAATGAAAATTCTGTCATCATTTACTTACTCTCAAGTTGTTCCAAACCTGTATGAATATATTTCTTCTGCTGTACACAAACAAAAATGTTTTAAATAATGTGGGGAACCAAACAGTTTCTGGTCCCCACTGACTTATATACAATATTTTTTCCATATATACTAGGTCAGAGGGGACACATCAGAGAAGACAAGCAACTTAGTTACCCACATTCTTCAAAATATCTTCTTTATATAGTTGAGCAACTTGAGCAAATGACAGAATTGTAATTTTTTGTTGAACTATTCCTTTTAAACAAATTTTAGAGTTTAAATTAGTTTTAAAATTGTTACATACTTTTGCTTCTCAACTAAATATTACTTGATCTAAAGGGATGGTTGACCCCAAAATACAAATTCTGTCATTAATTACTCACTGTCATGTCATTACAAGTGTCATGACATTCACGAGAGTACTCTCCTGAATGTGCGTCGAAAACTGACACAGAAATTTTTTAGTAAATTCATTTTACTATATTTCTGTTTTCTTTGCACACAAAAAGTATTCTCGTAGCTTCATAAAATTAAGGCTGAACCACTGATGTCACATGGACTATTTTAACAATGTCCTTACTACCTTTCTGGACCTTGAAAATGTCAGTTGTATTTATGTCTATGCACAAAGAATGAAAAAATGAACAAAGGACTTACGGGTTTGGAACGACATGAGGGTGAATAATAATGACAGAATTTTCATTTTTGGGTGAACTACCCCTTAAAGAATGCAGGAAAAACACAGATAAGAAAACATATTTACTGTTCTCTAAAGACTAACGTTAATTTATACCTTTTTCAAGCAAACTTTTGTGGCACTCTGGTTCTAACAGTTGCGTTTATTAATTAACCAAGCCAAGAAACTGACAGTACAAAATGTGAATCATTTGCACTGTTGGGACAGTGTGCACCAAACTTAATAAATGTTAAAAGACACATACCTGCTTCAGCCAGCTCCATAATGACATTATCAGCTCCTTTAGTGTAAACGACCACCTCTCCAGTGAGCGGATGGCGCACCACCACAGACATCCTCTTGCGGGAAGAATTAAATGGCAGTACGTGTAGCAGAGGGATAGACAGTGGTCCAGTGCCTGGAAAATCCACAAGGACTTGCTCTGGGGACCGGCCCATCAGAGTACACCCATAGGCCTTCGCTGCTTGCACCAACGCTGCCTCATCGGGGCTCTCTGCCTCGTACAGCAACTCTTCTGCCTCATCTTCATCATCACTCTCTGACTCATCAGCAGAGTTGTTTTTGGACTTCTGTATGTCCTCCATGTCCTCAGTCCACGCCCCACTGGACAGCGCTGGAGTGACGGGAGTGCTTGGGGTGTTTGAAGGGGTGCCAGTGGGTGTGGTGGGTGACTTTAGGTTGGTGATGGGTGTTTGCGGGCTGCTGTTAGGAAAGTAGGAAGCCGCACGACCCCGGGTGAAGAGTTTCTTGGTTAGGCTGGGAGGAGTGTCTGTGTTTTGATTAGGTGATGAGGGAAAGCGAGGCAGACTCAGCTTCTGAAACATGGCCTTCATTTCCTCTAGAGAGCGCAGGGGTGTGCGAACCACAGGCATCTGGACCTGATATTAAAAATACATATTAATCACATATTCACAACTACGCACATAAACGTCCACACTAAATTTGGGTTTATTTAATATTTTGGCTAATTTGATTGTGCTTTTAGCAATTAATTTTTGTTTTGTTTTAGTACAGTCTGAACTGTTTAATGTTCACAAATCCCACTGGGAACATTTCTGCAACATGATATCCTGAATGCTATGAATAATGTTTAGTGAAAACCGGCACAGATTGTTCAGGAAACTTAATTGTGTTCTGACTAATCAGTATTGGGAAGGTTATTTTGGAAATGTAATAGGTTACAGACTACAAGTTACCCTATTTAAAATGTATTAAGTAAGAACTATTTCAATTACTTTATTGAAGTAACGTAACTGATTACATTCGATTACTTTTCTGAATTTCTAATTAATGTTTTCAACTGTTAATAATTTTCTAACATCTAAACCAGCCTGGATTAACCTTACAATAGTACACAACACTGATTACTGTCAGACTTACAAAATCCTTCATCATCACTTGAATAAAGATTGTAATGATTTAATTTTAAAGCACAGCCACCACAAAATCAGACTTGAGATCTTTCTGGGGTTACATACAGATTTAAAATCATAAGAACTCTTTTAATAGCCATGACACTGTTTTTGAAATAAAATTTTTGGATAGCTTGACAGGATGCACTGTCATCTAAAAGTGCTTTGGCAAAAACATGTTCAGATGTAACCCCCTTTAGTAATGATAATTCTAGTAACTGTAACAGATTTCAGTAACATTTATTCTGTAATTAAATTATGTAATGCCATTACATGAAACTAGTTACACCTCAACACTGGGAGTAATAATTAACAACATACAACACTCACCTAGGAACTTACTATAGGGTTAGGCTGATGATACACAAGGGCAAATGTTTGAGCAATGTTGCAGCCAATGGGAAACCATGAGAGACACAGAGCCAACGTTCGTCAATATTGCCAAAAAGTTGCCCTGCAACATTGCTCAAAAAGTTGCCCCGTGTATCATCAGCTTTAGGGTTAGGTTTAGTTGCATTTAATTATGGATAATCTGCTATAATTAATATAGTAAACGCATGTAACATGTAAGAAGGACATTGCAAAATAAAGTGTTGCCTAAGTCTGCAGTTATTTGATCCAAAATACAGCAAGAACAGTACTTTTTTTAAATATTTGTACTATTTAAAATAACTGTTTGCTATTTGAATATATTTTAAATGTAATTTATTCCAGTGATCAAAGCAAAACAATGTTTTAAGATTAAAAAAAAGTTTTTTTGAGCAGCAAATCTTTCTGAAGGATAATGTGACTAAAAAAAGCTAAAAATACAGCTTTGAAATCACAGGAATAAATGACATTTTTAAATATATTCAAATAGAAAGGTTATCCTAAATAGCAAAAATATTTAAATTTTTTTTACTATTTTCGCTTTGGATCAAATAAATGCAGGCTTGGTAAGCAGACTGCAAACTTCTTTAAAAAACATTACAAATCTTACCGTTCAAAAACTTTTGACTGGTAGTGTACATATTTTTAAAATAACAGTTTTTTAAAAAGCCCTGTATAATTAGATTGGTTTTGGGTTTTTGCTTTAAAAACAAATTATATATTATTATTATTATTATTATATATTCACTGGTGAAATGTAGTCATTTTCAATGGAAATTCGTGTGATCTGGAATTTCAAATGAGGGCAAAAGATTTTCCCATGCCGATTTTGGGTTCAAGTTGGACATGCAGATTTGTAGTGTTGACTAAAAAACTGCTTGGTTTGAAAGTGCCTTCATTGTGAGTGGTGCTTCATACATCCCTACACTATTGACAATAGACAATGGATCAATGGATTTTTTTGTCTGCCAATGAATCTCTTGCCCTCATTTTACCCCTTTTGCCTTTACCAAAGTTCTACCAATGCGACCACACATTTAGCAATTGCCATACTAATTGTACGATTTAAGCCTTTTTTCATATAAAATGATTGTAACAGAACTCTTGTTAAAAAACAGAAAATGATGACAATATGTGATGCCGCCTGAAAGAGGATGAATTAAAAGAAGCTTTTCTCAAAGGTTTTACTTGGAGTTAAAAGCATAATCTGTAAAAATACCAATTAAAGCACCACTGTATTATTTAAAAGGCACCTATTATGCCATTTACAAGATGTAATATTGGCCTTGGGTATCCTCAAGAATGTGTCTGAAGTTTCAGATCATTCATTATAACATCTGGAAAATGTCATATTTGGGGTGGGTCTAAAAAATGAGGCGTTTTGGTGTGTATCACTACATATTGCTAAATATTTCTGCCCCATATTCAAAAGAGTGTGGAGCGTATACATCTCTGCTTTGCATACCTACAGCAGTAAACAGTCATTAGAAACAACATGACTAAGGGAGAGAGAACCGGTGGGAAGCCGATGTACAATGATCAAACAGATGTTAGTGCTCATGTCACATTGACCTGTTATGCAAAATCCACATTTACATGGTGTTTGGAAAAATGTGTTGGCAGTGTGTGAACAACCACCCTACAATGATAAAAATCCACCTACTCCTAATTTTGAAATCCCCAATAAACCAAAACAATGTCATTAGGCATGTGGTTTTGATTCCTGAAGCATGTGACATCACACTGTTTAGGCCCCGCCCATAGCAGCTGACTGACTGACTGTATTATGATACTGCCCTCAGGGAGTTGTGTTTGGTTGTACATTGTCCTACATTCTTAATCCACTGAGCCATGCAAATGACTCGACGTTTGATAGTGCCACCGAACCAACAGCATGCCACAAACTAATCTCACTAGCGCAGCTCTGATCAATTATAATACTTTGATAACGTACGTACACAAATATGGTTAAGCTAAGCGCTATAAAGACATGACACAAAGCAGTTGTGTAGACTCTAGGTGTCGGCAATATGGCAAAAAATATAATTTCACGTTTTTTTTTTTTTTTTTTCAGAAATATTACGATTTTATCACGATTCTTTGTCGTGTTGGTTTTACCATTTTGCAAGCTGTCTGAGCAGTACAGCCAAACTAATTTCCTATTTTAAAACCAAAGCCTTAGAAGGTAATAAAATAAAAAAGAATGGCACATGTTTAGGCCAAAGTGGGCGAAGATAAAAATCTTTGTCATTATTTTATCTTTGTAATTAAAAAATAAAAATCAAAGATAGGCGTTACAAATACACATAATATACAAATAAAACAAAAAGTACTTTAATTTTAAGGTACAGTAGGTGTATTTAGCAGTAGCTTTCAAGAAATTAAATTAACAAATATAAAAATAAAACACTATATACATTATATACAAATATTATACATTGACTCTTATTAAAGCAAATGTATTGAAATTCTTCAGTTAAGAGCAGTGAGTGATTTTTCTTTGTGTTTTGTTTTATTAGCCAACCATCACCCAAAAATGACAATGTTTTTCCTATTAACAAAGTCAGTGGAGACCAGCTACCGTTATCTACATTCTTCAAAATATTCTTTTGTGTTCAGCACTAGAATTTTTTTATAGAGGTTTAGGACAACGTGAGTGAGTATATTTGGGTGAACTGTCCCTTTAATGATAGTTCAAGCATGTTTAGTTCTGTCACTTTAATAGCTGCACACATTTAATATACAGGCGTGCATCCGTTTTTCTCAGTTTTCTTTTACTTTAGACATAAACCAGCTGTTTATATGTAATCCTTGTGTTAATCTAGACATGAAAGATAGCTTAGTCCATTCATCAGGCACTGTTTGACAGACTTTTAGCTTGCCAGAACAGCATGCAGACAAAATAACATTATTTAACCGGCAAGGCTTTAGAGTACATGCAAATAATGTACTTTTGCGATTACGAATGTCCCGTGAGTGAATGTATGTCATGTTGTACAGTTTATTAAGATGGAGGCACACTGTATCACGATACTATGATATGTTTTCAAAAGCAGATCATGGAGACATTCTAATCCTCCACAATCAAAAATCGTCATATCGCATAACACTAGCGCAGACATAAGTGTATTTGTGTCTTTTTGAGGATTTTGAGGCGCATTACCTTAAAAACTAAAAGTAATCCACTGCGTCCTCAAGACATTGTTGATGTTACAGCTGCTCAAGAGCGCTGAAAATGAAGGACAGCATATAACCAAACACACCTTGCTAAGGGTGGAAACTGCAATGCAGGACTGTCAGTCAGCCACATGGGTGGGGCCTAAACAATGTGACATCACACTGATTAGAGAATCAAAACAGCGTGCCTAATGAGACTGGTTTGGTTTAATGGGGATTAAAAAATAAGGAGTGGGTGGATTTTTATCATTGTAGGGTGGTTGTGTCCACACACTGTCAACACATATTTATGTCCAAACACCATGTAAAAGTGGATTTAGCATAATAGTTGCCCTTAAAAATATTAAATGATAAATATAAAAATGTGATACCATGAGTTTGAGACTATCAGTTGAAAGACTTGGATCATACCATATGTCTTGGCTGAGTGGGTGAGGAAACTACTACAGTGTTGCAGACAGTGAGAGCGAGAAAGAAGTCCATTATGTGAGAGATTTCAGCAGCTTCCTGTCGGACAGCGGAATGCTTGGGTGAAGACAGGGTGTTCAGCTTCGCCTGAAGATCAGGGTCTGGAACGACTGCACACTCCTGGATGAAAAATGAGAATTAAACTGCATATCCGTGACAGTAAATACTTGAGGTGCGTGTTATTGTAAAATGAATTGATGACTAATACAGGGAATAAAGTAATAAAGTAATAAAAACATGGTAAAGTAAACATGTTGACGATAAGTCTGTTCTCTTCTCACCATTGTGCTGCTGAAGGCTCCAGGTGCATGTCTGCGTAACGTGTCGTGGACAGAGTGCGTTTCAGACTCCGCAGTGAGGGTATTGAGGGACACTGAACTCCGGTTGCAGCTGAGTGATTTACAGCTCAGTGACTTCTTGCTAGCGCGTGACCTCAGAGTGAGAGAGTGATCTGCATCGCCACAGCCCTGCTCCTCATACTGTTCCAGAGAAATCGCTAAAGAGTAACAAGTAAACATGATTATAAGCATGAGGCTATCAAACATTAACTCATTAGAATTAAAATAAATAATTTTATTCACCAAACTGTGTGTTATACACAGCACACCCACAGAATCAAACAGCTATATTTTGAATTCTGTTAAGAAGTAAACTGACCATTGTCTTTGTGAGGGTACTCGATTCCTGCAACAGTACAGCGGCGGAACAGCATGCGGTTCTCTGTGAGGGTTCCAGTCTTGTCAGAGAACAGGTACTGGATCTGTCCAAGGTCTTCTGTGATGTTTAGTGCTCTGCACTGCACTCCTGTGTCCAGTACAGGGTTATACAGATCTAAATCATTCTGAATAAAATAAATCTGTCCCAGCTTCACAATCTCGATCGACACATAAAGGGAGATGGGAATCAGCACCTGTAACAGAGGGAAAAGGAGGCAGACGAGCCCAGCAATGTCAGATATTCTAGGTATATACTTCAGTGAGCATTTAAGTGATCATATTAATCTATTTAACAGATGTAACTCTATTTCAGCCTTATTATTCCAGTCTTTAGTGTCACATGATCCTTCAGAAATCATTCTAAAATGCCGATTAGTACATTTTGTTGTTACTATCAATGTTGAAAACTGCTTTTGCTGTTTAATATTTATGTGGAAACCATCAGACAATACCATTAAAAAATTGGGGTAAGATTTTCTTTAACAAATTAATACTTTTAATTAGCAAGAGTGCATTAAACTGATCAAAAGTGACAGTAAACACAATTATAATATTACAAAACATTTGTATTTCAAATTAGTGTTGTTTTTTAAACTGCTATTCATCAAAGAATCCTAAAAAAGACAATTTCACAATTTTGTACATATTAAGCAGCACATCTGTGCCATCACAGAAATAAATTACATGAAAAAAAAAAAAAAAAAAAAATTATATATATATATATATATATATATATATATATATATATATTTTTTTTTTTTTTTTTTTAAATAGTAATATTGTAAAATATATTTCCAATTTTAACTTATTTTCTGTTTCTATTTTATCTAAAGGAGCAAATCCGTGGTGAACAAAGTAATATAAACAACATAAGTAATAAAAAATATTAACTATTAACTAATATTTAGGGCTTTTTCTGGTGGACTAGTAGTCATTCGTTTTTTATTTTAAGCATTAGTCGACTATTAGTCACATGTATATTAATAAACCATATAAATCATAATAATGAAAGTTTAATTGCCTACATAGCCTAATAAGCACTCAAGCGCTTGCCACAGCGCACAGGCAGATTTAATAATTATGAATGTGTCAGAGAAAAACAGCAAACATAAAACTGCATTAATGTTTACTAATAATTAATGTTTTACTAATTTACTGCTAAACTAGTGTTTTCTTGATTTTCGGCTTAAGAGATAAAGGCGGCGACACTGACTCATCATCTTTGCAGTATGGATGTGCCTTTATGCATGTTTCATACAGATCAGATAATCTGAGAATATTTGTTTTCGATTTAAATTGGTTCATTTTAAAAGGAGACATTTCATGGGGTTTCAAAGTTTCATGTTCAAGTTCACAGAGACTGAGGCGGCAGAAAGCGCATCGCGTTTGCCTTAATTATTTTACAAAAGTGCAACATTTTGTTGTTATTGTGAGTGCACAAAAATAAACGTAGAGTTTTTTACAGATTTGAAAGATGTATTACTTTTATTTGTTGATGAATAATAGGTAAGCATTTGGGTGTCCTGCCCATTGTACTATATTACCACACAAAACAGCTGTTAACGATCTGTCCGTCACAGACTGCGTGACTAAGCCACTTCCTGTGGAATTTTTTTTCTGCGACTAATAAAATTTTGGTAGACCAAGCCTCTTCTTGTCGATTAATGGTTAGTCGCCTATTAGGGGGCAGCCCTACCAATATTAAATATGAATTCAAAGCCAAACGTTTGATTGGTAGTTTAGCTGAATATTATATGCATGTGTTTGTGTGGATATCAAATGTTTCCGCTCACTATCACTCACCTGCAGAACAATGATCATAGTCCAAAACATGTAAAAGCCAGCGAGCGCAGGGTGCGTGCCATCGGGGATCATGAAGATGGGATTCTGTATTCCACTCAACCAAAAACCATGACCTGTAAATCACAACCACATTTTCACTAAACGCACAAAAAAATAACAGTAACACTTTACAATAAGGTTCATTAGTTAACTACAGTAGTTAACATTAAGTAAGAATGAACAATATTTCTACAGCATTTAACAATATTAGTTAATGTTAAATTCAGCATTTACTAATGCATTATTAAAATCACAAGTTTTGCTTGTTAACATTAGTTAATGTACTGTGAACATGAACAAACAATGAATGACTGTATTTTTTATTTACCTAACAATAACAAAGATGAATAGTGCAATAAATGTACAGTTCAATGTTTGTTCATGTTAGTTAATACATTAACTAATGTTAACAAATGAAACCTTATTGTAATTGTTACCAAAATAACATTAACCTAGCACTTAAAAGTTTCAATCCCATTACAAGTACGCCAATGACCGTAATACTGACCTACAGCAGCAATAAAGCACATGACCAGCAGTAAAACGACACACCAGAGGACGTCCATGTTGAGTCTGCGCTCCAGTTTACTTCGCTTGTAACGTGGCCCACTGTTATTCTGCATTGCTTTTGTCTCATGACCTGCATACACACACATAAACTCTTTTATTGGTCATTCAAGCTCTTTATAAAGATACAATGATCTTGAAGTTGATCTGAGTGCAAAGATGTGAAAGTGACCTGCATAGACCACAATGCCGATCACAGTCTCTGTGTTTCTCACAGTGCAGCTCCTTAGGAGCAAGTTTTCACTGTGGAGTCCAACCCGCACTTTACCAGGATGCTCCCTGTGTACAGAAACAAAAGTCACTATAGCGGTCATTCATTCATTCGAAACAATGAAACAAATAAAAATAAAAAAGTGTCCAGTCTTGTGTTTATCATTTACAGTTTTTCACTGCTTACTCACATGAAGCCTCTGAACCGTCTCAAGTCGTTGTTAGGATTTTCACATTCAATGCGACTGCTGTAGTTTTCTGGAACAAATTCAGATCCCTAAAGGAAGATTACGTCACAATTTTATTTTGAACATACTGTTCAAAGAAGGCTTCTGTTTAATGAAAACCCATTTAATAAAGTAATAAAAATCAGCATTCCTATGGTCTTCTTAATAAAGAACAGTAACAGAAATTCAAGATATGAAATCACAAAAGCTTGCGCATAGTTAAAAAAAGCAAACCAACAAAAATGAATGAATTCAACACACTGCTATAGAGTGTTTTCACGACGCATCATCAATTGGCCATATTGCCGGGACTGAACATAACAATGCCATTAAAACACATGAAACGCATATTTTGCCGATTATTGCTGCTGAAAATGGTCAATTATTATCATGTTTTGGGACTGCCAAAAGTGCAAAAAAACTGTCTGAGGCGTTTCAAAGGGCGTTTCTAGTTGGCCAAACTGAACCAGGATTTCCAGGGCAAGAATCTTGACATTCGTGTTTGTTGTAATCATTTCTGGTCAGGTAGGTGAAATATTAATATCTTAACCTTTTTACTGTCACTCCCATTTTTAAACATAGATGTGAAAATGCAGCATTCAGACTTAAATTTTTATAATTCATGAACGAAAACATTTTGTAATTTGATTTTATGTACATTTTCCATGATAATGTCTGATTTTCAAATGGTTTTCAAAGAATGAATTTTGAGATTTTAAGTTTTCAACTGACATATAATTTATTATAAAGCTGCTCTGTGCATTCATCATAGCATATTAAAGCGTCTTTGGTGTTTCGTAGTTTCATCAAAAAAAAAAAAACGTGTGTGTACGACGTCACTGGCAGTCGACGCAATGGCAAGGGGCGGGACATTTTAATACTTTTTAATAGAAAAACACAGACCCTTTTTAGCAAATCCTATTTCACCTCATATATTTATGGAGGAAAAACAAGGACAGTGGTGATGAAGATGATACTGAAATGGACAGAATGGCCACTCACCTGCTGTGGCAGGTCACGGACCACCTGCCTTTGTTTGAGGTTGGTTTCTCCATCCAGGTTGGCCGTCTCGATGTGACACACTCCGTTAGAATCAGACGAGTGCAGCAGCACCATGTCAGCAGGAATGATCTCATTACAGCAGAGACGGACCAGGTCACCGACACACACCTCGGCCCAACGCCGCTCCACATACCGCTTCTGATTCCTTTAAAACACACACACACACACACTCTCTCTTTATTTGGATTCACTATTAATATCGGATAACCAACAGGATTCAAATATTGATTTCACTGTCAATATTTGAGACAATAAAAAAGAAAATCATACAAGCAAATATAGCTTTAGCTTTTCTAAACTACCAATCTGCAAAATGTAAATTATTTTAACAAAATAGGGATCTTTTTATTTAGTACAGACCTGGATGAGATATTTTACATAAAAGACGTTTACATATAGACCACAAGAGAAAATAATAATTGAATTTATAAAAATGACCCCGTTCAAAAGTTTACATAAGCTTCATTTTTAATACTGTGTTGTTACCTGAATGATCCACAGCTGTTTTTTTGTTTAGTAATAGTTATTCATGAGTCCCTTGTTTGTTCTGAACAGTTAAACTGCCTGTTTTTCTTCAGAAAAAAACTCCAGATCCCACAAATTCTTTGGTTTTTCAGCATTTTTATGTATTTGAACCCTTTCCAACAATGACTGTATGATTTTGAGATCCATCTTTTCACACCAAGGACAACTGAGGGACTCTATTACAGAAGGTTCAAATGCTCACTGATGCTTCAGAAGGGAACACGATGCATTTCGAGCTGGGGGGGTGAACATTTTTTTAATTTGAAGATCAAGGCAAATTGAACCTATTTTGTCTTCTGGGAAACATGTAAGTATCTTATGTAGCTTATGAAGGGCAGTACTAACTTAAAAAAATATGATATTTAGGAAAAAATGTAACACTATCATTCTGTTCAAAAGTTTACATCCCTGGCTCTATGCATAGTGTTTCCTTCTGGAGCATCTGTGAGCCTTTGAACCTTCTGCAATAGTTGCATATGAGTCCCTCAGCTGTCCTCAGTGTGAAAAGATGGATCTCAAAATCATACAGTCATTGTTGGAAAGGGTTCAAATACACAAAAATGCTGAAAAACCAAAGAATTCGTGAGACCTGAAGAATTTTTTTGATGAACAGCAGCAGTTTAACTGTTCAGGACAAACAAAGGGACTCATGAACAACTATCACTAAACAACAACAACAAAAACAACTGTGGATCATTCAACAGCACATTATCAAGAATCAAGCGTACGTAAACTTTTGATCGGGGTAATTTATATAAATTCAACTATTATTTTCTCTTGTGGACTATACGTAAACGTTTTTTTGGTGAAATCTCTTATTCAGGTCAGTACTAAATAAAAAATAACATGCATTTTGTATGACCACCCTTATTTTGGTTAAAAAATAAATAAATAAATAATTTACATTTTGCAGATTCTAATGTAAACTTTTGAATACAACTGTACATGACTGCCTGACTGAACATTATTCTGCTTATTCCAAATGTCGAAATAATTTTGTGACAAGCACATTTTGTGACCAATCTGAAAACAGTATTCCTTGATGATTCATGTAGAAATGTCTTTATTATTAGTTAAAACAGCGCTCACAGTATTGATAGCACTCAAAACCAGTCTTGCAGGTGGTATAACTGATTATTTGCAGAACGATTGTGAAACAAAGCATGCACGATCCCACATGTCAAAAACATACAGGTATATGCATTTCCAATGAGTCTTTGTTTCTGTGCATTGATGTGCCACATAATTAAAGCACAACACACACAGAGAGATTCAAACATTACTGCTTTATGCCTACTGAACTAAACACACCCGCCTCAATGCCATAGTAATCAAGCAAACGCTGCGCTTCATTGTCACCCGTGGCAACGGCTCCATAACAGGAAAACTAATATGACCCCCTGCGGCAAGACAGTCACGAGGGAGCCTTTTTAAACTCAGCAGCATTAACAGCTTAGCTAGAGCCAAATGTGGGATAATTCAACGTTTCGGTACAATATTTGTCAGGTCATTAGTGCAAGAAGGCAAAATATAAACAGTGTCTTCCTACCTGCATTTACAGACAGTTGAGTTTACACTGTGTATAGTAGCAACATGCTACAAATACACCCATAACCCTTTAAAAATACATTCTCAACTCTTTTTATAACACTATGCAGTCTTTTCAAGGAAAGCACAAAATATGAATCAATTATCTGTAAAAATATGCCATTGTTCTTACATACACACGTGACGTAAAGAACCATCGATCAATAGATATTCACTCAATTTACAAGACAAACAGTTCGATAATAACTATACTTCAAGCTAACCATTAACTAATGGCAACGGTAATAAAAAAAAAAATGACGTGCATGGGTTGCAACACAGGATACAGATTGGAAACACACAAAACCGACCATGGTTTAGCGGTTTTAGTGACATAAATTTAAAGACGACAATTTACCATGCAAATCCAAATGAATGCATTTGGACAGATCAAAGTTTATTGGATTTGACACATCCAATGAAGTTATGAAGCCACACCTCCGAGCCCCGACTGTTTGAGGAACAGGTCAAGAAACTGTCAGAAGTGAAATATCTGGGGCAAGTCACCACACAGCTAATTTACAGATAATGTACTCACCCCCTTGTCATCAGATGTTCATGTCTTTCCTTTCTCCAGTCGTAAAAAGAAATTATGTTTTTGAGGAAAACATTTCAGGATTTCTATTGTGCCCCCAAGTTTGAACTTCCAAAATGCAGTTTAAATCCAGCTTCAAAGTGCTCTAATCAATCCTTATCTAGTGAAACAATCTATTATTTTTGTCTATTATTGTTTTACTTTTTAACCTTTCTGCGATGCGCATGCGTATTTTGTGTGATCCGGGTCAATACAGTTAGGGTATGTTGAAAAACCGTCCTACAACGCTGTTTTACCTTTTTTTTGTAAAGGGCATTTGATAATCTTTGATTGTTTAATTTAAATTTTTCAATTTAAATTTTTGGGTTTGTGCTTCTGCAGCGATGTAGGACGATTTTGAATTTGGGGAAGAAAATGAGATGAGAGTTTTTCGACATACCCTAACTGTATTGAGCGTTTGAGGTTAAAAAGTTTATAAATTGTCAATTTATTTTGAAAATAAACGATTGTTTTGCTATCCTAGGCTGGAATCATTTTAGACACCTTTGAAGCTGCATTTAAACTGCATTTTGGAAGTTCAAACTTGGGGGCACCATGGCAGTCCACTATATGGAGAGAAATCCTGAAATGTTTTCCTCAAAAAACATAATTTCTATACGACTGAAGAAAGAAAGACATGAACATCTTGGATGACAAGGGGGTGAGTACATTATCTGTAAATTTTTGTTCTGAAAGTGAACTAATCATTTAACTACATAAACAGGCTGTTGAAGAACAAAAATGTATAAACTGAATACATATGCTATGATACATTGATAGCAGATATCAGCTGCCATGTCACATACGGTTAAAATACAATGTATGACATATACAGCTGTAGACTGTGTGCGCCATGTATATTTTCAGTTCAGAAAGCTGCATTTTACCTGTCATAAACTTCACATAAGCAGTTATTGATCTTTTGGTCAGACTTCCTCCGACGTTGGTCTTCCCAAAGATCCTTAACAGCAGTTATGGCCATCACAAAGATAATAGGAATGACAGAGATCTCCGGCTGGAATGCGTTAACAATAGGCACAAAGTTTAATGCGCCCAAAAAGACGAAGTATACATTGGCAAAACGATGAAGCTGCTCAAAAAGATTCTTGGGGATGAAAGACAAGAAGGTGTATTTGGTCGTTCTGATCTTATTCCTGCTGTACGACTGCTGTAATTCCTTAATTTCTTCATGTTCAGTCCAACTTGGCATGACAACCCTTCTGTTTTTGGTCGGATCTTTTGCCATGCCACCTTGATCTGACTCCATCTGCTGAATCATGGCAGCTCCTTTTCCACTCCAGAGACACAGTCTGTAAGAACGGTCCAGCCAATTTAGCCAGATTCTCTATTCCGAGCATGTCCAACAAGTCTCACCATCACTAGTCAAATTCATGTTTCTGATTCAGTCCAAGCCAAGATCAACACATGCAAGATTTGACATCTGAGAAGCACTATGCTCTTCAAAACCTTTGTCTTGACTGTACTGCGTGTGGTTTAGAAACCTGTAATAATCTACAACATATAGACTGGGCCGCTCCTTATCTAGGAAACACTCCCAGGCATCATAAACAAAGTAGACGTAGAGCTTTTTTATGACTCAGAGGCCGTTTTTAGACAGGGAAAACCGAGGGCTGGTAAATAAGCGACCGGTTTGCTGTGTGACGATTATCTCGGACAGAGAAAACAAGTTATTTATCATCTAAGGAGCTCTGGACTTTTGAATTATAGTTATTATAACTATAAAACTTAATGAGTACTGGATGTAATTACAAGCATTACTTTATGAAGGCTAATTTATAATTGCATGTTGTAGCTATGTGAGATATCAGATTTTTTTTTGTGTTTTACAATGGTTATAGACAAACAAGTGTCCTGTGTCAGATGTCCTTTTACAAGAAATGAGCACTGGCTATAGGGGGTGGGACGGGCTTAACTGTGACATCCCATGCTTTCACAACTACATTTGAAGTTTCACATCAAGACACTAGAGCTCATTAAAATATCCTTCAAGGAAATACTAAAAGCATTGTTTTAGAAACAGACCCTTTAGCAGCTAATGTCTTTACATAGAAAACTAAAAAGGACTGATGAGGAAAAAAAAAGGAAAATCATTAATTCTAATGGCTGAACCGCTTGAGAGCCTAGAAGGAAGTTTTGCACAATGTGGAAATTATGCAATGCTATTTCTTGGAAATTAACTCCTCACCTCGGAGGTGCGGTTTTTGGTTAGTGAATCTGTGTCAACAGTCAACACCTTTTAATTATAATAGGGAGTTTTATGTTTATAGTAAAAAAAATAAATAAATAAATAAAAAAGTGGTGGTGGCCGATTGAGCATGCTGAATTGGCGTCTGAGTCATTGGTGAGAGAGATCACTCAGATTCGCTGTTCATCTTGAGTGAACAAGTATTCAAAAAAGAAAAGCGAAAGTGATGAAAAAGTGAGGCAACAGAAGAATCTTCTTATTTCATATCCGCAATTCTAGCTTTCCTTATTTCCTGGTTTCCCTTTATAGTGACAAATAGAGTCTACTGCCACCTTCTAGAATGGATAGTTATTCCATAACTTTTTGTAGATTCTAGATGGCCTTCTATGGATTCTAGATTCTTGATGTGGATTTGACTTCACAGAAGAGAATAAATTGTTAATGGATTGTTTTTTGTTATCTTTGTGCACAAAAAGTATTCTTGTAGTTTTATAAAATTACAGTTGAACCTTTAATGACACATGGACTATTTTATCAATGTCCTTACTACCTTTCTTGGCCTTGAACGTGGAAGTCTGTCTATGCAGGGTCAGAAAGCTCTTGGATTTCTTAAAAAATATTTTTTGGTGAACTATCCCTTTAAGCTAAACTTTCTAGTATTGGGATACTTCTGAAGGAAATGCAGAGATGCAGGTGCTACACCAGGCCAGTAACAACTCTGTACGCTTAAGAATTACAGCATCTATCATGCTTTGTCCTTTATTACGTAAGAGTTACTTGGATGTTTTCGGGTAATCTGGATAGATGTCACTGACATGTGATGTCTCCCCCCCCCCCCCCCCCCAAAAAAAATATTTTACAACAAGCCTTTTTTAAGGTCTTTAAAGCTGGTGGGGAACTTTGGGCTGAAAGTTACAGTATGTTTTAGTAATACAATAAACTAATTTATCTCAAAAGATAACGGAAAATTTGTTCCTCATGATATGACCCCTTTAATATGCCATGGTCACAAGATGCAGAACAAAGCAGAAGCCATTATTTGCAGCCAAAGGCCTGAGGAACAGTGACAGATTAAGCATAGAATCAAATGGGCTGTTGCCCATGAGCTGTAAACGTAGTATATACACACACATATTTTTTTTTTATGATAAAACTCATTTCAAAAAGTTTTATTGATAAGTAGACTAAAAGGGTTTAAAAAAACGTTTTCATACCTTTGAAAGTATTTGAATACTTTACTGAATACTAAATTAAATGTAATTCTGATTATTAGTTCCTCCTGTTGTATATGTATACAGTTGAGGTCAAAGGTTTACATACACTTGATTCTTAATACGGTGTTGTCACCTGAATGATCTACAGCTTTTTTTTTTTCCTTGTTTGTCCTGAACAGTTTAACTGCCTGCTGTCCTCCAGAAAAATCCTTCAGGTCCCACAAATTTTCCAACAATGACTGTATGATATTGAGACTTTTTTTTCCACACTGAGAACAACTGAGGGACTCATATGCAACTATTACAGAAGATTTAACATTCACTAATGCTTCAGAAGGAAACACAATGCATTAAGAGCCGGGGATGTAAACTTTTGAACAGCAGGCAGTTTAACTGTTCAGGACAAACAAGGGACTCATGAACAACTATCACAAAAAAAAAAAAAAAAAAAAAAAAATCAGTTAGGTAACAGCACATTATCAAGAATCAAGTGTGTGTGTAAACTTTTGAACAGGGTCATTTTTATATATTTAACTATTATGTTCTCTTGTGAACTATATGTAAACGTCTTCTATGTAAAATATCTTATTCAGGTCAGTACTAAATAAAAAATAACATGCATTTTGTATAGGGCTGGCCCCTAATAGTTGACCAGAAATAGCTTGGTCGACCAAAATTTTATTAGTCGCTTAGTCACAGAAAACAAAAAAAATCTACAGGCAAAGTCACAGTTCATGACGGAGAGATTGTTAACGGCTAGTCTGGTAATAGTAATACAGTACATCGGACAGTACATCCAACACTCGCCTATCATTCACCAACCTCAAATATGGCCTATTATCTGAAATAGGCCTATGTAAGTAGTAGCAACTTTACATAGCTGCTCAATGTAATGCTTACAGCAGGACAGATGGATGCACAGGTGAGGTCATTTGCTCTTAAAGTAGCCTACTCCTTCATTTTTGGGCATACAGGTAAGAGTAAAACATCTTTCAAATCTGTGAAGACGTTTATTCGTGTACACCCACAATAACAACGTTACATTGCGCTTTTGTAAAATAATGAAAGCAAACAGGATGCGCTTTCTGTTGTCTTGTTTTCTGTGAACTTGGGCGCGAAACTCAGTGTATATGTTGGCCTTACAGACATAAAAAAAACAAATAAATAAATAAAAAATAAATAATAATAATAATAATAATAATAAATATATATATATATAGAGAGAGAGAGAGAGAGAGAGAGAAAGAGAGAGAGAGAGAAATGTCTACTTTCTCAGATTATGTAATCCGCATTCAAGCGCATCACAATTGTAGAGATGACGAGTCATTGACGCCAACTTGATCTCTTAAACCGAAAACAAAGAAAGCTCAATAAATTATTAAAATGTTAATGCCTACTTACTGTTTTTCCCTGACACATTTATAATCATTACTTCTGTGGTGCACCGTGGCAAGCTTTATGCATGTGCTTGAGCACTTATTAGGCTATGTAGGCATTTAAAGGCTCATTATAATGATTTAAATGGTTTATTAATAAACATGCAATTACTCAACTAATGCTTAAAATGAACGACTACCAGTTGCCCAGAAAAATGGACAGCCCTAATTTTGTATGATCCTTTTTATTTCTGTAAAATAATGCTTGCATTGTGTATGTACACCGGGGAAAGAAAAAAAAAAACTTTTCATGAATTAAAATAACAAATAAAATTATTTTTTAAAAAACTTGGCCTTGGTGACCAAAATTAAACAAGTTGTAGTACAAACATGACTTATGGTTAAACTAAACTGAAAACATAAATAAAGAACAATAAAAATATAATACGATACAAAAATAATAACAATTACAAAATGACCTAAAATGGATAAAACTATCATTAAAACAAAAACTAAAAATGGAAAAAGAAATGCTAATTCAAACTATGAATAAATAACACTGAAATAAATTATTCTTAACTTATTCTAAACATCTTCGTTATATAAATTGTGAATAGATTTTGGTCAAAATAAGAAAATGAGTGGTCTGAGTGGTTATCACAAATTATAAATCACTTTGTAACCATAAGAACCCTCGCATTGCAGATTGCATTGCATTACTTTTATCCATCAGTAAAATAGTCATTTTTAATTGCAGACAGACGACAGTGGTCTTGCAATCTGTTCACTCGTATTACCAAGCATTATGTATTTCATTCTATGGACCTTCATAGTTATTCATGTGTCTTTGCCTGGTAAAACACAAGCTAACCTCACAAGGCATTTACCTTGAAACAGGTCATAATGCAATATGTGTATTCCTCAAACGAGACAAGAAAGGAAGTTAGAAAACTCACATACAGCCACCCACACAGAAACAGAAACAGTGTCACATGATCATGAAAGTCTACCACATCTTATTAACAGGGATGAACACATACTGACCCGCTGTAGACATGTGTCAGTGTGTTGTTTATTTTCTTGTCATAGCGGTAACGTCTGTAGTCCTCCATGGCATCTTTGAAGGCAATGACGGTGAGCACCACGGCTAGAGGGATCATAGTAATCTCCTTCTGAAATGCTTCCACCACTGGGACCCAATTCAGCAACACCAGGAACAGGAAGTACAGATTTGCTGCTCTGTTATCAGAAACCAAAACAGTCTAAACAACACCACACCAGAATTTAGACAATGCATGATATATTCAGCACAATATCTGACCTGTGAAACTGCTGGAACAGATTCATAGGTATGAAGCTGATGAGGGTGTACTTGGTGGTCCGGATGCTGTTGTCTTGAAAGCCCTTGGAGAAGTTGTGGTACTCCGCTTGGTTTGGACCACATCGCGACACCACCACTCTTCTCTTTCCACTGAGCCGCTGAACCAGAGGGTCCTGGGTGTCCAGGCTACTCTTAGGGGGAAGTGATGAAGGAGGAGAGTACCAGCCCCTCCTCCTGTCCGTGGATATCAGCTGCAGACATCTGTGACGAACCCAGTAGAGTCGCTCCATGAGGACGATGAGATCCCAGAGCCTGAGGAGACAAAATGGCGAAGTCCCCGTGCACGCTACAAAAAGCCCTCCTCCTGAACACACATAAACATGTACACAAATTCATATAAATCCATACAGTATTTTATATGCAACTTGCCATTTCTATTTAAAGCATGAAACCTGTTGAATGAGCTCAACTTGCGACAAAGCAAAGGGCAGAAGTTGTGCTTGTAGCTAATACCATTTTCAAGTTAATCTCATACTTCCCCATAACATGGGAAGAGGAAGAATTGTTTGACTGGTTTCAGATGAACCATTTCATATTTCTCATAGGCTAAAATACAAGAGGCTTCGCTCTGTGGTAAATACACTGCAAGAGTGGTATTAACCCGAAATGAGGAAGGAGAAAAATGTCACCCTAAGAAAACAACTATATAACAACAAAGTAAGCAGATAACAGATGACCGTAGATATGTTACTGGTTTTGTGAAAGAAATAAAAACAAATGAAAAAAACTTAATTTAGCTTAACTAAACTAGAACACATACATTTTAACACGATTTTTCTAAAAATTATGTATGGCCAATCAAGTAAACCTAAGCTGCTTTAGTCCAGTGGTTGTTCATCTTGAAACATGACTAACTAGGGGTGGTACGAGATCTTGCGAGATCCGATGTGTCTCGCGAGACATGACGATATCCTTGCAAAACATTTTGCAGTGTTTACATTAGAGCTGCACAATTAATCCTTAAAAGATTGCGATCTCTGTTTAAATACCTATGCGATCTTATTCCCGAATGACAACGATTCAGCGATGTCTATTACGACTGTTTCACATTGCGCTGCTCACACTCCAATGATGCTTACGATGTGAAACAGGTGTAAAAGACATTCAAATCTGCATTCTTGCTGCTGATGATCCAGAAAGAGCAGCAGTCTTTTCAATCACATAATGACCATTATTTCTGTGTTCCCAACATTTAAATAACACAAGTACTGGAATAAAAGTTTATAGTTTGTGTATAAACACTTATTGTCTACAGCAGCGATCAAAACGAAAGTAACACTTGTACGTCTTAATATATATATATATATATAGGCTATATATAAATATCTTATGTTTTCATCAGTGGTGTGCGGTGGTGTTTTAAAATGAGGAGGCAGTTGCCTCCTCATTTTAAAACACCACCGCACACCACTGATGAAAACATAAGATATTTGAGTTGAGTAAACTTAAAATTAAGGCAGCACGAACACTTACTTTTTTTTAAGTTGAAACAACAAGTTGTTGTTTTTTTTTTACAGTGAGTGTAAAGTTACAAAAGCTTTATATTTCAGAAAAATGCTGATCTTTGGATCTTTCTATTCATCAAAGAATTCTGAAAAAATTACTTAACTGTTTTAAACATTTAAAATAATACTAATAATAAAAAATATTTCTTGAACAACAAATAAGCATATTAGAACGATTTCTGAAGGATCATGTGATACCGAAGACTGGAGTAATGATGATGAAAATTTAGCTTTGATCACTGGAGTTTTAAATCACTACATTTTAAAATATGTTTAAATACAAAGCATTTATTTTAAATACAAATATTTCACAATATTAATGTTTTGCTGTATTTTAGATCAAATAAAAGCAGGCTTGGTGAGCAGATGAGAAAAAAAAAATATTTTGACTGGTAGTGTAGTGTAAACTAGCAAAACACTATTAGGAGCTATTAATTACACATTCATTACTCAGGAAATAAGTTTAAGACTGCACGTTGTATGTTACACGCATGTTGACACATGATTCGAGGTTAGTTGTCACAACTGAAACTGGCTATTATAAGCAAATAGAGTGTCAATAGCAAATTTAAACAGATAAAAAATATTATTATATTATGTGGATTAAAACAATTCATTAAACAGCAACAAATATACACATTAGATATAATTAATTCACACTGATAAATTAGTTTTGGCCAATGAATGAATAAAATAAATCTAATAACACATCTAAGCTCCGCTAAGATTTGAACAGGAGCATATCACGTGCTATTCATAAGACGCTAAAACATTGTGGTTAAAATATTTTGCTTTTAAAAAGAGAAAAGCTCAATTTTAAACATCCGGAAACACACCCACAGGCACCTACGAAGCGTGCACAATGTGTGTATGCAACCTCAAATTAATGCAGATAAAAAGGAGTGTAAAATCATAAAATGTTTATGTCGGCTTTATGGCTTTTATGGTCCTTCTTTAAGGACCCCGTCAAGATTGAGGCGTCTAGATAGGAACCAAGGGAGAAGCCAACGCATATTTAAGATAACAAAGCCTTAAACTTACCGTCTGGTCATGGACTTGGCCACATATCAGGTTAAGCTCCTGTATGAATCACGCATTAGCCTTTCATTTGTTATATTTAGCAGTTATATGTTTACATTGACCTACATCGGAGAACTTTTTCCCTGCATCGGAGAACCGCATTAGCCCGCCTAGCGTATGAGGATCCTCATTACCCACAGCCACCCACAGTTTCTCTTTGTGCCAATAGAAACAAAACATGAAGCTTTTTATTTGGACGCAAAATATATACAACTGTAATTAATGACCAGCACTTCCAAAGGATTTTGAGTAAAATAGTTAATTTCTGGATATTACATCTTGTAACTAAGACTAAATTTAGTATTTTTGTTTTAAGATGTGGGAAGTTTGTCTTTTTTGAAAAAGTTTTAGTTAAATTGTGTTAAAGCAAATACTAATCTTACATCTGGATCTAATTTCAAATGCATGTATATATAAGCCTATAAAGTTAAAACGTTCACTGTTCATTTATAATAATTGTGAACTTTTATTTTGAAATAGCATGAACGACTACTTCCGGGGGGCTTTTTTTTAAGTTGAGAGCAATGTGTAAATGTAACATTGCAATAGTTTGTAAGACTTTAACACGTAAATGTAATTAACATGTATAATGTTTCATTAATAAGTCCCAAAGTACAAACAACACTGTGAAGTCGCGACAGAAGATGAAGTCACGTGACAATCGATCAGCTGACATCATTGACGCTGAGGAAGACGACTGACAGCACAATGATAAAATTGCTCGAAAAACTACCATCTGAAGAATGTCCTAAAGTAAGTAACAGCAGTTTCTGTAACATAATACATAATAATGCACAAATAGATGCAGTGATTCTGTTCTTACATCAGTAGCTATCAGCTTGATAACAGCCGTGCTCCTCGTAATAATATTGCGTTTTACTCATTAAATTGTTGCTTAATTTAAACCAGATACAGATAATTTAAACTAGATACTACCAGATTTACATGCATAATTCATCTCTGGCTTGGGAATTATTTACAATTAAAAAAACGTAATAACCTGAGCTTAGTCAATTCTGAGTCAATTCGAACATAAAAATAACAGTGACTATGAAAGATGTTTGACTTATTACATTAAACTATTATTATATTATAAATGGTATGTTCTTATTTGAAAATTGTAATTCAATCTTTTAAACAGTTGGTAAAAAAAATATTCCCCCTTTAATGTATTTGTGCAGCTTGGATTATGTTTGTGTTTATCAGTGATAAAGCTTGGTTATCATTTAAAGTGATTTAAATAAGTAAATAAGTAAACTAAAAATAAAAATACTTGCAGGGGCCCCTCACCCAAAGTTTGTCAACACCAGGGACCTGTAAAATAAAAATGCTTTATTCTTTGTGTCTCTAATATGTTAAGTTAATAACATTAACATATATTACTACACATTTAATGAAAATTTCATACTAGTATCAACTGTGTTGAATGATCTCAGTTTTTGCTTATAAATCTCAACCACATTTACAAATGTTTTTTAAAGAAGTATTTTCTGCGTACCAAGCCTGCATTTATTTGATCCAAAGTACAGCAAAGACAGTAAAATTCTGAAATATTTTTACTATTAAAAATAATCGTTTTCTATTTGAATAATTATTTAAAATGTAATTTATTGCTGTGATTTCAAAGCTGAATTTTTAGCATCATTACTCCAGCCACATGATCCTTCAGGAATCGTAATATTCTGATTTGTTGCTCAACATTTATTGTTATGTTGAAAACAGCATAGTAGAATTTTCTTTGAAGAATAGAAAGTTTAGAAGAACTGCACTGATCCGAAATAAAAATATGTCTTTATATCACTTTTGAACAATTTAAAGCATCCCTGCTAAATAAAAGTATTAATTTCTATAATTTTTATTAAAAAGTTATACTGACTCAAAGTTTTTGAATGGTATGGAGTATAATGTTACAAAAGCTTTTTATTTCAGATAAATGCTGATCTTTGGACCTTTCTATTAATCCAAGAATCCTGAAAAAAAAAAGTATTAACTGTTTTAAATATTGACAACCATAATAATAACAACACATTTTCTTAAACAGAAAATCAGCATATTAGAATGATTTCTAAAGAATTGTGTGACACTGAAGACTGGAATAATTATGCTGAAAATTCAACTTTGCATCACAGGAATAAATTACATTTTTAAATAAATTCAAATAGAAAACAGTTATTTTAAATAGTAAAAATATTTCAAAATTTTACTGTTTTTGCTGTACTTTGGATCAAATAAATGCAGACTTGGTGAGCAGAAGAGACATATTTAAAAGAAAAAAACATTAAAAATCTTACTGTTCAAAAATTTTGACTGGTAGTGTATATATTTAAATAGAATATTTCTATAATTGATAAGAAATTTCAGTCTACAGACCCTGCTGCAGAAGCTTCATGAAAACCTTGAGTTTAGAGAATTGTTCTAAATGAACAAAGAATACATTAGGAGCTTTACTAACTTGACTTTGAACACTGAATACTTCAAACTCCTTGTGTGTGTTTTAAGCTCATACACAGGGTGTTGGATGAGGTGTGCGGTCGGAATGGTCCAAGGCGAACAGATTACGGTGAACGGTGGAGTCTGACAGAATGGGTGGAGTTAATGAACACTCTCTCCTCTCTCATCCGCTTTGCTGTAGGAAGGGGCTGTTCAGATCAAGAGGTGAGTAGATAAGAATCTGACCAGACATATAAACATGTCTAACTACAGGATGACCAAACGTGACTGATTAATTTGTGAGATTATTTTGCACACGTCTGAAGATCCAGGAACTGCTGAGTGATTTGAACGCGGCCCATGCTGAGGCTGTTCTCCAATGTGTGCGCTCCAGGTTTGATGAGATCAGACATGCTTTGGTGGACCGAACCAATGGCATCTCAAGCACACAGCTACATGACTTCAACTGGCAATTAAAGGTGCATTAAACACATAAATAGACGTGCATTAATCATAGTGATAAGATCAGTTATTGATTTTTCCATTTGTTAGTTGCTTCTTTACTACCTCTTCCATTTCCTTCCATCTCACTTCAGCTGGCATTATCCAGCGACAAGCTGTCAGCTTTAAACACTCCTTTGCTAAATCTCAGTCTGGACCTGAAGGAGAATGGAATTGAGAGATCGGTGAATATAGAAATGAACAAAGAAGAGCTGCACACTCTCATCAGTGCACTAGAGGCCGCTAATAAGGTAATTCTTAATAGTTATACCAGAAATGAAAATTTGCTGAAAATGTACTTACCCTCAGGCCGTCCAAGATATAGAGGAGTTTTTTCTTAAAGGAACACTCCACTCTTTTTGAAAATAGGCTCATTTTCCAACTCCCCTAGAGTTAAACAAAGTTTTACCATTTCTGAATCCATTCAGTCGATCCCTGGGTCTGCCGTTAACACTTTTAGTATACCTTAGCATAAATCACTGAATCAGATTAGACCATTAGCATCTTGTTCAAAAATGACCAAAGAGTTTCTGTATTTTTCCTATTTAAAACTCGACTCTTCTGTAATTACACTGTGTACAAAGACCGACAGAAAATGAAAAGTTGCGATTTTCCAAGCTGATATGGATAGGAACTATACTCTCATTCCGGCGTAATAATTAAGGAACTTTGCTGCAGTACCATGGGTGTAGCAGGCGCAATGATATTAGGCAGCGCCTGAAGATGAGTTGGAAAATGAGCCTATTATATGAGTGTTCCTTTAATTAGAACATATTTGGAGAAATTCAGCATTACATCACTTGCTCACCAATGGATCATCTGCAGTGAATGTGTGTTGTCAGAATAATCTGATAAAACATCATGTTAATTCATACAACCCCAGTCCATCAAGTGAAAATATGTGTATTCACATTGCAATATTGCAATCATTAAATAATTTTTATCTTCAAACCATTGCTTTTAGCCAAAATACTAGTCTTCTATCCATATTGTTGTTGTTTTTTTCAATGAGAAAGTTGTCTAAATTAGTCTAAATTATCAAGCACGGTTTACAAGTGAAAAGTAGATTTTGATGTGAGAAGACAACAGGGTATGGACTTTTTCACTGGAGGAAGCACTATTGTGGATATAGATTGTGTATCTTGGCTGGAAACAACAGTTTGATTTCACTTCACAAGATGGTAATCAAAGGATGAGAGTTGTTTTTTCATCAGGTGAAATGTTAAAATGGACTCTATAAATACACAGTAGTGGCATCTACACACTAAACTCTCCTGGCTTTATGTGTCCTACTCTAGGTTGTGTTGCAGTTGAAATGAAGATACCAACCAGGCAGTTTCCTTTCAAGTTGGTTCTGTGCCATCATGCTTTCAGAGAGAGGATTTCTGAGCTCTGCATTATGAGACAATGCCTGCATATGGGCAAACAGAAACCTTACGGACAGAACCGGGAACCTATCGGTGTCTCTACCGGAGGTGTTCATAAAGAACTGAATATTATCATCAGTATGGTGTACAGTAGTCTACTGGTGGTAGAGTCGTTTTGAAGTATTTTGTTCAATGAAAAGCTAAATGTCTGCCACAGATCTTGCTTTCAGTTCTCCATGAAATGCAAATGCATTTTGGTTTCACACCCTAAAGGTTGTCTTTCTAAATAAAGTAACTAAAAACATCGTGACAACACTTGAGTGTTGAGTTGTTCCTTTTTTGCCAAAGCAAGTCAACATAATGATGACAACCCAGAAACCCCCTCATGTAATCATGTGACACATGACTCACTTGTAATCCTGATTAATAGGTTAAAGCTTAGATGTGCAGTCTGCACATGTTACAGTGAATTAAATCAAATTTGTAGTTTGAATGGGATTTGGTCTTCATTATAGTCAGGTCATCCTATTAGGTCAAAAGCTTACATCTTGCAGAATCTGCAAAATGTTAATTATTTTACCAAAATTAGAGGGATCATAAAAAATGCATTTTTTTTTTTTTTTTTTTTTTTTATGTAGTACTGACCTGAATAAGATATTTAGGATAAAAGATGTTTAGAAAATAATAGCTGGCTACATTTAAAAGTTTACATACACTTGATTCTTAATACTGTGTTGTTACTGGAATGATCCACAACTGTGTTTTCTTTTTGTTTAGTGATAGTTGTTCATGAGTCCCTTGTTTGTCCTGAACAGTTAAACTGCCCACTGTTCTTCAGAAAAATCATTCAGGTCGCACAAATTTTTGGGTTTTTCAGCATTGTGTATTTTAACCCTTTCCAACAATGACAGTATGATACAGAATATTCAGACTCTCACTGATGCTACAGAAGGAAACACAATGCATTAGGAGCCAGGGGTGTAAACTTTTGAACAGAATGAAGATGTGTATTCTTACTTTGCCTTAAAATCATCTTTTCTTTTTCATTTAATACTGCCCTTCAGAAGCTACCAAAGATACTTACATGTTTCCCAGAAGACAAAAGTAAAATTTACCCTGATCTTCAAATTCAAAAAGTACCTCAGTGTGAAAAGATGGATCTCAAAATCCTACAGTCATTGTTGGAAAGGGTTAAAATACAAAAAAATGCTGAAAAACCAAAAGAATTTGTGGGACCTGAAAGATTTATAAAAAAAAGTAGAGTAAAACATGATGACGTGATGACTTTAAACTCACATTCTGCTTATCATGTGTTGTCAATGTCATGCTGACTGACTTGTAATCCTGATTAATGGGTTAAAGCTTAGATGTCGAGCCTGCACATGTTAAAGTGAATTAAATCAAGTTATTAGTATGAATGAGACTTTGTCTTCATTACTGTCAGATCGTTCTAATATAGTTCCATTCCCTGAAGGGCGATTGGTTGGAGAACAACCCTATTTTATTCATTCCCCAGTTAATTCAGTGTCCATCATTGATTATTAGACTTCCCAGGTTACAAAAACAAAAACACATTAATGCAATGATAAAGCAATCAAGTACCAAAAATCAGCTCCTCACATTATGCTTGGTGAGATATTTTATTTGAATTCATTCAAAATGTCTATGATTTAAAATAAAGTATCCTTAAGATCAACTGTGGTTGCAGTCCTAGGCTTAAACACCTAAACTCAAAGACAAGCACCTTGTCACATTCAGTGACAATACATTCTCCTTCAACACACTCCACATCTGGCCAATAGCATGAGTGCAATTACAGAAACCATACACGGATAACAGGATACTGCTTTAAAAATACTTTTTTCTTTTTTTTTGGCATTTGCTGTTGTAGGCATCCCAAGCCAAAACACCATGTATGACAGATGGCCTATCAAAAGTTAAATATAACTACTTTTGTGTGTACATGTTTGTGTATTCATGCTGTTTTCTGGCTGGAGCGTGTGTGAATATGCATGTTTTTAGGTTGTCACTCTTGAGATCTCTTTAATTAGGAGAATTTCATAAAGTTAATTCACTCCTGGACAACAAACTGAGCAGCTCATGTTCTGTCACTGAAACAAAAAGAGTGTTACAATGCAAGCAATTTATTTACATGCCAAACGCATTTTATATATTTATAATATGCTGAATATTAATGCAGGGCATTGGAAAAGCCCTTGAAAGTACCTTTAATTTTGATTATGTGTGGTACCCTTAAGTAATATTTGTTCTATAGAAAAGTGGAAATCCATTCAGAATATTTCTACTCTGCTGTTATATGTTAAACCCTGTAAAATACGTTTTTTTTTCTTAAAAGGCACAAGTTCAGCCATAAAGAAGAAAATTTGTTATTAAGTCCTATCTGCATTTTGGTGAGCTTGCTTGGATAATATATACTGTAACTCACAGTGAATAGCAGTTTAAAGCTAAATGCAAATGTGTAAGGTAAATACTGTGAAATCACTAACTATATAAATATTTATAACTATATTCCTAAAACAATGCCCATATCTAAAATCATAGCCACATTTTGATTGCAGTAGTGTTAGCAATGCAGAATCATATCACTTTCCTGAAACCATTTTTGTCTTTTAATCTCTTGCTAATGCATCAGGATTTTATATATTGGGCTTTACAGTATAAAATTGAACTGCTGCTATGAATGAATCTGCAGGATTTGTTGGTTTATAAGAAAAAGTACAGAAAAACATGATGACATCATTCATCTTTCAATACCTGATATGTTTCAATGTACAAGTGTACATACTGTGTGGACTTTAAACTCACATCCTGCTTGTCATCATGTGTTGTCATGCTGATGTAAGGAGATCAGTTCTGGGCAGACTGACTACATTTGATAATAGAGGCAAATTGTGTTACATATAGACACACAAGAGCTGCAGACAATAAGCGTAGACTTAACCAAGCCCTATAAATACTGTAACCCAAAAATGATGAGCTCCTTTGCCCATTTCTTGGTAGCAGAGTTGCTAAATCTTACTAAGACAAACATGTTTAATCTACAGTATGTGATGTGTCTAAACTGGGGAAAGGCGTTCATGGACAAACTTATACTATGAAGGTTATTTTTAAAGGAATGTTCCAGGTTTTCATTGAAGTTAAAGAACAGGTCATATGGGTTTTCGAAATATACCTTTTTTTGCAGTTTATAACATAGCTATACTTCAATGTAAACAGTCTGCAAAAAAAGTGAATGGTAAATAAAGTTGTTATAAAAATATATTTTATAAAGTATTGTATAAAATATTGTTTCTTAAAAGAAAGAATCAACTCCAAAACACTTTTAAAGGGTTACTCCACCCCAAAATTAAAATTTACCCCCATGTTGTTCCAAACCTGTAAAAGCTTTGTTCGTCTTCGGGAACACAATTTAAAGATATTTTGGATGAAAACCGGAAGTTCCGTGGCTGTCCCATTGGCTGCCAAGTAAATAACACTGTCAAGGCCCAGAAAAGTATGAAAGACATCGTCAAAATAGTCCATCTGCCATCAGTGGTTCAACCATAATTTTATGAAGCTACGAGAATACTTTTTGTACGCAAAGAAAACAAAAATAACGACTTCATTCAACAATTCATCTCCTCCATGTCACTGTAGCGCCATTTTGGAGAGTATCCACTGGACGCAAACAGCGCATGCTGTTCTCTGTCAGCCGCAGCACACAGATACGGTTTCTACGTTTTTTTTTACGCTTTGCTTAGAACGAAAACATTGTATCCGTGTGATGCAGCTGACAGAGAACAGCGTATGCTGTTTGCGTCCAGGGGATACTTTCCAAAATGGCACTACATTGATGCGAAGATGACAAATTGTTGAATAAAGTCGTTATTTTTGTTTTTTGCATACAAAAAGTATTCTCGTAGCTTTGTAAAGTTATGGTTGAACCACTGATGGCAGATGGACTATTCTGATGACGTCTTTCATACTTTTCTGGGCCTTGACAGGGTTATTTACTTGGCAGTCAATGGGACAGCCACAAAGCTCATGATTTTCATCCAAAATATCTTAAATTGTGTTCTGAAGACAGACAAAGCGGATTTGGAACGTCATGGGGGTAAGTGATTAATGACAAAATTTTTATTTTGGAGTGGAGTAACCCTTTAAGTAGTCATATTTTCGAATCTGCTGCCTGTTACTGATACACATCACTCGGGAACACTGCATAATCTCCGCCTGCCCGCAAAATACAAACACTCTGACCTGCCCACAAAAGACGCTGCACTGTGAAAGCAAGTTTGTTTTGTTTTCATTGCCGAAAGATGATGATGTTAAAAATTAGTGGTTCAAATTCAAACCTTTTGTTTTGGGCTCGTCGTTTTACAGAGGACTGCTTCTCTAATCTTGGTGAATTCAATGTGGGATTTGCTTAAACGCTTGTCCTTTTAGATAAAGATAAGTTTGTACCTTCTTTATTTGGACCAACAAGCATCTCCAGACCACAATCTGTAAGTATTATCAATACGTTATGTGTACATTTTCAATTGAGTGCTCAAAATATCAAGGTTTAGTAGCTAAACTTTAGTCAAAAATGTATTACGTAAGGGGCATTTTGTTTCCTACACGCATTGATTGTATACAAAAACACCAATCACAACCGACTTGGCCAACAGACAAGCTTATGAAAGTGAGGGGTTTACAGACCTTAAACTTAAAACTGCTTTAAACCAATAATATTAAATGTATATTTTCAGAAAATTACGTTTTCTGACCTTAGATGCATTTAAACCTGTTGTAGGGGACTCCAACACAATATTAGGACACTTTAAAATACCATATGACCTGCTCTTTAAGCTCCATCAACTAATTAGAAAACTACTTTTTAAGGGACTACTGTTATAGGTGTATTAAAGGGATAGTTCACCTAAAAATGAAAATTGTGTCAAATTACTCTCCCTCATGTCATTCCAAACCCGTAAGACCTTTGTTCGTCTTCGGAACACAAATTAAGAGAATTCTGATGAAATCCGAAAGCTTTCTGACCCTGCATAGACAGCAACACAACTACCATGTTCAAGGCCCAAAAAGGTAGTAATGACATCATTAAAATAGTCCATGTGATATCTGTGGTTCAACCTTAATTATATGAAGCTATGAAAATACTTTGAGCTAAAAGTAAACAAAAATAACATTATTCTCAGATTTAATCAGAAATATTGTCATATATTGTGTTTTGAAGATAAATGTCTTACAGGTTTGGAACGACGTGAGGGTGAGTAAATGACACAATTTTAATTTTTGGGTGAACTTTCCCTTTGACTTATCTTCAGTAACTATAAGAGTATATAAGCATTTATGCAAGTATGTAAGCAGTGAACTGTTACTTCAATTTGAGATATCCATGACCATATCATTCAAAAAAATTTACCAGGTTTACTAGCATGTGAATAGGTTCACTAGCATGTGAGTAACTTGTTATATTATTATTATTTCCATTGCCTGGCTCATGTACTTTCATTGTACTGTAACCACAATTAAATACGAATACCACAAATACCAAACAGAATTAGGCCGACTAATTCAAAGACTTTGACTAATCTTTCTAATCTTTTGGTCTTTGGGTCATATTGACCTCAAACTGAATTTTTTTACTATACTGAATAACCACTGGTTTTCTAAAAAACCTAAATGGTCGCTTTGTTGTAAAACAAAGGGATGAAGCATTAGCAAATTCTACAGTGTATAAAAGAACCAGACAAAAAGTCATTTGTAATTCTTTTTAAAATTACAATTAGATTTTAAACCTGAGGGATGAGTTAAAATTATTTTCTGTGGAAAGGCAATTTATTTCACAAATGTGACCCTGAACCAAAAACCAGTCATAAGTGTCAATTTTTTTAAACTGAGATTTACATCATCTGAAAGCAGAATAAATATTTTCATTGATGTATGGTTTGTTTTGACAATATTTGGCCAGGATACAACTATTTGAAAATCTGGAATCTGAGGGTGCAAAAAAATCTAATATTGAGAAAATCGCCTTTAAAGTTGTCCAAACGAAGTTCTTAATGCATATTACCAATCAAAAATTAAGTTTTGATATATTTACGGTAAGAAAATGTACAAAATATCTTTATGGAACATGATATCCTAATATTTTTGGCATAAAAGAAAAATTGATCATTTTGACCAATACTATTGTTGTCTATTGCTACAAATATACCTGTGCTCATTAAGACTGGTTTTGTGGTCCAGGGTCACAAATGTTGTCAACAAAGCTTGTAATAAACCAAGAACATCCCTTTAAGACCTTCATTCCTCCATGTATGCAAGACGGATGATGAAAACAACTTCCAAATGCTGAGAAAAAATTTATCGCTGCATGTCAAAAGTCTCCTAGAAAAGCCTTTTTTCCTCCCCATTGTGAAGTTGTATTTTCTGCAGTCAGTGAAACTGATCCTACAGAGGCAAAGTGCAAAAATCCAGTGACAGTTTTAAACTAAAATCTATGATATAATCTACATTTAAACAGCTTTAAAAGTTGGGTAGTCGTTTTAGCTTATTTTTTCTTATTTAAAAATTATAACATATATTTATATGATATATTCTTTATAGTTAAATAATTTACAGAGAAGTGCTACCTACAGAATGCACCTCTTCCTCCTGTCTGACTGACAGTCAAAACCACAAGGAGGGTAAGAGAGCCTGACCTGATGTGTGAATGGCTGGGCCGAGTCAGTGCTGCTCCCTAGTGGACATAATACAGCCAGTATACTAAGTTGAAGAAGGTGTAGGTGATCGGAAAGATGACACGTGACCACTTGTCGATGGCATTTACGTCTGTCAGGTCTGGAATCTTCACCTTTAGCTGAGCGGCTCGCCTCCTAAGACGACTCTTTTTCCGTGCCATTGGCCTCTCGACAGAGGCGGTGGGCCGGCCGTAGAGGTCCCGACCTGTAAGGGGCTTACGGTATTGGATGCTGGCACTATCATAAGAGAACATGGTGTTCCTCGGGTCCCCAAGAGCGCCTAACATCTCTGCTCCACTAAGACGAAGGTCAAGGTTTGTCAGGGGAATGTTTCCATGGACATCAACCTTTAACAGAAAAAAAAAAACATTAATTTAAAAAAAAGAAAATAAGAAAGGTAAGCTTTAGTGATTATTCTCACAAAAAGGTTTATATATAAAATCTAGTTAGAATTTAGGGATGCATACTGTAGATATTTAAAGGGATAGTTCAACCCAAAAATGAAAATTCTTTTATTTATTACTTTGTTTTCTGACCCTGTGTAGACAGCAACGCAACTGACACGTTCAAGGCCCAGAAAGGTACTAAGGACATTAAAATAGTCCATGTGACATCAGTGGTTCAACCTTAATTCTAGCTACAAGAACACTTTTTGTGCACAAAAAAAAATAAATAACTTTATTCAACAATCACATTTCACATGGACTGTTTTAACAATGTTACCTTTCTTGGCCTTGAACATGTCAGTGTTGCTGTTTAAGCAGGGTCAGAAAGCAAAAATATCTTAATTTGTGTTGCAAAGATAAGAATAATATTAGACGGAGTAATGACAATTTTCATTTTTGGGTGAACTAACCCTTTAAATTGTGGAAGATAAAATATTTTCTTGTCATGACTGATATTATTATTATGCACTATTTTGTCTGAATATATTATAAATAAAAATAAAAACTCAACTGTGAATTTAGGCATTATATTGTACAGAATGAAAGTGGATGTTCATTTTGAGATTTGAAAAAGATTGTATTTAAAAGTGTTAAACTATTGATGCTTTTAAAGCATCAATTAAAATTGAATTATATTTAAAAGATTAGAGGGATTGTTCACCCAAAAATGAAAATTCTGTCATCCTTTACTCACCGTCCACTTGTTCCAAACCTGTATGACTTACTTTCTTCTGTTGAACACATATTCTGAAGAATACTGGTAACCAAACAGCTGATGGTAGCCATTGACTTCCATAGCATTTTTTTTTATTCTATGGAAGTCAAAGGCTGCCATCAACTGAAGAAAGAAACACAAATGGAAGGTGAGTAAATAATGACAGAATTGTCACATTTTGGGTAAACTATCCTTTTAAAGACATTTAAATGTGCCACAAATAAAATATTTGAGAAGTAAACGCAGAACAGGTCAAAGACCCACCTGAACTTTGTTACTCTCCAATCGACTCTTCTCATTGTTGCTTTTTGCAGCTTTTTCTGCCACTTTCTTCTGCAAGTGTGGACCACGGCCGAAGAATATATAGTTGACGAAGGCATACTCGAGCAAGGCCAGGAACACAAAGACAAAGCAACCCATCAGATAGATGTCTATGGCCTTCACATAAGGGATCTTGGGTAAAGTCTCCCTAAGATGAGTGTTGATTGTGGTCATAGTCAGAACGGTGGTGATTCCTAAAGAGAATCAGTATTACAATGTTTTAAAAAACTGGCTGACATCAAAAGTAAATTTACCAAAAACTCTGGATCTTAAGACTATGGCTTAATATAACGTAATTGATGAAATATGTAGTAGAAAACCCATGAAAGAATTACGTTAAAAAAAAAAAAAAAAACAGTTTTATATACATTTTGGACTATGGGGGCGCCATTATTTCAATGACGTGAAATGGTTGCACTTGGTGAGTTACTGGTGCTGCCTGTTGCTCTTTTTACTGCAACAACTCAAATAAAAAAAGTAAAATACTGATACAATGAATGGTGATGGATATAAACCAAATGCTGTACCATCGATTAACGCTAGGGCTGCGACGATAAAATGATGCAGAATCATTAATTCTGAGATCTTCTAATGCATAGCAATTCTCTCTGGAAACGATTCAGAGCTTAAATTTTAACAGCAGATGGTGCTCTAGTATAGTTATCCGCACACTCAAATACTCATATAGAAGAGCGATTGTGCGTTCAGCTCAGAATGCTTTTACAACACAAGATTATTGTAAACACAGCACACTATGTGCACACTTGTAATTTGCTTCAAACTTTCGAATTAAAGCAAGCAGTGCCATCTGCCCTTCAAAACTGAGCTTGATAAAGAATTGCGATGCATTTGGAAAATCTCAAAAACGATGCTGAATTTCTCAATTCACAATGCATCGACATATTTTCCCACCCCTAAATATTATGTGAAATCCATGCTGAGAAACTCCTTCAGCGGCTGTGGCATCATGATAAGCATCAGCATGTTTACATCTTGCCAGGATGGCATCTAGTGTTTCTTGTCTCTGCCGTTTGTAAGCTCTTTCAGTAGCTGTGATCGACTAATGTGGCATTATATCAGCATTTTATTTTCCGAGTTGTGTTGTGGTAAAATAGCAACAGGTAGCGGTAATAGCATATCGATCGGTAATAGCATATCGATTGCTCCCCCCCCCCCATAGTAAAATAAATAATGTAAATGATTCATGGGTTTTCTACTATATATTATATTGTTAGATTAAGCCATGCAAGTATTGGAATAGTGAGGTGAAAAGAAAGTGCAATGAATGTGTGTCTCTTCGGATGTGACCTCACACAAACATACACACACACACCTAGCGCAACTCTTGCAGCAGAAGCATCATAGTTGATCCAGAAAGAGACCCAGGACAGGATGGTGATCAATGTTGAAGGCATATAGGTCTGCAGGATGAAATAACCTATGTTTCTCTTCAGTTTAAAACTGAGAGACAGACGAGGATATGACCCTAAAAGTGAGAAATGAAAGTACTGTCAGTGTGGTACACAAAAACACAATCAGATGGGAAACTTACAGTAAACTAGCATTCAAAAGTATAGGGTCATTAAGATATTTTAGTGTTTTTGAAAGAAATCTCTTTATTTGATCAAAACTACAATTTATAATTATTACTATTTAAAACTATTAACGGTTTACTATTTGAATATATTTTAAAATGTAATTTATTCCTGTGGAGACAAAGATTTTCAGCAGCTGTTACTCGAGTATTCAAAGTCACACGATCCTTCAGAAATAATTCTAATATGCTGACTTGTTTCTTAATATTTTTGTGAAATCATTTTTTTGATACTTAATTTTATGGAAACGATACACACACACACACCTTCTTTCTTCAGTCGTATTTTTTTTTTTTTTTTAAAGGTTTTTGAGGAAAACATTCAAGGATTTTTCTCCATATACAGTCCCTGACAAAAGTCTTGTTCCTTATCTATTTTGTAGAAACACCTGCTATTAACCTGACTTTTAATTAATCAATTGGTGTTAGAAATAGCTCATATGAAAAGCTAAAACCCTCCCAAATGATGTTTAATGCACTGAAAAAAATATTTATCATTTAATCAAGACAGAAAGGTCAAATTTTGGCAAGACAAAAGTTTTGTCGCCTATACAGAAATTGAACAAATTTACTGCAAATACAAAAATGTCAGCAAATTAAGTAGTGGTGCTGTGAGATCCAAATTTAATATCTTGTATGACTTCCATGAGCTTGAAGGACTGCATCCATGCGGTTTGGCAAGGATTCATACAATTTATTGATGAACTCATCAGGAATAGCATAGAAAGCAGTCTCCCAGAGTTCATCAATATTCTTTGGTTTTGTCTTCCATGCTTCCTCTTTCATCCTACCCCACATATGCTCAATGATGTTCATGTCTGGTGACTGGGCTGGCCAATCCTGGAGCATCTTGATCTTCTTCGCCTTGAGGAACTTTGATGTGGAGATGGAAGTATGCGAAGGAGCACCATCCTGCTGCAGAATTTGCCCTCTTTTATGGTTGGGAATATAAGAGGTAGCTAAGATTTCTTGGTATTTTAGACTATTGACGTTGCCTTCCACCCTGCAGATCTCTCGCACACCCCCATACTGGATGTAACCCCAGACCATGATTTTTCCACCACCAAACTTCACTGTTTTCTGGGTGAATCTCGGATCCATGCGGGCTCCAGTAGGTCTCCTGCAATATTTGCGGCGACTGTGGTGTAATTCAACATAAGATTCATCTGAAAAATCCACCTTCTGCCATTTTTCCAGCGTCCATCCTTTTAGCAGGCTGTGGGCCTTGGCAAATGCCACACAGTTTTTCAATTGTCTTTTGTTTAGTGCTGGCTTCTGGGCACTGATTCGACCATGGAGGCCATTGAGACAGAATCCGACAAACTGTTCTGGTTGACACAGGGACTTCAGGTGACCAGGTCTCGTGGAGCTCTGCTGCAGTGGAAAATGGGCTGGCCTTGGATTTTCGAGCCAACAAACGGTCCTCTCGAGCAGTTGTCTTGCGGGGTCTGCCTGACCTGGGCTTGCCAAAAACGTCTCCAGTCTCTTCAAAATCTTTTTTTTATCCTCTGTACTTGACGCTGAGACACATTGAAGGTGTCTGCCACATCAGCAGTGGATCTGGTCTTCAGCCTCTTGATAATCAACACTTTAGTCTCAGGGTGAATCTTAGGCATGTTTGCAGAGGTCTAGTTGCAGTTAATGTGAAGGTCTAGTGTACTGTGGTTCTTTTTATACACACGTGAGACCTAATTGATCCATTATTAGTCACAGGTGAAGCTCATATGACAAGGCGACAACACTTATGTCTTTGCAAAAATTGACTCAATGGGCTTTACCAAGCTGTGAATATTAGAATACTTTTTGACAGTTTCGTTTTGCACTGAAACATTATTACAAAAGCTGTTGGGATTAAAATGAGCCATTTCTTGTAAAAAAATCTTGATTAGAAATATATTTCAGCGGCACTTCAGGTCAATTTGTACACAAGCGACAAGACTTTTGTCAGGGACTGTATTGGACTTCAATGGGAGCCAACAGGTTGAAAAACCAAATTGCAGTTTTAATGCAGCTTCAAAGGGCTCTACACCAGGGGTTCCCAACCTTTTTTACTCTGCGGCCCCCCTCTTTCTCTGGTCAATTTTGCAAGGCCCCCCATGCGTGACATTTCCTCTTATACTGTGCTTCCATAGTAAAGAGAAAATTGTTTATTTTTAAACCCTTTTTATTAACAAAACCATTTGTTTTCCCTTATTATTATTATTTTACTGCATGTTATTAAAAAAAACCCTCAAAATTCAAACAAACTTTCAATTAAAGCTAAACTTTATAACCTTAAAAAGAAAGCATCTGCTCAATTCTAACTTTTAAAAATCATAAAAGTTAAAGTTAACGCTTCTGAATTCTTTACTCCAGACATTTTTCAGAATAGCTACTTTTCTTAAATAAAATTAATTTTAAGCTCGAGGCCCCTGGATGATCACTGAGGCCCCCTAGTGGGCCGCGGGCCACAGGTTGGGAATCACTGCTCGATCCCAGCCAAAAAATATAATCTAGCCAAACAATCGCCCATTTTTACTTTTTAACCAGAAATGCTCATCTTACACTAGCTTGACTTTACACATTATGTAGTCATGTTGGAAGGTAACTTGTAAAAACGATGTTGGATGATTTTGAAGTCGAAGGAGTAAAAGATGGAGTGTTTTGCCCTACCCTACCTTTTTGAATAGAAGTACACAGATGAAGAACAAACCACACGTGACCTTTTCAACGCAATGTGTGAAGTGATAGACTGCATTGCAGAGCTAGTGCAAGATTAACATTTGTGGTTTAAAAAGTATATAAATAATTTTTTTTTATTTTATTTTAATGATCTTTTTACTAGATAAGATCCTTATTTCTCAGCTGGGATTGTGTAGAGCCCTTGAAGCTGCATCATTTTTTTTTAAATCAGAACTGCCCATACATAATTTCTCTTTGCTTACAAAAAAATAACAACTTAATTGGAAAGATTCATTTAAGGTAATCTTGCCATACAGTATTTCTGAAGGACAGAGGAGGGCTGACTCATCTCAAAAGAAAGTCTATTCATCTCATGAACATGCAGGGAGCACACTGTACCTGTGGCAAACACTGCTTTCTTAGACAGTGTTTTATAATCAATAATAGAGAATTGCGGCAGCTCAATATTGTCCACCCCCGTCACTGAACTTCCTCCCTGCCAGTAGAACTCAATGTCATCTGTGGTGTAGCCATCTGAGAGAAAAAAAGAGAGATAGAAACATTCAGAAATACACAAATTCACAAAACCGTACGCTGGCTCAAAGGGAAAGCCGCCTCTCTCACATTCCCACAGTCTGTGTTGTCAGTGGTGTAAATCATCACGTGACTGCAGTGAGAACACTTCTGTGAGAGGTCTGGTCCAGGTCTAACTGACAAGATTGTCCCTGCAGACTCTCCGCGCTTATCTCCAAGAGAGCACAGTACTGCAGAACATTAAAGCTTAATTAGAGGATGAAGTCTAGTGATAGTTGATTCTCCCTGTTCTTCATTAAGTTCAATCAAAAGAAACATCAGCCTAGAGTCCTGCGTGACTCAAGCACAGCAATAATCCTCATGAAGGTCTGCAATGCTCTTTGAATTTTTCCGTCATTTTAAAGGGATAGTTCATCCAAAAAATAAAAATTCTGTCATTAATTACTCACCCTCATGTTGTTCCAAACCCGTAAAACCTTCGTTCACCTTCAGAACACATATTAAGGTATTTTTTATGAAATTCGAAAGCTTTCTGACCCTGAATAGACAGCAACGCAAAAAGTTCAAGGCCAGTAAAGTTAGTAAGGACAAATGGTCTATGTGACAGTGGTTTAACCTTTATTTTATGAAGCTATGGGAATACGTTTTGTGTGCAATAAAAACAAAAATTTAAGAAATTGTTGAATAAAGTCGTTATTTTTGTTTTCTTTGCGCACAAGTAGTATTCCAATGATGAATGAATGTCTTACGGGTTTGAAACGATCAGGGACAGTAATTAATGACAGATTTTTCATTTTTGGCTGAACTGTCCCTTTAAGAACACCCTATTTGTGGAAATTATTTTTGCCTACATTACATACAGTGAGTGATCTTGTCCCATGGATGATGTGCATGTGGTGAAGGTGACATGGTTTATGTCTACTGTGTGAAAGTGACATGGTTTATGTCTGCTGTGATGTTGGTGTTGTGGTTTCTCCTTCATGCTGTGATATGCATCTCAGAGCTCTGACATGACAGCAGCCTCACAGGGCTACAGCTGTCTGCCCAACAGAGCAGACACCCAATTACAAACTCTGTCTGTCACACCGAGAGAGACAAAGTGCAAAAGAGATGGAGCAGAGGAGATGAAAGAGAGCAAAAAGAAAGAGTGACAGAGTAAGACAGTCGCAGAGACTAAGAAAGATGAAACAGAGAGATTAGTCAGCACAGCCAGATTCTCTGCAGGTGTTTTTCATGATAAATGAGACGATGCATAAATGCATTATGATTACACAACTGATTGCACCAGTATTTTTGCTGCATTGCCGTGCAACTGTTGCTTGCAACTGCATGCAATAAAGAAATTTCAGCATCTTTATGTAACACTGTCAGGAATTAGTGGTGTGTTGTATAGAAAAAAAAAAAGTTTCTCTCCATTCATTCTCTCTCTCTATATATATATACACAGTAATTTTTGTGCTATTAATTAAAAATAATAATGTGAAAATAATAATACAATCATTCCCCTTGGCTCATATGCATAATTACTAGGGGTGTAAGAAAATACTGATACACGCGTGTATCACGATACTTTATTTGGCGATACTGTAACGATCCTCAATCACAATATCGATATTTAAAAAACCAGGTGTGTTTCACACGTCCTGAAAAATAAAGCTGCGGGTTCTTTGATCGCCCCCTGGTGGCTGGCAGCAATTTAGGTCATAAACCCTGCCCTCTTCATATAATCTAATGGGATGTGAGGAAAACTAAATCAAATGAGATTTTGAATATTTTTTTTCCCAAAGACTGTTTCCATCATTTGAGGTAGTTCTTATAATGCTGATTTATGTTCAAGTGTTCGTTTTTCTAACAAGTTTGCTTTTAGGTAGTTAAATGATGCTATAATAATGGGGTGTGGTGTCATGATTGTGATCTTTCGATTGGGTCTCCGGGAATTTGGGCAGGATTTTGATACTGCGGCTCCACCTCATGACACTACTGCGCAGACTCAGGTTCCAACTGAAACTCTACTGGGCAGACTCTGGCTCCAAATGTCATAATTTCCCCCAAGATGGCAGCTGCCATACTAAGATGCTTTGGCTTCACTTTTCTATAGTGGAATGAATGGGAGGCACGTCGTCCATCTTTTTTACAGTCTATGACTTAAACAGTAACATGAAATACTAGCATAAGGGCATGCCACTAATGGTAGAATAGTTCTTGCTCCCGCCTCGGTGTACAATGCTAAAGTGTGGCGTCCATCCCTGCTTCTACTGCTAGCTGCGTCCCGTATGAAAGGGCCTTTGCACCCGCCGAGGTGGGGCCGCCACTTTCTTCTTTTTATGGCGGGTTGCAAACCAAATTTAGAGATGAATACCTACTGTGATGGAGTGTGAAGAGAATGTGCCAAATTTTCCTATATCCTATTATATATCCCACTATTCTTAATAAATCTCATGACTGCATTTATTTGTTTTCTTTTTCATATGCCTTACATTTATTTAAAACATGTTCTACAGTCGCCTTTATTAAAAAAACATCACATAAACCTGTGTTATGCTTCCCTATGATGTGTAAAGTACGATTTAAATTTGAATGTCTTGTTTGTAAACATGTGAAAATAACCCATATGACATGAGTCCCAACCTGTCTGACATTTCCTACTGCATGATTCTAAAATTAATCGCACCCTGCACATAACAGTCAAGACATGCGTGTCTTAAAAATGCACAAGACACTGAAAAAGATGTGATGCAAAAGCTGCATATGTACATAATTAAAAAAAAAAAAGGCAGACAGAATACACCAACATGTCCTGCGTAAATGGCCCCCCGGTCTGCCCTGGGATGCGTTTCCCAAACAACGGCGTAATTTACTGCTTAACCACCATAGTATGATGCATCTTTGGAAAAATTACCTAGTCATGACTGTTTCACAAACTGGAGTAAAAACTTCTGCTAATTAATGCATATGAGACCTACTTAATGTCAGATTATTGCTTTACAATGGCGATCAAAATTAGAGAACAATCTATAAATACTTGATATTTTTCTGAAATATCAAATTAATCTTCACTCATTTGGCTTAGGTTTGGCAAAATCTATTATCTGCAGGTATACCACTGTTCTGCTAACATATTTGACTAAATAACTTCAAAATTAGAGAACAGTAACCACTGTAGCACAAAAGAAGATTACAACTAAATTTTTGGAGGGTTTACAGCAGTCAGAAAGCATAGGAAGCATAGAGGCCCTTGCCTGTCTGTGGCCAGAGGACATCACTAGTTTCTCACACTGTGCTGGTGTGATCTTGGTCTACTCTTCTTTCATAGTTTGGTAACAGTTATGGGTAAGAAACCCACTACATTGTCACCAAGTATTTTCCAGAGATTTTCAATCAGGTTTACACGATAATCTGGCCCAGCCATTTCATTATTTCAGTGTTCTTAGCTTCAAGGAACAGATTTAGCCATTTTGCAGTGTGACGGGGGAATTGCATTAAAATTGCAGGCTGATTGGGAGATGCGTGCAGGGAAGGAGCTGCATGTTGCTAAAAGAGGTTCTGATAAACATTTGCATTCACACTGCCATGTATCCGTCTAAGAAGCCCAACTCCTGCTGCAGAAAACATCCCTCCTTCACCTTTCACTGACTTCTTCACGCACTTGGGCTTCGGTCTTTCCTCAGTTTGACGTCAAACAAAATGTTTTCCATCAGACCCAAAAAAAAAAAAAAAAAAAAATTCAACTTGCTCTCATCTCTAAAGTTAACTTTGGACCAGTTCTCCTCTCTCCACACAACATGCTCTTCAGCAAAGGCGAGTATATCTTTTTGATTCTTTCTGCTGATGGTCACTGCAAAGTGCACTTTCAGTCCAACTTCTCTTAAAAAATGCAGACAGATTCTTACCCTGTTCAGCACTGAACTGGCAAGCAAATACAGCTACAGCGCAGAACCAATTCTCCATTGAGAGTCTCACATTATCCTGTCTTCTAGTGCATTTGTTTTAAAAGGATGACCAGCCCTTTTGAGGGACTTGAATAAATGAACATCATTGTAAACCTGCAATATTTGAGAAATCAGATTTGCAATGTACAGCTTTTTTTTTTTTTGCAATGGCTGAAAGTGTCATCCCTTTGGCCTTTATCTGGACAACCTCCTGTCGCAGGGTTTCAGTCACCTTAGAGCAGCCCGCCATATCACAATCTCAGTGAAAACTATAGGAATGCTGCCAGTTAAATAGGGTTTGTTATATAGTTAAGGAAATTGGCACCAGATGCCAAATTAACACCAATAACATGAAGGAATAAGTGGTCTCTAATTTTGATTTTGAGTACTTTTTCAAATATCTTGTTTATGTTTTTATACTGTGCTTCAGAATACAATTAGTTCATGAAATATGCTCAAGAAAAACTACTCTTCTACTCCTATTAGGATAACTTTAAATAGGACTAAGCAGTGACCTTGAAATTCAGGAAATTTTTCTCTATTTTTGATCACCACTGTAAACAACAAACATGTCATCGGAGGACTACTATGCTATTTTGGTTCCCTGTTGTTTTGTTCTTTATTTCCAGATGTTTGATTTAATCACAGGTTCCTCTCACGTCATTCTGAGGGTTCCCTCAATTTAGTGGAACATATTTGCCCATGCACACCCTTCAAAAACAAAGCTTTCATTTTCTTGATGAACTAAAAGATTTAAAATTAAATGCGTATATGAAAGATGTAGATTGTACAGCTTGTTGGCTTGCTTATTTTACTCAAGAGAATGATCTACATCCACATTGTACTAACTACAAGCTGCTTCTAATCACAGAGCTGTAGTTCCAACCACACAACTTTGTGACTGTTTGTGAATGTTCCTTGTGATTATACAGGTCCTTCTCAAAAAATTAGCATATTGTGATAAAGTTCATTATTTTCTGTAATGTACTGATAAACATTAGACTTTCATATATTTTAGATTCATTACACACAACTCGAAGTAGTTCAAGCCTTTTATTGTTTTAATATTGATGATTTTGGCATACAGCTCATGAAAACCCAAAATTCCTATCTCAAAAAATTAGCATATTTCATCCGACCAATAAAAGAAAAGTGTTTTTAATACAAAAAAAGTCAAGCTTCAAATAATTATGTTCAGTTATGCACTCAATACTTGGTCGGGAATCCTTTTGCAGAAATGACTGCTTCAATGCGGCGTGGCATGGAGGCAATCAGCCTGTGGCACTGCTGAGGTGTTATGGAGGCCCAGGATGCTTCGATAGCGGCCTTAAGCTCATCCAGAGTGTTGGGTCTTGCGTCTCTCAACTTTCTCTTCACAATATCCCACAGATTCTCTATGGGGTTCAGGTCAGGAGAGTTGGCAGGCCAATTGAGCACAGTAATACCATGGTCAGTAACCCATTTACCAGTGGTTTTGGCACTGTGAGCAGGTGCCAGGTCGTGCTGAAAAATGAAATCTTCATCTCCATAAAGCTTTTCAGCAGATGGAAGCATGAAGTGCTCCAAAATCTCCTGATAGCTAGCTGCATTGACCCTGCCCTTGATAAAACACAGTGGACCAACACCAGCAGCTGACATGGCACCCCAGACCATCACTGACTGTGGGTACTTGACACTGGACTTCAGGCATTTTGGCATTTCCCTCTCCCCAGTCTTCCTCCAGACTCTGGCACCTTGATTTCCGAATGACATGCAAAATTTGCTTTCATCCGAAAAAAGTACTTTGGACCACTGAGCAACAGTCCAGTGCTGCTTCTCTGTAGCCCAGGTCAGGCGCTTCTGCCGCTGTTTCTGGTTCAAAAGTGGCTTGACCTGGGGAATGCGGCACCTGTAGCCCATTTCCTGCACACGCCTGTACACGGTGGCTCTGGATGTTTCTACTCCAGACTCAGTCCACTGCTTCCGCAGGTCCCCCAAGGTCTGGAATCGGTCCTTCTCCACAATCTTCCTCAGGGTCCGGTCACCTCTTCTCGTTGTGCAGCGTTTTCTGCCACACTTTTTCCTTCCCACAGACCTCTTGCTTGAGGGTGTCAATGATGGCCTTCTGGACAGCAGTCAGGTCGGCAGTCTTACCCATGATTGCGGTTTTGAGTAATGAACCAGGCTGGGAGTTTTTAAAAGCCTCAGGAATCTTTTGCAGGTGTTTAGAGTTAATTAGTTGATTCAGATGATTAGGTTAATAGCTCGTTTAGAGAACCTTTTCATGATATGCTAATTTTTTGAGATAGGAATTTTGGGTTTTCATGAGCTGTATGCCAAAATCATCAATATTAAAACAATAAAAGGCTTGAACTACTTCGAGCTGTGTGTAATGAATCTAAAATATATGAAAGTCTAATGTTTATCAGTACATTACAGAAAATAATGAACTTTATCACAATATGCTAATTTTTTGAGAAGGACCTGTACAATAACATTGTGATTATACAATCAAGCCAACTGAGTTATTCACGGTTGTTAAAAGTTAAACCCCAAACAGTACTTACAACTCTCAATCTCCAGCGTGCAGTTCTGCTCATCCAGCGGGTATCTGCGCAAATCCATCATACATGCAGCTGTGGTAGTTATCCTACAGATATGAGGTGAAAAACAACAAAACATGATACTATTACAATCCAGCAGTTGCTTAGTGGGTCTACAGTAACACCAAGAGTTTGACTGATCAAACATATGTCTATTATTTTAGTGATGTGAACTCTGTCCAGATGTCAGAGGAGGCAAGTGAAACATTTAAGCTGTACATTTCAGAGCAGATGGTGTTACAGCCACCTGCTTCCACCTGTAATGAGATTTATATTCAAAGCAGGAAAGCTTTGCAGAACTTTAATTCATGCTGAACTAATATTGATTTGACAAGCACGTGTACTTCTTCATATGACAAAATAACAAACGTAATCAACTCTCAATCAATCCACGTTGAGAGAAACAGATGCAAGTACTTGGCTGATAATACACACTAAGATTTGGTTATTGTTCATTCACATGTCATTGAAATGTTCTTTCACAAGCTGCTGGATAAACATCTTCGCAGAAACACTGCGTCCCTTATACCACTCTCGTGTTTCATCCCTCTTTATTCCTCTCCTGTGTAATTGCCTTAACGCCGTCTCAGTCATGTCTGCAGCCCCTCTTTGAAATGCCTCTGGCTGGATCTTAATTACGCTGAGCTTTAATTAACACGGAAACACACACGCGGTGGCCTTTCAGTGCGTGACTGCTGCACTTTTAGACAACTTATGATGGAATTGCTACTTCGTTCTGCAGTCCTGGATGAGTTTTGATATAAAAGCACTTTTCCTGACCAACACACTATAAAATACACATGCTTCCACCCCTACAAAAACATACTTTCTTTTTACCATATTATACTGTACTGTTTTACTGAGTAGCAGAGAGGTGGTTATAGAATCAGTTATCACATATATTTATAGGTGCACACTGCTATAGAGCAGCACATGTCCATACCTCTCAGGCATAGTACATTAGATATAAATTATACAGTATTGAGCAAGATGGAGAGAGAGGGAATATCGGCCAGATAAAATCTGCACATCTAACTCTGCACTATGTAGGGAGAGAAGGGTCGGGCTGTAAATTTTAAAGAAAGTAATACTTTTATCCAGCAATGACAGCCAATTATTATGTTACAAAAGATTTCTAGCTTTTTATTCATCAAAAAATATTGACAAAAAATATGGTTTCCACACAAATATTAACCAGCACAACTATTTTAGCACCGATAACTACAACAGCATTTTAATGCCACGTTAAAAATAAAACAAATCTAATATTATGAGATTAAAGTTGTAACATTTCGGGAATAAAGTCAAAATTCTGAGAAGTCGAATATAAATACCAGAATACTTTACCAGAATAAAGTCGAAATATTTTGACAATAAAGTTAAAATTGTGAGACTAAAGTCAAAATGAAGTGAATAAAGTCGAAGTGTTAAGAACAAATTTGAAATGTTTCGAGAATAAAGTCAAACTTATGAGAATTAATTCATAGCAATTACAAGATTAAAGTTATAATATTTTGAGAGTATATTCTAGCCTATTGTGCATGCAAATTGCTCGGATTGGGAGCACCGGGAGCGTGAAAAACACATTATTGCAAGACATTGCTTGTATTTTGCTGCATAATGAATGCAATCGAAGACGTGAAATATTATTTCCAAACATACTGTCCCTGCAAGTATAATATATGGTATGATTTCTGCTAATAATCCCACATATATTCAAAGAATATTCTGGTGGCCTGGCAACTTCTCCATTTGAATGCACAGGCCATACTCTCAAAATATTATATTTAATTGCTACAATTTAATTGTCAAAACATTTCGACGTTGTTCTCGAAACATTCAGACTTTATCTTGTGATTTTAGATTGTTTTTTTTTTTTAATGTGGCACTAAAACACCGTCGTAGATAATGCTTCTTTTACATTATATTAATATAGAAAAAAGCTCTATTAAATTTCCCAATATTATTTTAATAATGTTTTACTATATTTTTCTGACATCATTCAAAAACATTAAACCCCCTAAACTTTTGGACAATAGTATACATTTACTCATGATTTAAATTTTCTATTCTCTTACATATTTGTTTATAATTAAAGCTGCAGTCTGTAACCTTTTTTTGGTTAAAGATGATAATATCCGGTGAAGATTCTTATTTGGGTGATATATTCCAAGTGCTACTAGGCTAGAATCTGTGATTCCCAAGTACAGGATCCACACCAGTGCAGTGACTGACAGCCACACATCAAAAGATTCATCCACGCTGGAGCTGTGCACAACCCACGCAAGGAAAATAAATTTCGCAAATAACTGCAATTCCAGGTTTTTAAACAGAGATAGCAACAAAGAGGTAAAACTTACGGACTGCAGCTTTAACTAACTATTTCACTATTATATTATTTAACTATAATTATTTCAAAAGTTTTGAAGCATTATTGTATGCGTTGACAATTTCAACTGAAACAGGAAGATGGGGCAGGACATATTATGCAGTCCTTCCCCCTTTTTAAATAGCCAATAGTGTTGTTTTAACATCACAGCTTGGGCCAGAGCTGTTCAGCTCAGTAAAGCTGTATTTGACAGCGTATAACAGCCACAATAAATAAAAATAAATAAAAATAAAATAAATAAAAATAAATAAATAAAAATAGCATTCTGTGTAGAACTCGAATGGGTCCGATACATTTTGTGGCCGCGCCAATTCACCCATACAGTCCACTCTGTTGTATCATATCTCTGAACTGGAGCAGACTGTGCGAGCTGAGGAAACCAGACCTCAATTGCCCCATTGGAAAGCATATTTAGAGAGTCTTTAATTTTTCCCTATCCCCTATATAGTGCCATTCACCACACCGAAAATATAAAATCTGTGGCCGATTTCAGCCGCAGCTTCATCCTCTATTAATAGTGTAGGGGGCGGGGCGGTTTGGAGTCTAGTATTTCATTGGACAGAAAGCTTGATGAGGACCTGACATGAATGTCATCAAAATCATTGATCCATATTTGAATGTGAATATCTTGTAAATGCAAAATGTTGTCATTGTTTTGGAGCACACTAGCTTATAGATAACCTTAAGGCTAACATATTCATAGTAAAAGCCAAAAAGCTTAAATTTTGATTTCATGGGGACTTTAACTATCTATGATAAATGATTTGGATGAATCCAATCAAGGGTCTGGATCCAGACTTTGCTCTGCTAATTGTGGACCTCTGTCTTGGATAATTGTTTGAAAAAGATCTGTGGTCCCATGAGCAAAGATAGAAAATTTCAAATGGTGTTCTTCCAGAGGGCTTCTGCACCAGCCAAGCAACTACCATTGATGAATAGGATGCTAACAGAATAGCCTGGTTCAACCAGGACAGAGACAGACTCATCTTTCATTGGTAAACAGAACCTATATTCCCTGACTGAGACAGGATACACATCTCTCACTGGGCTTTAAATTCTACAAAAAGCACCATCAGGACAGCCAAGGGAATAGGGTCAGCCAAAAATACAGCATACACATGCAGACAGAGATAAATGTAAAGATGCACACACACACAAACGAATCCAAACATTAATCTAATGCATGAGAGAGAGAAGCGACACGCACACAGAAAAAGATGTACAAACACAAACTCACTGACCTGAGGCCGTAGAGCACAGTCCCATCAGGATGGAGCCGAATCATGCGGTTTTTCACTGTGACCCCATGGACAAAAGATTTCTTGTCATTTATGAAGTAAGTATCAGGCACCCAAAGTTGATCAGCCACTCGGTTATCCAAAGTAAGATTGAGAGGAATCCCTGTGTAGGACAGACGCTTATCGCGCCAAGACTGCTGAAAATACATGGTGATGGTATAGTCCTGAAAAACACACAAAACCGTTAAATTCATCCATTGTAAAGTATTGGAAACTTTAGCCACATTTATGCCGGTCTGCATTATATACAAAATATTAAAACAAGTGGCATTTATTCATTTTATAGACTTTTCTGCTCACTGATCTGTATTATAGATATGTGACCCTGGACCACAAAACCAGTCATAAGGGTCACTTTTGTGAAATTGAGATTTATACATCATCTGAAAGCTGAATTGATGTATGGTTTGTTAGGAAAAGACAATATTCAGCTGAGATACAACTATTTGAAAATCTGGAATCTGAGAGTGCAAAACAAATCAAAATATTGAGAAAATTGCCTTCAACGTTGTCCAAATAAAGCACTTAGCAATGCATATTACCAATCAAAAATTAAGTTAAGTTTTGATATATTTCCGGTAGGAAATGTAAAAAATATCTTCATGGACCATGATCTTCACTTAATATCTTAATGATTTTTGGCATAAAAGAAAAATCAATAATTTTGACCAATACAAATTATTTTTGGCTATTGCTATAAATTTACCCGTGCTACCCAAGACTGGTTTTGCGGTACAGGGTCACATATATTAAATGTAATCAATCTATATTAAATAAATGTAATAGTTTTTTGATAATGTTTCAAATAAACATGTCCCTTTTTAATACATCCTCTACAAATCACCCTAATACCAAAAATCACTACAAAACATCCCCAAAAAGTGAAGTTTGTTGTCATAAAAGCTCTAGTGTTGTTTTGTTTTATGTACTGTTTTGATGTGTTGTGAATCGAATGCAATGAAATTCATTTTTATTACTTTTTACGTGTTACTTTAGAGTTAAAAAATGTGCACAAAAATAAAAAAGCTAAATGAAAATTGAGTGGGTTTCCAGTGGTTTTACCAGTGAAAATGTGCATGCTTATTAGCATATGCAAACAAAAACATATGTACTAAAATCTATCACTTTTGTCCATCTCACTCCCCTTTCCATCTGCATTTGTAATCTCAGGGAGGACATGTGCATCCTTTTCTGACATATCTAAGTGGATGGCAACCACCTTGAGGGCTAAGCTTTCCTTCCCCTCAGCCAAGACCTGGCTAACCCAGTTTTTCTCAGCTGAAGGTCATACAGCCACTGCCTCCAGATGTGTAAAAACACAAAGCATCATCCAAGATGACAAGCTCTACTTTGCAGACAAAACACCACAATTATAACAACAGTGTGGCCCTGGTTCTTCATGCTATAAAATAAACAAAGCAGCGTTCGTCATTGCTTTGAGGTCAAGTCAGTGAAATCACCAACTTAAAACTAAATGAGATCCCGTTCCAACAGTACATCTATATTTTAAATGCAGCTTTGCTCTCAGTAATTGCCACTTATATGACTGTGCACTTCATTTAGGTTTGCTGTGAAAACTAAAGTCTCTTAAGATCCCAAATGTGTTGGGACCAACTGTAAAGTCAGAGGTTAGACTGAAAAACGCAGTCACATTTGCACAGAGGCTTCTGCTTGAACTCCATCCCCCCAGTCGCCACGTTTCTCAGCTGAATAAGTGGTGAAACAAATTAAGTTGAGATCCCATTAAACCAACATGATAAATGAGAATGAAGGTTAAACAGACAGAGTGGATTCGCCCTGTCTCTCACAGACACTTACAAACCCCTATAAAACAAATCACAGCATCTCTCTGTCTGTTTTAAGCCACATTTTAGACTTCTAGAGACAGATTAAACTTATGCAGTCCTCGAAGTTGAGAATTTAAAGTTAAGATTTATTGACAATTTGCATATTCATGGTTCTCTGATAATGGTTTGTGTTCAAGTGACATGCAAAGAAACAAATGAAAATTTGATAATTGTAACTATATACCCAGGGTGCGATTTGCTGGGGGGGGGATTCTCCCCCACTCTGGTTTATGCATCCTTGCCTCTGCTGAAAAGACCCGATCTAAATCATATGATTTGTGATACGCGCTTTGAATTCCTGTTCTGAATCGAATTACTCGCGATACGTAATCTGATTGGAGTGCTTCGGAACAGTGAATCGTTGATGGTCTTTGTTTGCTTTCTCTATATAATTTATTTGTTGTTTGAATAACAGTGAATAACAATAATCCGCCCCCAAATCGCACCCTGTATATACCGGTAAACACGATTACCGATTTTGGACTATCATCTCTATCGCGGTTACAAGCTCAAGTGACGTTGCTTTGCTAGTGTACATGGTCAACTTAATGTTTTTGTACGCATTAAGCATTGCAGTTTAAAAACAAATGATTTTAAGCGCAATCAGCAGTGAAAGAGAACTCATTTGCAGTATGTGCGCACTGTCTAAGAGACTGTTTCTAAAATGCTGTCAGAGATGCGAACAGCACAGATGATTACAGCATTTCACTAGATTTGAGAATCATTTTTGTAAGCCTGTTTTCACTGAAGCTGGAGTTTTCTTAATAGTGCAGTATGAATTGCTGACAGTTAGCGGTTTAAATAGGCAACGTTACTGCAGTCTAAATTCAAAGTATATCTTGTGTAGAAATTAGGAAAGAAGTATTGTAATTTCCCTGCTGTGATGTAAAGCAAAAAATAATATACCTTTTAAAATATTATTTAGAAATAATTATATATTTTAGAGTGCAATTGTTTTACAATATATGGCTATTACTGTCATAGGAATAACAATAATATATTCTAATTTGTTTGGCTTCAAAAAAAAACACCAGTGTGAATGTAATTTAGACAGACAGTATACCACAAATAAAAAGTCTTCATTTGTCTTTTTTTTTTTTTTTTTGTAAATAGTAATAAATATCGTATTGTGGACTTCATATCGATATATCAGCATATCGTGAGATTTTGATATCGTTACATCCCTAATATCTAATAATCAGTGGAGATCTAGAAACAATCATGAAAAATTTACTTTTGACCCTTTAATATTTTCTTTGTACCGGTCCATGTTGACATTATTGCTGTGATCGAAACAGGACAGTTCTATTTCCCACAGATCTAAGCTCAACTGAAAAGCATGAAATTGGTGCTGAATGCCATGTTCAATTTACTGCTGTACAGTTAAGATACAAACTTTGTAAAAATGTGTCCTGTTAGGACTACAACTAAAATTGAGAATACATACATAAATTCTTTTTATAAGCATTTGAATAGTGCACTAGATCTGTATACATGCTCTGGTGTTTTAGAGTAGTATCAGTCATGTCCCTACGTTTAGCACATTGTTTACTGCAATGCAGTAAAATGTGATCCTATCAATATTAACCCAGGCAATATGCAACATCTTTCATTAAACATATAAAAGGAACAGCAGTGATGATTAAAAATGAAAACAATTTGGATGAATTAGTATTCTCCAGTTGTGTGATGCACTAAAAGCACTTCAGATGTTTCAGTTGCCCTGCAGGGGTGCAGGTAGGTTCTGTCCCAGCACTACTACTCCTCCACACTCATCTGTACTGCAAAGTCTCTGTTAAGATTCTTCTCACAGAGCACACGCACATCATCCAGCACAGTTTGCAGATTTAAAACTGCCTATGCAATCACTTCATAACATGCCTTTGGGGGGGAAAAACTTCCTGAAAACATTTTTATTCTGAGACTGCATGTATTCATGTCTCTTAAACTGAATTTTGGAAATGCTATCAAGATGACTGAGATCTGGTTAAAAATAAAAAGTGAAGAAAACTTCAGGGTCCTTCAGGAGGGACAGATACATTCAGTTTTGCCCACACTTGTTGTTAAGAATAATAGCATCTATCACACTTTCTCCTTTTGATTAAATACAGCATAAACGGTAAAATCATTACATATTATAACAATTTAAAATGTTTCTGTTTTAAGATATTTTATTAAATAATGTAAACAAAATTTATTCCTGTGATGGCAAAGCCGAATTTTCAACATTATTACTCCAGTTTTTAGTGTCACGTGATTCTTCAGAAATCCCTCATATACGCAGATTTGCTACTTAAGAAAACATTTCTTAATATCAGTCTTAAAAACAGATAATATACTTAATGTTTTTGTTCAGTATACTTTGATAAAAATAAAGTTCAGAAGAACACCATTTATTTGAAATAGAAATCTTTTGAAACTATATAAAAGTCTTTAGTGGAACATTCAATCAATTCAATGCATCCTTGGTGAATAAAAGTATAATTTCTTTAAAATTATAAAATATCTTATGGTGCTCAAACTTTTGAACAGTAGCGTGTTTAAAATAAAATTATGTATAATAAATTACTACTTTTATTATTATTACTCTATATTTCTGTGTAAATAGTTCATAATTCTCACATAAATAATTCTGACATCATTACAAACATGCTCTTTTTGGATTGAGGAAGTTTTGAATATAGTAAGTTAGAATATTTTTTATAGTTTTATATCAAAAGATCAATGAAATGATATTTCTCATCACAATTCATATATAAATAAAACACATAACTGATCTCCAGACGGGAAGGGTGCAGCCCCATGAAGATGACAACATTTGAGTGTATTTATGTGAGTGCGGCAGAAAACCAGAGAAGGCGAAGAGCGAGACAGAAAGCGAGAGAAATGTGAAAGAGAGAGAGGATGGGTGTGCCTCAGGTTCGCTTAGGACAAATGCCTCCTTCAGCTGCTATTATTAGAAGCAGCTGTTGCCCCTGACAACCGCTTAAAATCATCACTCCAGCATCTCAACTTCTTCACAGAGCACCCTGACAGATACACACACAAACAAAAACACAATAACAAATGCTAAAGGAAACCCAACATTGTACACATATATACACACTATGGTGGCCATACTTAGCGTATCACAGCCCTATCTGACAGTGCAGTCTAAAATGAACTCATTTCACTGTGCCCATCACACTGAAGACATCACAGGGAAACAGAAGAATAGAGGCTGAGAGAGATACTCACTTGAGAGGAACACAACAGGATTAAAAAAAGAAAAATTGAGGGGAAGAAAAAAAAAAAAAAAAGAAACTATGAAACTGAGGACAAGGACAGCTGGAAAGAAATCACTGCAAAACATTCTGCTTTGGTTTGGTGCAGGTTACTGCAGCATTAAAATCAATGTGAATTCAGACGTTCTTTAGACGACTGCTTTTTTATTAGCTGAACTGTATCCACCTTTTTCCTGAGTAACCGATGAGCGCCACCATGATGGATTCTAACTTTTGATTGGATGCCCTTGTGTTGCATTCTCCATAGAAATACATCTTAAAACAGGGTAAAAAAAAAAAAGATAGGCTGAATTAATTAAACAATCTTTTTTAGTTTTTTTTATAACGAAGAATAAAAATGTGTGCAGGGTTAAGCTGTGCTGTTGTTGGCTGCCACAGTAACAGTAATAAGCTTAAATAAAAAGGAATTCCTGTGATGTACTTGCCTGGACAGATTTATGCCTTGCATAAACAATGACGAAAGGAAACGAGCTAACCTTGTGTTGCTTCATGTCATCTGCCACCTCGTTAAACTATGGCAGGTAAGTTACTGCAAAAATATGGTCATTGACACTATAAAGTGATTAAACTATGGTGCCATGTGCTTTTTAAAACTATTTTCATAGGTTTAACATTATATTGGTGGCTCTGAAAATATGTTAATTTGACTAGAAACACCAGACACTAGAAATGCAATGACTGAGCAGCCAGAGACTGGAATTAGCAGAATTTCTGCATTATCCACCCGGACTGGTGACCAGCTGCTTCGTTTTGACGTCACACTTAAGGCGACTGATAATGTATTTATGTCGTGCCAGATGAGGCTTGCGCAGCATGAGTGAGTATGCGAGAGAGACTCGTGCAGAAATCAAAACAAACAAGAGCAACAGCACTCACAGAAATTTATAGATGCATACTGCAATAGTGTAAAAAAAAAACAAAAAAAAAAACAAAGGAGAAATTTATAATACATGATTTATGTACGCAACATTGTACGTTTATCTGCAATGTGACACTGATTTTATACAATAGCAGTTTAATGAACAAGTAGTTACAATTAAGTGACTCACATTTTAGACATAATATTGACTGTTTTTGCTTTTGTTGATGATAATAGCTCCAATCAAAGCCACAGCAGAACTGTTGTGCGTCTCCGAACATGTTTTTGAACAAATAAAATGAGTTAACGATTCAGTGATCCATTCACAACAGCAGTCACTTGCCTCATTTCTGAATGAATCAGCCATTTGAATGAATCTGTTGAATAAAGGACTAAATGACTCACTCATTCGAACAGCCACCTACTCATTTGCCACCACCCAATGGTGGTTTGGTTTCGTATCATTGCATTTTCCCCAACATTTCCTATTTGTATGTTCAAAAAAAATATTTAAACCTTAAAGGACACAGCTGGAGTTGTTTTAAAATTTATCCTGGCTCTTCCAAGCTTTATAATGGTGGTGGATAGTGGCTATTATTTTGAAGCTCAAAAAAGCTCATATATTCATCGTAAAACTAACCCATACACCTCCGGGGGGTTAACACATGTCTTTTGAAGCATATCCATGGGTTTTTATAACAAAAATATATTTCAGCAATGGCTGTATGCGCGTTCGCAAGGGAGTCAAGTTCCTGATCAGAGTAACGTTACTCCAGTTCAAACAAATAAGGCTTTGCAAAAACTCAAGCTTTTCTTCTGTTATTGTGAAATTCACTGACATTTTTTTAACTTCTCGTTTTCCGTTAGTTCTCTGTAACTTCCGTTACAGGCGTTTAGTATTCTTGTTCATTTATTCTCACCTGAGCTTACACTACAAATGCGGCTTACATCATACGTCGAGTCAGAAGTCAGGGGAAAAGCCAGTACTCGACACCCTTGCGAACACGTATACGGCCGTTGCCGCAAATCAGTGATTTGTGTTTATAATTTTAAAAACAGAAATATTTTTGTTATAAAAACCCATGGACCCGCTTCAAAAGACATGTGTTAACCCCCCGGAAGTATATGGGTTAGTTTTCCGACTAATATATGAGCTTTTTTGAGCTTAAAAAAAAAAAATTGCATTTATAAACATAGTGGGGAATGACACCTCCTTTTCAATTAATTGTTATTTCTACCTCTAAAAATCAGTATCTGCAAAAAAAAAAAAAAAAAAAAAATTGGAACTTGGAATCTTGGTCAAGGAAATTTTTAATGGGTGCATCTCTACCAGACAAATGTAAAGCATTGCTCCAGTGGTCTAGACTTCTGCATTCAGGAAAAAGGTGGATACTGAAATTTGGTTTATAAACAACTTTTACTCAGCAATTGATGGAAATTTCGCGAATTCTGATAAGGTTCCCTCAAAGTTACAATAAAACATTCTTTAAGTAACGTTAATGGAATGTTCAGTCAAAGATATCTTGTCTTTAAAGGGATAGTTCACACAAAAATTAATTAATTAATTAATTACTCACCCTCATGACGTTCCAAACCCATAAGACCTTTCATCTTCGGAACACAAATTAACATATTTTTGATGAAATCTGAGTGCTATCTGATCCTGAATAGACAGCAACACAACTGACACGTTCAAGACCCAGAAAGGACAGTCCATGTGAAATCAGTGGTTCAACTGTAATTTTACAAAGGTATGATAATACTTTTTGTGCACAAGGAAAACAAAAATAATGACTTTATTCAAAACATGTCTTCCGCCATTCAAATTCAAAAAGATTCTAATTCAAAAAATTGTTGAATAAAGTCGTTATTTTTGCTTTCTTTGTGCACAAAAGAATTCTTGCAGCTTCGTAAAATTATTGTTGAACCACTGATTTCACCTAGACTATTTTAACAATGTCCCTACTACGTTTCTAAGCCTGGGAACATTTTAGTTGTGTTGCTGTCTATGGAGAGTCAGAAAGATTTCGTATTTCATCAAAAATATCTTAGTTTGTATTATGGGTTTGGAACAACATAAGGGTGAGTAAATAATCACAATATTTTCATTTTTGGGTGAAATATGGTCTAAATGTTCTAAAAACAGAAATATTATTTTCATAACTAAATGGGAATGTTCTTAGAACGTATTTTTGTTCTGCATGGCCTAAGTGACAAAAAAAAAAAAAAAGATGAAACCATTATATTTATTATTGCAAAGACCTTTTTTCCCCTTTGGAACATAATGCACTGATTAATTATTTACAATAAGACCTAAAATGTGAACTGAGAAAGTAAAAGTAAAGTCTGTTCTGCTAAAGTCCACACCAGTTGGTAGTAAAAACAACAGCATCACACTGCAGCCGAGAGTCCACTTCTTACAGAGCATCCTTTACTGCAAACTTAACATCCTCACACTGCAGTCACGACGTGGTGAGTGAGGGCAACTGAGGTAACCAGCAGTGTACATTAACAATCAATGCAGGAGTGTACAAGAGCAGGCTATGAAGCTGTGACAGCACTGAGAACAGCTGACCTTCTGCAATATTCTTAGGGGAGCTGCAGTAGATTATCTTTTAGTTTAACGCCATTTCCAAATTGGCTATTTAAATTCTGCCTTTTCCTCACTTCTCCGCCAAATCACCTTTCTGTTCTTGTGATAAGGATTGCAGTGCTCTCTGAACCTGTGATTTTCTGAGCTATAAAAAGCAGAGAAACAGAAAACACATCTGTCGATATCTGACACTCCAATCATGAAGTGTTATGAAAATCATGTCAGAGTGTATGTGTGTGTTCATTTCAAGCAAACAAACAGGAGAAAATGGGATGAGAGATTTTGCAGGGAGGCGAATAGCGTTCAATATCTGATTTTCTAAAGGCACTTGGGACGCACTGATATTAAAATTCTGGCTGGTAGCAATAAGCTGATAATTATTCTCATTTAATAGACGACAACCCATAAATCACTGTTATTAATTTGCTTACATGCTTACAATTAAAAACAAACTAGAAAGAAGAGTTTTAAAAGCTACAAGCATCTGGCATTTATTATGTGCAGAAAGAAAAAAAATACACTGGGTAATTTTTTAATCCAAATGCTGGGTTCAGCCTGTTGGGTTATTTTACTGGGTTACTTTTAACATTTTTTACCAGGTGCTGTGTAGTTTTTCCTGAAATCTAAAAATGCTTTTTTTTTTGTTTGTTTGTTTTTTTTAACCCAAATGCTGGGTTCAGCTTGTTGGGTCATTTTTAATATTTTTTACCCAGATGCTGCGTAGTTTTTCTGTAACTTAGTTGCTGGTTCATTTTTCTTGTCAATACAAATGATGAACCCCCTCACACACCTACCCAGCGATGGGTCAGTGTAACCCAATGTTTTGTAGTCTGTGCCAAACCGGTTAAAACTGGATAAATTTCTCAGTGATCATTTTGTGTTCTGTCCTAAGAGAAAACTTGACTGTTGGGAAACTTTCTGAATAAAATTAAGGTATGCATTACATTGTATTCCTATCAAATTACTGCTGTATAAATAGGACTATACATATTACTGTATAAACTTCTGTAGTCTCACATATTTCCTTTTTTTGTTTAAACATACATCCCAGCTAATGTCTGCTTGGAACACTAGCCTTCTACAAACACAGCATTCACTAGATCTACACTCCGAAAATGCACAGGTGCCACCATAAAAGTTTCACTTCCAGCCAAACAAATGGCCCGACTTCACTGTTGTATTTAACAAAGTTTCTGTGCACTCCACTGACGACAATAGGAGTGCTACTGATACTGCGCCATTGTTGCAAGATATGTCTGACAGATTGAAACTTAAATGCTGGACAAACAAGACAGCACAGGGTAAAGCGGTTTTTGATGTAACTTTTCAAATATGAATATAAGATAAGTCATGAATAAAAGTCATTTTAAAAACTGGAACAGCCTAACGATAGCAGTTGTCTTCCCATAGATTCTCATTGGCTGCTCCTATTTATCCTAAAACTTTTACTAAATATTTTTGACGATTTTATGATTTTAAAAGACTGACTTGACATTGAATAAAAAAAAAAAAAAAATGTATATGAACTGTTTATGTCCTATATAAATAGATTTTAGAGCACATTGTTATTAGTTAAAATGAAAACCCTTCGATAGGTTGACTGACCTAGCGCCATGTCAAAAAATGGGTTAAGGTATAAAACATAACAAGCTGGGGCAAAATAACCCATTATGTGCTCTGTCCAATATTTACCCAGTGCTGGGTTGCCAAATAACCCAGAAACGGTTGCTTTTAGCACATAATTTTTTTTGAGTGTAGTATTACTAAATTATTAGTGTTTACAGATTTGTGCATTAAATGAAAGGTAATCTAGAATTTAAAATTAGGTGATTAACCCTAATTATCCAACATCTGCAAACAACTGCAATGTCAACCAATAATCAGTGAGAGATATGGTAAGTTAAAAATGAATATGACACACAGTAAAACTGTTAATCATCCATATATATATTTTCCAACTCCACGATCTCATTATAAAACGTACCTGTGGGAACATTTTCGTAAGACGCGGAACACATACCGCCATGTAAGTTTTGTGACATATTCGTTGTGAAATTTGTCGTTGTGTGGCGCTAAAAGAGTGTTCCCTTTTTTTAACTGAAACAGATTTCATGTGACGTTGGTTTTGTACGTGTCCCCGCAGTTTTGACTCAAAATGTTCATTGAGTGGTGCTATAAATCTTCATTGAAATAAAAAAAAAAATTTAAATTAATTCTGGTGAAATTCACCATTGGCTGAAATAAAAAGTAATCATGAGAAAGTGATGAGATGGATTAAAACAAAAAACAAACAAAAAAAAACTTTAAAACGATTCATAAGAACACAAGATATACCAGATCTTTGATTCCTTCTACTTTTCAAAAGTGAATGTAATAAACTCATTCATTTCAAACTCCACAATAACGTTTGGGATGGTTTCTTGGACCCCCCAAATTGCCACAAGAGCTGAAACTGACAAACTGCTCTTGGTGGTATGCCTACATACATTTAATCTGATCTTTTTTAGATTTTATTGAAAGCATATTTCTGGAGAAACTACATTTCAAGTAACAGGGAGTCCTGAAGCAGCTGCTCCAAACGCTAAGTATCTCTCTGCTGCGCCTCACTAACTCCCGCCATCATGTGTCCTCTCTGAAAGGCCTCCCACTTGCTAAAATAATTAATGTATGACAAACCACCACAGAAATGGCTTTTGTTCAGGCCCACTATCCATAATTCACAAAAAAAGCTTTTTCCAGCATGGCCAAAATGACACCTTGTCATAACAAGTGACAACCTCAACCTTAGACCTGAAGTATCCTAGAAAACCCCCAGAGTGCATCAGCCTTCAGAGTGGAAATTCATAAGGCTACACCTGAAGTTTATTTCAGAACACATTTTTCTGTTACTCTTACTACTCCATAATTTTGAAAAGAAAATGATCAGCATTAATCTCCAGTTCAGGACCATCATCAGGGAGACAAAAAGGAGTTCACATGTCCTCTATAGTAGTGATTCTCTAACAGGGGATGGGGCCCACTGGAAACCTTCAGCAAACTTCCAAAGATGTCACAGGATTACGTAATTATATTATATTATATTATATTATATTAAAACAAGTTATTCACAAAGAAGTCAATATGTACATTTAAACAATATTTATATATTTTCCCCTTCTATTTTTATTTATTTATTTATTTTTAATTGAAGAGCATACTAAAGTAGAATATTTGCTCTTATGGAATCTTATGAAAATTAATTGTGGTTAGTTATTTTTATCAACACACCTAGGGCAAGATTTACTAACAGATTGTGCCAGCACAAAACCCTTTTTTGCAATTAATACTACTATCAGGATTTACTAAAGACATACAATTAAACATTAGCAATGAATAGGTTAAACTTTTAGAGTGTTTTCACAACACGTCATCAATTGGCCATATTGGTGGCACAGAAAGTAAACAATGCCACTGAACTGAACAAAACGTACATATTTTTTTTCCTGATTATTGCTGCTGAAGTTGGTAAACTTTTGTCATGTTTTGGGCTGTACTAATCGGTCGGACCGGAAAAAACATTTGGAATACTATAGACTGCCAAGAGTTATAATAAATCAAATAGAAGAGTACAGTCAGAGGAACAAAAAGCATTTGTGGTTGACCAGGGCATAAGATTTCCAGGGCAAGAATCTTGACAACATTTGTTTTTGTTTACGGTCAGGTATATGAAATATGAGGCTAATATCTTAATACTGGTCTGACGTATTGTCAAAATATTGCTTTTTCCTACTTACTAAGTCCTTCTCTTTATGATTTAGCAGCTTCCACACTTTATTTTCCATGGTTTAGACAGCATAAATTAGCAGAACAATGTATTCAGTAGTCCCCCCCCCCCCATAAAAAAAAACATCTTAACACATTTTGCATCTGTGTTATTAGTAGAAAACCCACATCTGATTATCATTGGCTCTGCTTGCTTGTGACCCTACGATAATTTGCATTGCTCTTAGTAGATTGCGTTAGTCATTATGACTGCATCTGTGTTCTTTAATTTGCACATTGTAAGTAGATCACCAGCAGAATTTTCCACTCCCATCTGTGCTTTTATGAGATTGCACTTAGTAAATCTGGCCCTTAGTTTCTGTTAATAAAAAGTTGATCAGAATTATTAACAAAAATATGTTAAAAAATCTTTAAAATATTGTGTTGGACAATGTGGGGGAACCCAAAGAATTTAAAAGGGTTGAAAACCACAGTTCTATCAGTGCAGTATACTCACTGGACAAGGGCCAATAAATTTAAGCTAATCACACATTCTACAATCCATTGACCATCATGATTACCTAAATAAAAATCATCTTTACTTTTATTTCAGGGTGACATTAAAATCACTGTTGTGTTTTAGCATCCATTACTTCAACCTACTCCAACCTGTGGGTGTGCGTATATGGGGTCTTGTGTGCATGCCATGTTCCTCACAAAAATGCTTATTTTGTCCTTCTTTGCTGAGTCAGAGTAACGGATTATGTCAGTTCAGTTCCAATGCCAAAACAATCATAATGCAAAATGACCACAATGTCTCTGTAATCTAATAGTCAGCTGTGCTTGTGTGTATGTGAGCAGGAGAGAAAGCAGTAGCCTGTAGCTCTTTCTTGAGTGGACTACAACAGCAGACTCTAGTCTATTCTCCCACTTTATTTATCACTGTAGCCTTAATAGGTTGTGTTGACAGATATCCCTTTCTTATTAGCCCACCATCTATTAAACATTCAACGTGTAGACTTACCATGTTTACTTCTGACACCATGTCGATACTGGAGATGTCGATACTCATAACAACATCAACCGGAGGACCTGCAAAGCCAACAGACACCACAATCTCTCCAACATGGCCTGATGACAGTCAATGATCCATCAAAATGGTCACATCCATTGGTGGGAAAGGAAGAGTGTTTTAAATCAATATAACGCTTTACCTCCAAAGTCAGGCCTGAGACGGATGTCGTAGCCTTTGAGTAGTTTATCCACGGTGACTTTGACGTATGACATGTTGCTTGGTTCGTTTACACTGTGGAAGAGCAGTTTGATATTTAAGATATCGTGCTGAAAGAAACCAGCTTAAACCTACAATCTGGACGGTCTCCAAGACTGGCCAACCTGGTCTTAGCTAGGGCTGGACGATAAAACGGTAATTATTGCAATATAATTTTCCTCGATAAAAAGATAACAGGAGTTCGATAAATGTTTTATATAATGTTTATGCGCCAAAATCGGAACAAAATAGTGCTACTTATTTGTAGCAATGGCCAAAAATACATTGTATGGGTCAAAATGATTTTATTTTATGCCAAAAATCATTAAATAAACATGTTCCATGAAGATATTTCGTAAATTTCCTACCATAAATCTCTCAAAACATACAATTTGATTAGTAATACGCATTGCTAAGAAATTCATTTGGACAACTTGAGGTGATTTTCTCAATATTTAGATTTTTTGCACCCTCAGATTCCAGGGCCCGTATTCTTAAAGCTTCTAAGAATCCTCTCAGAAAGCTCCTAATTTAGCTTTAAAAAAAAATTCTACATAGGAGTCTTAGCTTAAAAGTGATTCAGGGCCAATCTAAGAGCAACTCTGAGCGAGGAAAAGACAAAAACTTTTATTTTAGTGAGGAGGCGGGGCTGCCCTTAGCCTTCTGAAAACTGTGATTGGTTGGTTGTCCTAGCAGGAAATAAAAGAGCACTTTTAAGTGTAGGATCTATTATATATTTTTTTTTTTATTTAATTTTTTTATGTATTTACCATGTTGTTAATGTCTTACCTAATGTATCTGAAACAAAATTAACAAGGTAATTGTTTGTGTGATCACTTTGCTTGTTTGTGACATACCCAAATCATCACTGCTGCATAGTTGCATTTTTCCCAATTGCCAAAAATCAGTAGTTATTTTGGTGATTACTTCCAGTTCTGGCATTATGACATTGCTGTGCATAACGTATGTGATGTTAGCATGTCTCATAAGTTCGGTCACAAACACAATCTAATGTGTAGCAGCATCTTATTAACTCACTGTTATGCACTGCGTATAACATATTTCTTCTCAAAACGCAAAACAATTTTGGACCTTAAGACCTCTTTTAAGGGTTAAGATGCTTTCTGAATTACTTTTTTCTCTACTAGGACCTTTTCTTTAATTTTAAGAGGAAACACCCACATTTCTAAGAATTTTTGTGAATATGGGCCCAGATTTTCAAATAGTTCAAATAGCATCTCGGCCAAATATTGTCCCATCCTAACAAACCATACATCAATGGAAAGAAATTCATCAATTTCCAAAAATGTATCCTTTCGACTGGTTTTGTGTTCACAGGGTCTTAATGCAGACATGTATTAAATGTATTAAAGGAATAATGAAATATAATTACAGAATTATTTGTTAATAAGCAATAGCGTTTGTGAATTCATACTATATGCATTTAGACCAGTGGTCTCAATCTCAATTCCTGGATGACCGCAGCTCTGCACAGTTTAGCTCCACCCAGCTCCAACTCACACCTGCTTGGAAGTTTCTAGTTAACCTGAAGAGCTTGATTAGCCTTGATTAGCTGGATCAGGTGCGTTTGATTAGGGTTGGACCTAAACTCTGCAGAGCTGCGGCCCTCCAGGAATTGCGTTTGAGACCAATGATTCAGACTATTGGTTTTCATACAAATACCTAGAACAGTGGTTTTCAAACCTGTCCTGGAGGCACCCCTGCCCTGCACATTTTGTATGTCTCCCTTATTAGACACACCCAAATCAAGTCTTGGAGTTTCCACTAATGACGTGATGATTTGAATCAGGTGTGTTAGATAAGCGAGACATGCAAAATGTGCAGGGCAGGGGTGCCTCCAGGACAGGTTTGAAAACCACTGACCTAGAAACCACAGTTACATTTTTACCATGGTATTGGGGCGCTATACGTGTGGTTTTCTCATGATTGAAATGTATGCTACTATAAAAGACCAATGGTCAATTTTAATAAAACTCAAATAGAGTAATTAAATTTCACCATATAAAAATTTGTTACCACTGATCTCTATTATAGATCAGTGGTTGTTACAATTTTTACTGTTTTTGATAATGAATATACATTTACATCTGCATCCTAACTCAAGCTACTACTGCTATCAAATGTGCATTTCTAAAGAGTCAAGAAAACATGTTACCCTGGACCACAAAACCAGTCATAAGAGACTATTTTTTTTTTTTTTTTTTTTAATTGAGGTTTATGCATCATCTGAATAAATAAGCTTTCCATTGATGCATGTTTGTTAGTATAGGACAATATATGGCTGAGATACATCTATTTGAAAATATAAGGGAGCAAAAAAAAAAAAAAAAAATATCATAATACTGAGAATAGTACTTTTAAAGTTGTCCAAATGAAGTTATTAGCACTGCATATTACTAATCAAAAATTATGTTTTGATACATTTATAGTAGGAAATTTACAAAATATCTTCATTTAACAATATCTTTACTTAACATCCTAATGATTTTTTGCATACAAGAAAAATTTATAATTTTGACCCATACAATGTATTTTTGGCTATTGCTACAAATGCTACTTAAGACTGGTTTTGTGGTCCAGGATGACACATTATGAATATTGCAGCCTGCATATTGCACACTGTGCTGAGGACATACATGAAATTCAGGCAACACAAACCCTGTTTAATGATTTGTTTAATGAACATAAAGAAACTACGAAATTATTTTTTGATTCAATTATTTGTTAAAAAAAAAAATGACAGGAAAAGTGTAAAGATTTCAAAATATAAAGTGTTCATCATGTTCTGACCATAAATAGTAGTTCAAAACCAAAATTAACAGTCTGTTTTTACAACTTTCACTTAGGAGCAAAATCTGCCTTTAAAGTTGAAAGAAATAAAGATATGAAATTTACCGTGATAATTATCGATATCGACTCATATGCAACATTTTATCGTGTTTATTATTTGGCCATGTCGCCCAGCCCTGCTTGAAGAATAGCCAAGTTGGTTTTAACGGTCTCCAACCTGGGTTTAGCTGGTCTAGCTAGTTCCCTAGTCTAGCCATGTTCCTGCTTATCTAGTTTTCTGTCTGGCCGTCTAAAAAGTGCCAAAAACCTTTCTAAACCAGCCAATAGGCTGGGAGACCAGCTAAGCCTAGCAAACCATCTTAGGCTGGTTTAACATGGCTCCGGAGAGAATGCAGGCAGACTGAAAACACACAAGCACGTTATGTCTTACCTGTGAGCTGGCGGGCTACGACCAACCGTCAATGCCACGAACACGAGGAGACACAAGATCCCCGCACACCAGTGATTCCGAGCGATCAGCATCCCTCTCATCATCGACCGAGAAGCAGTAACCCAAACTTAGTCTGAAGAAGCGCTCCAGCAAATTCAACTACACCGCAACGCATGCGCGACGACGAGACCAACATTAAAATACTACAAACGCAAAGAAACGAGCAACTCTAGCGAAAACCAAAGTGGCGTGCGAGGTGTTCTTGCGTCTGTCGCGCTCTCCGGTGCTGACGCTGCTGGCGGAGCGTATCAGTATGCCGGTCAGATCCCATCGCCAGCGGGTCACTGGACACGACAGCTCATGGCAGTCCTTCACGTGTCTTCCCTGGAAATACAGAGGAGCCAAACGTACTGTCGCGTTGAGATTATGCGCCTATCCTTTCCATGCACCTAAAATGATTCAGTCTGAGGCAGACAGAGCTGAGTGCGTAGTTTTTGCTGGAGGTGTGTGCACCTGAACGCGCACGCCGACTTAAGAGCTCTTTCGCGCCATCTTTCAATTTGCAATGCATCACGCGCCCGAGACAGAGTTAATTATTTGTTAGAAACTCGGAAAACGCATTAAAACGGCGGGCACCGCGAAAAAAACGCATTAATATGCGGAGACTGTAGGAATTATTAATGTGCAGCGACAGAAAGGGCGCGTGACCGCTGATGTGAGGAAAGAACAGCTAACTGTGCTTTTGAAGTATAGCTATACCTAGCGATATTCTGTTCAAACAGCAATGTCTTTATTAGAGAGTATTTTCAGCCATCATCTACAATAGACCAAAACTAGAACAAAAGTCCATTTACACACACTTTCCACTTTATCTAGCAATGGTAGTAGCTAGTTTAAGAATATAATGAGAAATGATGCATTGTTTTGACATCCTGTGGATTTAAAGAGGTCATGGATATATATTCCATGTTCCATATTTTATTTTTTATATTTTAATATGTTCCTTGAGGTTTAGCCTACTTATGATGTTAATAAAGTTTTTTGCACAAGTAACAACCAGATATGTGAAAAAATTATCATTTTCAACCCTCATTCTGACTGTCTAAAACAACTTGTTTTAAAGGAGTGGGTCCTTTAAAACTTCTCAGTAATCGGGCCATGTAATGATTGGCTAACCTTATTGCATAGAATACAGTATCAATGCCCTCTCCCTATTGCATGTGAGTGTTTTGACAACATGATCAAAATAAAATAATAATTTCCAAACAAAGTACTATGAAATCATTTACTTACCGTTTATGATGCAGCTGCAGTCATCTCTAGTACTGCTTCATCTTAAAACAAATGTTTCTTTTTGAACTCTCCATGACACTGTGACACAGAACATGACACAGAACAATCTTCTGACACAATCCAGGATGCCATTAAAAATAAATTATCCACTTATTCCTTATGCTGGGATCCATCTGATATCTATACAAAGACACGAACGAACTGTTTAAAACAAATGCGTCAAAGCAAACGTTTTCACTTCATTTGTCCTATTGACGACAGACTCAAGCTCGTGGACTACATCAGAAAGTGAACGCACATCTGTGTACTGTATCCAGTGTAGACGATGCCAGTGAGGGACAGTTTTAGGGGTGCAGACCTTTCCAAAATCATAATTGAAATCAGCAGCTTATAAAATAGTCACCTTTTCTCAAGAGATGGCGTTGAAATATGATACAACCGGGAGAGTTTCTCTGTAGCAGGTAAACTTGCAGTCGAAAGTGTCTGCTAAATTACAATATAAATAACTACACAGCTGTCAAATCATCTCCTTTGCCTGACAGGAACTAAACTGCATGTCTAGGCCTTTGGGAAGGAGATTTATTGTTTAGTGGAGCAAAGAGTTTGAGACACGATGGCAGGCTGCTGTATTTTCATCCCCTCTGGACATTAAGCAATATGCCTGGATGCTCAGCCATAGTGTAAACTAGTGAATAGGCTTTGTAAAGTGCCTTCAAAAATGTGTTTTGAGCTGAGCTGAGATACCATGAAGAAGAGAATAGGTATAAGAAAGTAGGTTTTTGGGATCTTCAAATCCTCAAGTGCACAAAGTTCAGGCCGGCTGGGAATTATGTCTCGGAACAGCAGAAGGATCTGTGTAAGAGGGCACTGGAGCGAACGGTGCATAACAGGAGCTCAGTTTGATCCAGCTACAACAAAATATTCAGAAATGCCCAAGATTTCAAAGCAATACAGATTTAAAAGTAGAAGGACACAGAGAAATGATGATAAGATGTGACACCAGAATTAACTGCAGCTTTATTACTAGTTTCCATTGAGTCTTGTATATAAATATAATTTTGTATATTCTTTACAATTCATCATACTTTTGTTCATACTTTGTACCAGCCAATTTGTTGACAGCCAATCAGAATCCAAGTTATCATCAGAGTTATTTTTATAGTTATAGTTATTCTTAGTGTGAACAGGCCTTAACCCTCAAATTAATAATTTCAGCAATATTTATCTAATGTCTCACGAAAGGCTAATTAGAGTGAAAGACATACTCGGTATGTGTGATGTGTGAAAAGAGTGACTCTAATTCAATCTGAATTAGTTGTGGTGTACTTAGTCACACCAAAAAAATAAATGATCAATGAGCAGCCACACCAGCCGAATGCATGCACACACACGTAGACATCACATCAACCCAAACAAGAGCAGAGAATCAATACTGAGTCACATTCACCTCCTACTCCTCACAGCGTGCGTCCATCACGCCTTACTGAGAAGTGGCTCTCATACTGTGAAAACCACAGACCGCAAATATAACGGCACCCTGTGAGTGAGTGAAAAATACCATCCTCATCATTTACCTGCTGCTTCTCCTCATTGACTTTCAGTAGGCTGTTGTGTTTCAGAGTCAGGGACACTAGTCCAGGGATCACTGGAGGATTTATACTATAACAAATCTAAAGGTTCACAGCAAGGTCAGTGTCAGTTTTCTAATATTTTCATGGCACTTTCATTGGCAGGCTTTTAATCAAAAACTTCACAGGCAGTTTAGGTGCCTTTTCAGATTGATAAACCTAGCAGGTCTGGCATTTTGTGTATATATCAAGTCATGTACACTAATAATCATCAAAAAGTGTTTTTTGTATGAATTATTCAATCAATACAAATACAAAAAAGGAGATCTGTATTTTGAATGAGCCACATACTAACGATATGATCCAGATGATGGCGATAATGCTGAAGGCTTGAGCCCCGTGAGACACAGCTTGCATTATTGTAATGCAGCAGTGGTTGCACTAGGGGGCGCTACTATCTAAATAATAACTTGGACACTGTTGAACAATTTCTTTCAAAACACAACCAATAGATTTAGACTGATACACAGACTAATAGGAAAAAGACAGTGAGTTGCACTAAATCAAACATAATTAGATATATAATTATCTAGAAACAAAATATGTATTTTCACTGTTGTAACCATAGCACTATGGCTAGTTTGTTCAAATAAACCAGAAGATTTACAGATGCTTTATGTATACAAATGTTATGTATACATTTAACATTTTATTGTTTACTTCTTTGTTACATTACTTTACCCATACATATGGCCAACTATAGTTGGTCCTCCTATTGGTTCCTTAAAGGATTAGTTACTTCCAGAACAAAAACTTTTTGATAATTTACTCACCCCCATGTCATCCAAGATGTCCATGTCTTTCTTTCTTCAGTTGAAAAGAAATATTGGTTTTTGAGGAAAACATTTCAGGATTTTTCTCTATAGTGGACTTCAATGGGACCCAACGGGTTAAAGCAGTGGTTCTCAATCCAGAACCAGGATTGAGAACCACTGCTCTACACCATCCCAGCCAAGTAATAAGGGTCTTATCTAGCGAAACAATTTTTCAATTAAAATGTATATACAATACTTATAACAGTTTCAGCTCTTCTAGTAAGATGTTGTATCATGGCTGTTCAGATTTACTCCCAATCAGACATCAATCTCACTTCTGAATTTCCCCCAGAGGTGCTTTGCAGTCAATCTTTCTTTAGCGTCCTAGGACAGTGCACCTTGAACATGACTGAGCTCTAGGTACGCTATAATCTACAAAGTAAATTGCATGACTGCATGCTGTATTTTATGCACGTCAGTAATAATGGGAGTAAATGAAATTAAACAAAATGATATGTGCACATCTGAAAAAAACTTAAGATCAAATCCAAAAAGCTATTTAGAAAAGACCAATACTTTAAGGCTGTTTTTTATTTAAAAGTATTTCTATTTTCAGTTGTTTTCAATGAGAGCGCCCATATTTTAAAAAGCACTGTGCGCGAGTATCACAGTGTAAAATGGATGGAGCAAATATCACTAACCATTACATTCTTTGTACAATGACTGAACAACAACAGAGAAAAAGTAAATATTTCTGTTCTCCAAGTATCTATTTCTGTACCAGATGGCATCTCCGGAATCACATAAATTCAAAACATAGTTTGTCTACTTAAAATTAAGTTTGAGAGCATTGTGGCAGCATAGCTGAAATAGTCAAACACATAAGGGGGTGTACACACACTTTTGGCCATGTAGTGTACACATATACACCAATCAGACCTTACATTATGACCACCTTTCTGGGCTGTTTTGCTGCCAAAACAGCCCTGATGCTTCGAGGCATGGACTCCACTAGACCCCTGAAGGTGTGCTATGGTATCTGGCACCAGGATGTTAGCAGCAGATCCTTTAAGTCCTGTAAGATGCGAGGTGGGGCCTCCAAGGATCGGACTTGTTTGTTCAGCACATCCCACAGATGCTCGATTGGATTCAGATCTGGGGAATTTTGAGGCCAAGTCAACACCTCAAACTCGTTGTGGTCCTTAAACCATTCCTAAAGCATTTTTCACATTATCCTGCTGAAAGAGGGCACAGCCACCAGGGCATACCGTTTTCATGAAAGGGTGTACACGGTCTGCAACAATGCTTTGGTAGGTGGTACGTATCAAAGTAACATCCACATGGATGGCAGGACCCAAGGTTTCCCAGCAGATCATTGCCCAATGCATCACACTACCTTTGCCGTCTGGCCTTCTTCCTATAGTGCATCCTGGAGCCATGTTTTCCCCAAGTAAGTGATGCACACGCACCCGGCCATCCACGTATGTAAAAGAAATCATGATTCATCAGACCAGGCCACCTTCTTCCACTGCTTCGTGGTCCAGTTCTGTTGCTCATATGCACACTGTTGGTGCTTTCGGCGGTGGACAGGGGTCAGCATGGGCACCCTGACTGTGGCTATGCAGCCCCATGCACAACAAACTGTGATGCACTGTGTAGCCTGACACCTTTTCGGGTGTGTTCACATTTGTCCTGTTTGGTTTGATTAAAATGAACTCTGGTGCGATTGCTCTATTAGTGCGGTTCATTTGAGTAAGTGTGAACACTGCCATCAAAACCCTGGTGCGCACCAAACAAGTGGACCGAGACTGCTAAAAAAAAGCGTCTCGGTCTGCTTCCAAACAAAATTAAATATGAACGCAATACAGGTACTACCAAATACTTCTAAATGAACGGGAAATACAGGAAGCAATGACAAGATGCGATGCTATGGAACAGGATTTCACAAAGGAAACAAGTGGTATCCAAAACAAAATGAGCAGAGGGCAAACGTGGAGCAATGAGGAGGTAAAGTGCTATTTATGAGATCTTTGTGAGATATATGGACACATGCAATGATCACACTTAGTCCAGCAGACAGCAGTATGTGTATTTAACTTAAAGCGGCAATCAGCAGACTACTTTGATGTCATACACCCGCAGTGCCGCTTTAAGTCGAATGCACCTTTTCCTTTTGTTTGGAGTATTGTGAACGTTTGGACTTGTTTGAATCAAGCTGTGAACATATCACTATGCCTTTAGGTTCGGTATCTTTAGGTTCGCTGTCAAAAATGCCAGTGTGAGGCGGACCAGGACCAAATGTATAATTTTTCTTTTTGGTCCGGACCAAATGAACCAAACAAACCGAACACAACCTTCATCAGAACCAGCATTAACTTCTTGAGCAATTTGAGCTACAGTAGCTTGTCTGTTGGATCGGGCCATTTTTCCTGCTTCTAACACATCAACTTTGAGGACAAAAATGTTTAATTGCTGACTAATATATCCCATCCATTGCCGTATATTCGTGTTATTCACGTCAGTGGTCATAATGTTATGCCTGATCGTTGTTCATAGGCAGAATGTTGAGCTTAGAAAGATTATAAAATAATTGTGTACTCAGCTGTGTTCAAAGCTTCAGCTAAACATGCCACAGATGGGAAATTTAAAAGATTACTGGTCAGTGCTAATTTTAAAGGTAGTAAATCTGAAAATATATTTTATTTACAAGTTTTATCATACTATGGCTATATAGAGAATAGTTCTGTCATTATTTACTCACACTCATGTCTTTCTTATAGTTTGGCTTTGTTCTATGACACAACAGAAAACCTCATTGACCTCCTTGAAAAGGTGTTTTTAAAATGTTTTTAATATTCTTTTGTGTTTCACAGAATAAAGCAAGTGATGTGGGTTTGGAACGCAGTCAGGGTAAATAATGAAAGACAGAGTTGTCATATTAAGTATAACTATAAAGAACATAAAATGGTAAACAAAACGTAAATATGCCTTTAAACCTCAACGCAGCTGTCAACTAGACTTGTTTTTGTGTAATAGCGCCATTCTCATACGGAGCGCCAAGCTCGTCAGGCATTCACTCCGTATAAAGACCCAGTGGGTGGGGTCTGGACATTAGGCCTCTGGCTGTTCTGTACATGTTTAGACTCTGAAGCCTGTGTTGCTTGAATAGACGACTACACAGACCCCCTGTGAACAACTTTGTAGGGCCTGGGCCGAGGTTAGGATGTGCTGTCCATCATTCTAGACCTCCCCTGTTGAGTTTAAAGGACATGTGTTCTGTTTGTGTGTCTTATGAAAGACATCAGATTGTTGGCAACAGTTCAGGGGGATGGCAGGGCTGGCTGTTGCTATGGCGACAGTGCCCGTGGTCTGTTTAGGGGTTGTCTGACCCTGTTTCAAACCATTATTGCACGCATAAAGATTTACGCATGCACATGCATAAATCATGGATCTGTATGATGCCACTAATACTGCTGCTGTGATCCAACATCAAAAAATGTTTTGGATAATAGATGTGGTATGATTAAATTGTGTCCTGGCTGGAACAAATGGAAATCACCAATTATTTGGTATGGCAAATGAGTGCATGCTTCATCTTTTCTTAAGAGTGGACTGTAAGTAAATTAGACTTTTAGTCAAGACGAATTACTTGCCACGTATTATGAAATCATTCATGCAACACACCGCCATGTTCTCACCGCTCTAAATACACCAGCGTAATTACTAAACTGTCTTGGTCAGAACAAATTGAGGAGTATTGCAATATATAGACCTGGATCCCAGAGGTTGTTAGTCAAATGGGACGGCTGCCATATTGCCTTGTTGGATTACATCCAAAAAAAAACAAAAAAAACATAGAGGACACAAAGGGCAATGAAATTGTACATCTAAGCCAAAAAAACAAAAAATATGTATTTTGTTTTTAACTCGTGTCGCTTGTTAATTAAAGTATATTACTCCTTCAAGCCATTAATATGTCGTGAGTCATTCATCCTAAACGTATGAGTCTTCTTTTCTTTGAACACAATAGGAGAAAATGTGAGGAACACGCACTTTACAATGAACGGAAGCTGTCAAGCTTCAAGGGTGCAAAGGCATCAAAAAAGAATCATAAAAGTGGGCTCATGCGTTACATTCCAAGTCATCCTTGCTAAAAAAAAAAAAAAAAGAATAGAAATCATCGCAGAAATTCTAATGGTTTCCACTACAAATACCAATACAAACATCAACTTTTAACCATTAAAGCCATTTCCTATAGTGTGTTTTGGGACATACTCCATTAGGATGTAGTGCTTTTAACAAGTCACCAATAGAAGGTGATAATTTACCAATAGAGACCAATAGGCACCATTACAGTTTCCATTAAAACCAGTAAAATTCCCATTATAACCTGTAAAACTATTGTTGGTTTGTATTGTGTTTTTTTTTAGCAGGAATAAGATACATTTGTGTAAGGAACAAGTTGTTCTTACACAATTTGTGTAAGAAATTTATGGTGTTATTCATTTTCTCTTCATTAAGCCGTAACTGTTATAACCATGTTAAACTTCAAGTTTCAAGTGCTTATATCTTGTTGCGAAACAATTAATTAAAATGATTCAAAGTTTCAAAAAGCTTAATTTCCCATGTGTACCAGCTTCAGAACACGTGCATGTTTTGAAGCTGCACTGAAGCTGCAATTTGGACCTTCAGCCCGTTGGTCACCATTAAAGTCCACTATATGGAGAAAAATCCTGAAATGTTTTGCTCAAAAACCTCAATTTCTTTTTCGACTGAAGAAGGAAAGACATGAACATCTTGGATGACATGGGGGTGAGTAAATTATCAGGATTTTTTTTATTCTGGAAGTGAACTAATCCTTTAATGAGGAAAAAACACTGAGTAAATCTTGAAAGGAAGCTCTCTGGCTTCTGGAAGCTTGTTCAGTTTTATAAATATCTTATATCTTTTTTTATCTTATAGTTTAAGTCTGAAGGAGAGTGACATTAGCTTTGATCAGTGTTATTGAATTGACAGATGAGACATGTGTCCTCACTGACACTCAGAAACACACTTTTATGTCTCTTTTCATTTCTTTTTTTTTTGCACAGGCCATTTTGATCATCAGACATCGATGTAATTCACACATCTTTTCACGAGTGCCAACAGGCATGTGTGTGAGTGTGTGCTAGAGAAAAGGTTCCAGTGATGTTTAGATGAATCTCTGTTGTGTATTTGTGTTGTTAGGGTGTTCACGTTGAATAGCACTGTGTACTTTAAGAGTGGATGGAAAAGGTCTTCACTACATCTATTGCAATCTAAGTGATAGAAAAAGGGGCGGTGAGAGGGACAAAGAGAAAAAGAGGAACACTAAACAATTCCAAATGCCACAAGTGCAGTAGATTTACTGACCTATGAGCAACTTCACTCCCAGCATCCACCAAGCACTCTCTGCAGCTCAAGGTCATGCTGTCCTGACTGTATTTATATTTTCAGCCATTTGAGTGTGTTTGGTTTTGTGTCCTTTTACAAAGATTAAAGACCATGTAGAAATATGGCGAAGCGAAACTGAAGGGCTAGAGGGCAGATGGGATGGAGTTCAAGACAACTTCTGAAAAGAAGCACTTCAACTGATGACCCAGAGGCTCCAAATGCAAGATGTTCAGACAAAGTTGTTCAAACTACTTATGGTTTGTGCATTTAGGGGTAAAAAAAAACACCCTGTGAGATTAAAAAGTGATGTCACAGACACACACAAAGTAAAACCTGCTGTAAGACACTTTAGTCAAGCATCATTCAAGAACCAAATGGTACATGAATAAGACATGAGAGCATCTGGGACTGTGTCAGGCCAAAAAGCTGGACCCACACCTCTACATGAACACACAAGACAAACCACTTACACTTAAAATCCCCTTGCATCTGAGAGAGAGCCTGTTTTTTTAAGTGTGTGCTGTGTCAGCATGCATATTCCAGTGGGTAAATGTGTAAATGTTTTACCTCATTACATGCAGAAATCTGGGATTCCCAAATCTCATGTCTCGTGAAAATAATAGAAATTGTGAAGCACATCTGATAGACACATTATCCCATGAGGCCACGGAAAAGGAGCTGTGAATGGCAATGAAGCAATACAACTGATGCTGGAAGGTTACATGAGAATGGCACTACACTCACTACACTACACTACTTTGTACTATAAATAAGCTTTCCATTGATGTATGGTTTGTTAGGATAGGACAAAATTTGGCCAAGATACAACTATTTGAAAATCTGGAATGTGAGGGTGCAAAAAAAATCTAAATATTGAGAAAATCGCCTTTAGTTTAAAGCAATAAATATTACTAATCAAAAATTAAATTTTGATATATTTGATATATTTATTGTAGAAAATTAACAAAATATCTTCATGGAACATGATCTTTACTTATTATCCTAATGATTTTTGGCATAAAAGAAAAATCAACCATTTTAACCCATATGTATTGTTGTATTGTTGGCTATTGTTACAAACATACCCGTGCTACTTAAAACCGGTTTTGTGGTCCAGGGTCACATATACTTTTTTAACAGCCAAAAAGTAATTATTCAAAAGTATCTATACATAAGCCATGTACACACTGCAGGTTTCAGGAGTGACAACTGTATTTAAATACGGGAATGAGTACCGTAAAATTATGGTTCCATGTGAGTACGGAACAGCAGTCACTCCCACATTTGTAACCATAGCAACATTTTGCTGTCTTGTGGGAGTGAATAAGAATTTAACCATTTGGTATCTGCCATTTTTTGTCTAAAGACTCTTTTTGTCCGGTGATGTTAACTAAACTACCGCTGATAAACGTGCTGTGTTTTGTTTATGCTTGGGAGGCTGCTTTAGAGAGCGCTGTCTTGCAGTGTTGCCATGTCCTCGTATTTACAAGCGCTTTTAGGCATGTTGTTTGGTCTTAGCTAATAAAGCTAGGCACTTTATGGAGTTACAAAACAAAGCATTTGGGTGTTTTACGGTTTTGCGCTTGTCCTTGTTTGTTGTTTTTTTTCTAGGAAGATCTGGCAACACTGACACTTCACTGCAGGGCTTGTGAACACAACTAGCCCTTGTTCAGTTCGGAATTTTTCAGGAGTTAATGGGGTTGTCAAATGCGGTTGTCACTCCCGTACTTTAGTGAATTATGTGTGAACGCGATTAAGGAGTAAAAGGTGAACTGACAACCAAATTTAGCTGCAGTGTGTACGTGGCCATAGAGTATGTGATTTCAGACACAGCCAATGTCTTTATGAGTGAGTCATTGAATTGGTCATTCAGCCAATTAGTTTTTAATCTATACTAAGCAAAAGGAAAGGGGAAACACATTTAGTGAAAACAACAGTAAGCTGCACTTGAACACAGGTTGGAGAGATTCATCCTAGATAATTCTTTGGTACATTAACTTTTTAGCCTGTTTTGTTTCAGTATTAAAAAATCAGTGTGCTTCTCACTCTCAAATCTTCATGGTGAATCAGAAACCATTGAAATTCAGAGCTCCCCTCTGAATTTCGGCTCTGACGCTCTGCAGTCCTCTGCTGTTATGAGTCAGACGCACTAGATTATTGGACTTTGCAGTGTTTTGCCACTGTGGAATTCGAAATCCGTTTGAGATGGCAATAAACAGAAGTAACGATTAAAGTGGTTTGTTTGCTCAAAGTAGAGTAATGCAAGATGAGTCCTTCATATCCGCTTTCAAATCAGCTTTAGAGAGACGTGGATAAAATTACATCCTGAGGAAACTGTTGATTAAACTGTCTTGATGAAGATGCATGTATGCATGCTAGTTATCTTCGCTCTCACACTCTCTCACTTTCAAAAGAACTGTGGATTTTCAGCTGAAATCTTTATCAGCCCCAGACTTCTCTGTCATCAAGCCATCATTTATTTAGGCTGATGGCTTCAAAATGGCTCACCACAAATGGGCACCACTTCTATCTATAGAAGAATCCTTAACTCCACTCATCCATCTGCAGGGTTCATATATATCCATTTCTCTCACACAGTCCGTTGACTCATATGAAAGACTATACAGTAGGAGTGTCATTTGAAAATAAAATAAAACAATCAATTATCAGTTTTTTAATAATATAATAAATGAAGTTTCAAATTAAAAAAATCTTTAATTATCTGGATCCGTGTGTTGCATGGTTAATGTTCTACTGAATGCATTGTTCTGCTAATTTATGCTGACTAATATTTTACCTGGCTGACAGGAAATGATAAGAACAAACACGAATGTTGTCAAGATTCTTGCCCTGGAAATCCTAGTTAAGTTTGGCCTTTTGTTCCTCAGACAGTTTTTTTTTTTTTTTTTTGCACTCTTCTCCTTGATTTATTATAACTTTTGGCAGTCTATAGCACTCCAAATGTTTTTCCTGGTCCAAACGGTTAGTACAGCCCAAAACATGACAATAACTGATCATTTTCAGAAACAATAATAAGCAAAATATGCAAGTTTTGTTCGGTTCAGTGGCATTGTTTATGTTCAGTGCCTTCAATATGACAAACTGATGATGTGGTGTGAAAACACTCTATTGAGGCCTCTTCTTAAAAAAGTTGTAATAATTAAACTCATAATTTTAGGAAAATTTAAATGTTTTTTTTAACAGAACAATTTATTTCAATGACATTTAAATTATATGACAATTAGAGATTAAACTGAAATCTACAGATAACACTAATACACACTAAATACATGCAGTCATGCAAGGTTGATGTTGTTAACATTAACAATTTTTTTGAGAACAAAGTATAGGCTAACAATGATAATTTGCACGGTTTAATGTGATGTGAGCTAACTTTGCGATGGTTAGATTGAATCATCATTGCTAGTGCGATTTATATTGTATTATATTTTTTTCAGTTGGTCAGAACAAAACACATGAAATGTGACTTACTTGTTCAGATTACATTTTCGGGTGTAACCTCTTATTTTGGACATACTTCTAAGATGTAGTATCTGTAATTCGGAAGTACAGTGAATATCCACAGTGGTGTGCTGACTGACAGACATTGACTGATCGCCCTGCCGATCAACCCACGTAATTCCGCAAATAACTGCAATTGCAGGTTTCAAACAGAGATGGTGACACAGAGGCAAAACGTACGTATTGCAGCTTTAAATAACAATAAAATAATGTATTCATTTTGTGACTTTTCAATAGCATTTAAAGAAATTAATATAAAACATTGCCAAGATTTCTCTTTTGCCAATCAGTTTTCTTCTAGGTCTATAAGATATGAATTGTATGAATGTAATATTTAAATGTATGAATGAAACATATCTAAGAGTCAAATTGAAATTTGTATAAAAAGCAAAAATGATGATCTAATGATTCATGTCTTGACATAGTATGTGCTGTGAGTCTAGTATGACTCACGTAGCCCTCCGGTGCCTGCAGCTGTCTGTTTTTATGACCTAATGTGAGTGATGTGAATCTAGTCTATCACGTGAGTGACTTTACCAAAAATATTATGAATATGCCGTATGTTGCTTATGTTTGATGTGTTACTATGTCCATGTACAGTGTGTGTGTGTGTGTGTGTGTGTGTGCACATTCCATGTCTGTATCTGTGTATGTGCATATGGATTAACTTATGTAACCTGGGGGCTGCAATATGGACATGCTTTCACAATTTACCCCAACATTTGCTCTTTTTAGGCTCTATCTCTTTTTCTAATAAGGTCTAGATATAGCTTTATATTTATATGCTCTGTTGCCCAATGTACTGTAACTGTACACTTCTTTAAAGATGATTAAATTGCTGTGGTATTATCAGTACTGAAGCAGTCAGCAGAGTAAGAGATCTGAATGTGCATCATAAGTCCAAAGAGGCGTTTTGATAATCCGGTGTGAACTCCATAGCATCAGAAAATGTTGCTCGTATGTGTGTGATGAGAAACACTTCTTGATGTTTCACTTTATCAGCAGTCCTGACAGTGGCCATCTGCGCCTCTTATCCACTACAGAGCTCTCTTGGGACAATGAGCAGGGGAACAAATGTTTAAAGTGTGCGTGTATGAGTTCACACTGTGCTTCATATTAATGCGTGTCGCGGCATTTCTCTCTCTTCGGGAGGTTTATCTGACCAAACAACCACATGCCCCTTTCCTCACCTTTTCCTTTCTGCTAGTAAGATAACGCTCGAGAGGGGTGACATCATGGACACATGACTAGAGTAATCTCCATGTGTGTTCAGGGTGTCTCTGCAGACCCAGGCACCCATTATGATCTGAGGTGTTAGTGTCCTTTTTGCACATCCACTGTCTGATCATTTTGACCTTTAGTGACTGGAGGACAGGCTGTGGAGTTTGGGAGCTCATTTAGTGTTGAAATCCAACATTTATCTAAACTATATTAAGAAATCAATACAATCATTTAGCTGTTCACAGTGAGAGATTAGACAGTTTTTGATAACATCAGCATTCAGCCAATCAGAACAGAGATTAGCAACTTCATGAAACTCCTAAATGGGACATTGGATGTAAAATTCACTTTACATTTTTGTGCACAACCACCCTATAATAATAAAAATCCACCCAGTGCTTTTTTAATCCCCACAAATCATAAGCACTTTCTCAGATCAAGCTGTTCACAGATTCTGGGCAGTGACTTTAGCTAGATCCTGTAGCTTTGCACAGGCCTCTCCCACGATTGTTAACAGACACTGGTGTAAACATAGCAGGGAATGCACCCCCCACTGATCTACCTAAATTTGTTTTCATGAGACTGCTTTGTAAACAAAAATTAGTACATAGCAGGTTTTGCTAAAAAGTGGTTCCTGAAGGATGTATCAGTACCAACTGTTCATGATCCAGCGTCACCTCCAGAAAAAGTGAGTATCATTTTTTAAAATAAATCTTTGCAAATCACCTTTCCTAATAATGTGCTATATAGCAAGTTCCAGAACAAATGTGGCAGGAGGAGCACACAACAGACACAGTGGGTGTGGCGTCAGGCCTCGGGAGGCTTTTATTAAACACAAAATACAACATAAAGTGTCCAAAACAACCAGGTGTCCTCGACATGCTTGGGTTCGGTAAAGGAGGGTAGTGTTCGATGAGGAAGGGTCCAGACAACGGGCGGAGTCCGGTGGCCGCACACACTCCCCTCCCAGGCCCGGGGCGCGAGGGGCGGTGGCACTATCGTGGCAACGTCCTCCCTGGCCCACGGCACGGCCAGGGACGGAACTGACGGCCCGGCATCCTGCCCTGTGGCTGTCTGTCAGGTGCAGCACTCGTCTTCATCTCGACGCTCCCTTCCTGGACCCACGAGGACACCAGCGTGCATGCACGGGGGTAGAAACCGGTCTCCTGTGGAGAGGTGTGTGCGCCATTTAAACAGCGGCGGTGATGAGGCTTCATCCACATCAGGTGTGCCTCATCACACGCTGCCAAACGTGACTGGTTTGGCACCTCTCCTCTCTCACACATCCACTCCTGTCGGGAGCCTGGCGAAGAGCGGCGATTGTGGGAAGGATTGGTGATGATGATTAGGGAGGAGGCAGCCGACTCGTCACACTCATTATAATCAGTGATGCTGTCTACACTGGATGTGGCGTGGCACGACAGAAAAATCCCAGACAGTAAACTTCTGCCTTGTTCTTTTATTTATGATTTATGATGTAAGCTACAGACACAGTAGTTCAACTGATTTGCAACGGCTGCTTTGTTGCATCCATTACACTACATTAAGGTTGTCTTTGTAGAGGGTTTATAAAGGTTTCGTTAATGACTAATAAGTCATTTACAGATGTATTTTAAATTATTTTTGAGTAAGTATAACTGTATGAATAAGAATAGTGACTTTAAAGCAAGTACAGAAGAAAGGGGGGGGGGTGAGCAGTAGCTCATTATCATTTAAAGAGACATGCAACAAAACGGGTGCTGTGAACAGAGCTGTTTTTGACAAGGTAAAAAGGGTGTTATTTTACACAAATTTTAACCAAATTATGTTATAGACATTTCATATAGACCAGAGGTCTTCAACCCTGTTCATGGGGACCCACTATCCTGAAGAGTTTAGCTACAACCCTAATCAAACACACCTGAAGCGGGCAATCAGGCTCCTCAAAACTGCTTGAAAATTGCAGGCAGGTGCGCTGAAGCCGGTTGCAAATAAAATTTCCAGGCAAGTGGGTCCCCAGAAGCAGGGTTGAAGACCTTTGATATAGACCCTAAAGAATCATATCAATGTCCCCTTTAATGTCAAATTTTTATCTCACAACAGCAACTTTATTTCTTGTAAGTGCGACTTCATATCTCACAATTGCAGCTTTATATCTTACAACTGCAACGTTATATCTTGTAATTGCAACTTTATCACAACTGTGACTTATTTCTTCTAACTGCGACTTTATATCTCACAGTTGCAGCTCTATATCTTACATCTGCAACTATTTCTCTTAAGCGTGACTATATGACTCTTAACTGTGACTGTGTCTAACATTTGTGGCTCCATTTCTCTTAATTTAGGTTGACCGTATTTTAGTTTTCAAAAAAAGAGGACGTAACACCAGAGGCTGGGTTCTTAGTTACATATTTTACTAAACTACATATTTTACAGTCACCGTTATGCAGATTGTGTCACGCTTGAGGCAAGGAGGAGGTGAGGATTTAAATACAGCACAATTTATTAACGAAAATAATAAAATAATCCAAACAAGGCAAAAGAATCCAGACAAGGCAAAAACCACACAATAGTTTACATAAAGCAAAACAACAACCAGCAAACAAAGACAAAGGGGGTGGAGCTAATTAACTTACATAAGCCCCTTTCACACTGCCCGTTGATTCCGAAAAATTGCAGTAACATTGCCAGAGTGCCTTCTGTGTGAACGCAACCACGTCCCGGGATTGATTCCGGGAACGATTCCGGGTTGGGGACCTAGTAACATTGCCGGGTTCAGTCCCGGAACGAGCGCTGTGTGGACAAAAGCCAGAACCAATGCCGTAAAGGCTACGTAAAAGTGAAGACGCACATTATTGTGCGACTCTTTTTACCGAATGTTTTGAAAGCAGATCTTCTTACTATCCATGCTGAAGTGGAAATCGTTCGCCAGTTTAGTGAAACGGTACGCGTCGCATTATAACCTTGTGCTAATGTCACGTGTCTTTACGGGATCTTTACGGGTTGTGTGTGAACGCACGCACATATTCCGGAAAATCACTGGCAGTGTGAATGAACCAAAACCAAACGATCCCGGGACAGTTCCCGGAACGCATTACCCGTGTATTTTCCGGAATCTCTGTGTGAAAGGGGCTATAGAAACAAATAAGGGGGCAAATCAAAACTGGAACTAAAACACAGGTAACCACAGAAACAATGGGAACAGAAACAACTTAAGAGTCCTTAAACAAAAGATGGGGAAACGAGACAGGACTGTAACAGATTGATCATAAACACAGCTAAAATGCTTCCTCCCACAGTGGCCATCCTTCACAAATCTAATATCTACCACAGTTTTATCACAGGTAGAGTCCAAATGTTTCAATACAAGCATTTCAGTCAAATGGACTTTATGCAATATTGCGAACTTTTAACCCATGGGGAAAAAATCAATCGTTCAAAATTAGTCCAAATAGATGGAAAAAATGTGGATTTGGCAACCCTACATCCAGCATGAGCTGCATCCAAAGCGATTTAAATACTCAGAATATTGATAGCGACTGTGATGCGGGAAAATTATATTCAATATTAGAATGTTTGCGGGAGCGGAATTAAGAAAACAGTCCTGTGCAAGGCTTTAATACAAAAACGTACACAATGAATGGTGACTGTAGAAAGCAAAAGCTGAATCCAGGACATTTTGGGCAATTTAGGAATTCCACCTGGATGCATTTTTTTAAGTCCAAAAAGATTGCAACTTTATTTTTATATGACTTTATTTCCATTACTTGCGACTTTATATCCCAGAGTAACAACTTTATTTCTCTTAATTGACAATTTATATCTCACAATTGTAACTTTATCTCTTTTAATTCCTTCTTTATATCTCATTGTGACTTTATATCTTACCACTGCAACTTTATTTCTCATAATTGCAACTTTTTTCACAATTGACCCTTCGCAAACAGCTTAAATGGCAGGTGTTCTGACCGATCATAACGCTGAATCTGCCATTCTGTCCGACAAACCAATCAGACAGGAAAGTAGATTAACTCCGGTGGACTTAAACTTAAAACATTGTATTGACGTCTTTCCATGGTTGAAATTAAATAGCCTACGTTATGATCTTCATTCATGTTTTTTCACAACACATTAAAGAGCCACAAAACAGTATTTATTGTTTGAATTTCTTTTAAAAATTACATTTTAAAGCTGAGAGCTTGTTTCGTACTAGAAGCAACCTGCTCTGTCTCGTCTGTCAGCATGTTGTCAGGTTCCTGTTTGTTGCGCGATATTTATCACTGTGTGAGAACATGATATGTAGTGTATAAGCACAGTTGTTTGTCAGACATAGCAACAGTAACTAAGGAGGGCGGGGTTTTGCAAAGCGTCATTTGCGTCAAATGTGACTTTATGTCTCTTAACCGTGTCTGTGTCAACTTTCTTACACTTTCAACTTTTATATCTCATAATTGACTTTATTTCTCGTAATTATGCATTTATTTTTTAGTCCAAAATGCAGCTGCCACAGTCCTTACCAAGTCAAGAAAATATGATCATATTACCCCAATTTTACAATCTGGTAAAGTTTGGGGTTCAGACACACTGTTTAAATCTAGATTAAAGACACATCTCTTTAGCCAAGCATTCACATAATGTATCTCATAATGTTGTACTTCAGTGTGATCAAATGCACATTAACATTCTTTAGCTTGGGTATAACAGAATTTAATTTAATTGAAATTGAACTTTATTTTTTATTACTTGCGACTTTGTCTCATAATTGCTACTTTATTTCTTTTAGCTGTGACTGTAATTGCGACTTTATTTCTGTTGATTGCAAAATTATAACTCGCAATGTGACTTTTATATAGACTTTACTTCAGCTAAGAAAAAACAAACCATCAAAGCAGTGCTATTGGACAACACAATTTAAAGAACTAGATAAAAAGCTCTCAAATCTCAATAAGCCTGAGCATATTCAAACTTGGCATGTCAAGACAATTAACACCAGGTTTCATATCAATAACACCAAATGTCATTAGTTCTTGTGTGCCTTATAAATGAACATAACAAGCCAAAATGCGAAATGAAATTTCAGAGCTATGCCAGAGGGTATGATTAAATTTTGTTTTGTTCCTCTCACACAATTGAATGACTTCAGAAGTGAAATGCACCAATCGAATAAACTATTTTTGGTTCATCCTTTTATGTTCTACAGAAGAAAGTCAGTCATGCAGGACTGGAACAACATGGGGGTGAGTAAAAGAGGACAGAATTCATTTGAGGAACATTGCAATAAACGTGATGCAGGAAATCCTTGGATTTCATTGATGTGTATTTTCATTTCTTATTCATTGTCCGTATAACCTTCACAGAGTTTTATAATGTATATTTGTCTTGGTATGGCAATGAGAGTGTGTGGACGGTGAATAGATTGGGGAGTATGTGAGGATAGTGTATGACTCATCAGGTGAGGCGTACTGATCACCATGGTTCCCAAAATGTCAGCCCCAATCAGACATTAAAGAGAAGTGACTCTTTCAGTATCCACTCCCCAGGCTAGTCAAAGATACACATAATGAGTGCAGCAACATTCTTAAACATAAACAAATAACACAAATGCACACTCAAATATGACCTCACATATAATTTAAATCACACATGTATGTCCTGACTGTCCTAACAAAATGCCCATGTCTTTGTGGGTTTTGAGTGGGAAGAGAAGCTGAGAAGTGAGAGGATCTGATGGTCGTTTCTTCTAAGCATGTGAGTCACTGAATTGGACAGCCCAGCACTATGAAGTTGTTCCCAAATGAATTATTTGTCCCCCAAATCAATGACCCAAGCACTAACACAGATCAACTCACCTGTCAGTCTTGCAGATTCACACCCTGCAGCCATCCAGCACATCACTGCTCATCTGCTCTGTACATTACATCACACTGTAATGCTGTTTTTGAACAGACAGAAGAGCCTGCTCTGCCTTTTTTGTACAGTACTGCCCGTCAAAAGCAGTTTACAGTTCAAGTTCACTCCCGGATACTTATTCGATAAAATTATGTATAATGAGCTCCCGAAGTCAATGAAATATCTAGGATTAAAAACCTCATTCAATATATTTATTTCAGATATTTTTATATTTCTATACTAAACAAATAAGTACAAACTGATGACATTAATGAGAGACTCTTTGTGCAGAATATTCAGACTAAAAAGCTCAAGATGCTTTTTGGACCACCCTCAACTTTTCACTCAAATAATTATGCTGATGCTGTATTTTGTGACAAAAGAAATGTGATAAATTTGAAAAATGCCAATGAAGCATTTTAAGTAAAGGTGAAATATCATGAAAATCTGACTTTTTCCATGTTTAAGTGCTATAATCGGGTCCCCAGTGCATCTACCAACCCAGAAAATGTGAAACAGCTAGCAAAGCATGCTAGCTGTTCTGTCTTTGGCTGCACAGACTCACACTCTTTAGAGTCCCAGCCTCAGAGGAAACAAGAGAGCAGTCGATTTATTCATTTATTTACTGTATATTACGCTGATGCCACACAGATCTAATATAAACATGCAATTTCTTTCCCAGCTGTTTACCTTCACAGACATAACCGACTGTTTTTGGAACTCCTTGTGTGTATTTGAGAGTTTAAGTGCAATAAGACATGAAAGAGAAGTACTCACATGCCATGTGACAGCCGCTTTCTGTGTGTGTGCTTCGGATGTGTGCACTCAGAAAATCCTATATCAGAAGTTTAAACTGATATGGCTTTAAAATGTGCAATAGACATGATAATCAAAACCAAACAGATGTTTTTAAGCAGGGTATCTGAGGTATGACCTTTAAAGGCACAGTCCTATTCTGAAAAAGGGAGTGGAAATGCATGAAAACAGTGTGTTTCTGCTTCCACTCAAAATAGGCATTTTCAAAATGATATAATAAATTATCTGTGGAGTATTTTAAGCTGCAACTTCACAGACACATTCAGGGGACACCTTAGACTTCTTTTACATATTCATAGGTCGCCTTTAACTAGTGATGTGATATACTAGTTCACATAATATGGAAATGTACTTGATAAAACATCACAAACTAATCAAACTTTGTCAGAATGTTCTGTCTGAAGTTGTTCCTTTATTTGGGGCCTAGAAAGGTCAAGTGTTTGGATCTAGATGAGCAAGTGACCTTCAGGAAGGCAGAGTGCAGAGCAACCTAAGTGAATGAAGCAGATTGCAGAGACTAACCTGAAGTGTTCTTGGACGATGACATGCATTTAAGTGGTTTCATTAGCCTTGTTGTCACTCAGTAAAAGGCCTTGAATTTGTTTTTGGCAGCTACAGGAAGTGAAAAAATGAATTCTCTTTATGTCTGTTCCCCACATACATGGCAAAGAGGACAGTGATATAACTTTGCTTAATGAAACTGCTTTTAATATACACATTGAATTGATAAGGAGTACTGTAGTGTTACTCTAAAACATATACATCATAATTATAATCTTATTAATTCTTGTATCTTGATGACAGAAAATCTTCCCTGGTTATTTGTTTTGCACTATTGCTGTGGCTGAAAATTACAATTTGATAAGGTGTATGATTTTCAATTTCATTTTTTTAAGATTAAGATTTGTACATTCAGGGGCATAAGTGCTTATATTAGCTGGATTTGGCAACACTGAGGCTGCACCCATGCCCTCACTTACAGCTTTCTCAAGCAATGTTGCAAAGTCTGTAATTTTCCTGCAGAACTGGGCTACTTTAACACTGTTTTCATGTCTACGGGTTGAAATGACACTAATAATGTAATATTTAGCTCCTGGAATGCACATTTTACCAGTGGAACCCCATCAAAAAACATGTATTTTACCCCATTAACGGGAGACCCCCCTGGGCTAGTTTTATGTAGCAAATAGGGCGTTTTGTTTTGAAAACCTGGCAACCCTGCTCTCAAGCCTCTTTCACTCCGCCAGTGTCTTGAATCGATCATTTTCATACCATGGATGCTAAACATTCTTGCAAACCATCTGAACTTAATTACACATGCAGATACTTATATGATAAGTTTTAAACAGAAAATTAGACTACGTTCACACTGCCAAAAAAATCTGATTTTTTCATTAAATGTGACCCATGCGTGTTTATTGCATGACAGTGTGAACAACACAAACCACATGGAATCTGATCTTTTACAATCAGATCTGAGCCACTTCAACATGTGGTTCTAAATCCGATACAGGTCGGATGTTTTGCAATGCGACCTCAGTCTGAACAGTCAGATCGGAATTCATGTGACTTTCAGCGCGTACGCAGCAGGGTTGCCAGGTTTTCACAACAAAACCCTCCCAATTGCTACTCAAATCGAGCCCAAAAGTAACCCAATTGCGTTTTGAAGGGGAATTCGCGTTCCGGTGGAAATACAAGCTTTTTGACGGGATTCCCCTTATAAATTTATCATTAGCGGAGCTAAATATTACGTTATTGGGGTCGAGTCGACCCGCGTCAACACTGGTAAAGCCGCGGATTTGGCAACACTAGTATACACCAACTTCCGCGGCTTTCATGTTTACTTTTTACGGCAGCGCGAAACGCATGACGACTTACATTACTGTCATTGTGCGCATGCGTTTCAGTTCATGGGCCACATTTGTAAAAACAATGTGAACAGGCAAACAAAAAATCAGATCTGAGCAGAAAATCGGAATTGAGCATTAAGGCTCGCAGTCTGAACGTAGTCTATGTGGTTCTAAATCCGATACAGATACAATGCAACCTCAGTCTGAACAGTCAGATCGGAATTCATGCGACTTTCAACGCGTACGCAGCAGGGTTGCCAGGCTTTCACAACAAAACCCTCCCAATCGTGTTTCGCGTTCCGTGGGTAAAATACAAGTTTTTTTTGGCGGGGTTCCCCTGGTAAAATTAGCATTACAGGAGATAAATACTACGTTATTGGGGTTGCTTCGACCCGCGTACATGAAAAACAACCCGCGGCAACACATGTAAGGTAGATAAATTCCGCGGGAAAACCGCGGACTTGGCAACACTGGTACACACCAGTTTCCGTGGCCTTCACGTTTACTTTTTAAGACAGCGTGACACGCGTGACATCTTACGTCGTTGTGCGCATGCGTTTCATTTCATGGGCTACATTTTTAAAAGCAATGTGAACAGGCAAACAAAAAATCAGATCTGAGCAGTAAATCGGAATTGAGCATTAAGCCTCGCAGTCTGAACGTAGTCTAAGTCATTCAAAGAACACATTTAATTTTTAAACATGAAACACCGGACCTCTGTGAACTCATAGCTGGCTATGGCCATGATGTCAATGTAAATATATTCAATGCAAATCTAATGAATATAATGAATATGTAGTGGACTGAATAATTTCAATTTGTAAAACGGTCCTCTCTGTATCCCTTTCATAAATATTTGATCTGACTTATCTTGTGGCATGGATTGGAGTGAGACCTGACCTCAAGGACAACACACAGGCTGTTTCGCCCCCATCAATCCTCCCTCTCATTTTCTCTCTTGGTTAAGTGCTTAATAAACCTTGATCCCCTGCGATATCTTAATTTAGTCTATGATGGCAGCTAAAAAAACATGTGTTAATATCTTATATTTTGCCAGTCTCTGTAACAGCCTTGAATCAACCATTTAGTCCTCCCAAATGACACCTTAAACCTTTGATCTCAGAGCCTTTGCATCACCATGGCAACATCAGGACATTATCTTATGCTGTGTGTTACCCCTGTGAATTGTAATGGATGCTCTTATTCTCTTCCTCAGATCTGCCAGAAGCTTATGAGGAATGATAATAAGAGATTAGTTTGGTACAGCCTTACGGATCAACACAAAAACAAGTCTTTTTGAGAAAATTATAAAGCACAGAAAAATAGCACCTTATACAATGACATATCATCACATGTAAGCCGCATATGTCTTTTAATTCTAACATTTTGTAAACATCAAGTAGATTATTATTTGAACATTCTAATAAGAATAATAGTGTTTTTTCCTAACCTCCATAACCCTATAGATCTGTTTTGTACTGGTTGCAAATTTGTATAACAAATTATATTAAAGGTTATAGATTTTATTATCAGTCGGTATTTGTTTTGGAGGATTTTTCAGTGATTGCAGGTTGTGCCAGTAGGTGCGTGAGTCAAGGAATGATTCATTTAACTGATTTGTTTGAACTGATTCATTCACAGACAAAACGAGTAACTGCCTATGAGTGAATCATTTAATTATTTACACAACTGATTTTTTTTATTATCCAAATAAATCATAAACAGTTTCTCTAAACACATGGTTCTAGATTTCCTGCCCTTTTTTGATGATTACAAGTATTGTGTTTAGGGATGCACTAACAAACATAGGAGTCTCCACAGACTCCCTTCATCTGAGCCACTGAGGACACAGTGGTTGAATTTCATTTTCAAAGGAAATGTCCCAGAAAAAAATGGTTCCCCTATATGCTTAGGGATCAATACTAATGCTTGTGGCATGAGCGTCAGCTCCAGACAAAGTATCACACGTTTGTTTTCCATTGCTTTTCTGAAAGCACTTCTTGGCACTCTGTAAGGCTAATGTTGCTAAAGCTACAGCTTTCTCTGGTCTCTGCCTTTTTTTTTTTTTTTTTACTGAAGCTGTCTTCACATGCTACCAGAATGATTGTAAATAGGAATGTAGTAGTTAAAAACTGCATATGAAATTTGTCCAGCTCATAATCACAAGCTGGACTTTGATAGCACACGATGGACCAGCAATGGTGTTATTTTTAATGCACTGTGCTCCCTGTCTGTGTAATTCACAAATGTGCATTTATTATGCACAGTACAATAAGATTAGAGACTTTTAAACTGATTCCAGTTTGAACATATAAGGCTGAACACCGCTACTGAGAGTTTCTGTTTTGTTTATGCCGGCTCTTGAAACTCTGCCTTCATCTGAAAAGAGGGCTGGAACAACAAGCTCATTTGCATTTAAAGGGACAAACATAAAAACAGCATTTTGTCACCTTCAAAACTACTGATTCATTCAATGACCTTCCTGCAGGTTACATAATTATAGGTGGCCAATAGGTGGTGACAAGGGACTGTTTTTATGAGCGAGTCAGTAAACCATTCAACCAATTATTTTCAGACAGACTGTCATTTTGTATTAGTTGTGGGATTTTTCAGTGATGGCAGGTCAAGCCAGTAGGTGGCACAAACCAGTTGGTTTGAACGCACAGATTCAATCAAGGATGAAGCATGTGAGTATTTAAATCATTCACTCAACCGATCTATTTTAAAACACTGTTTTATTCTACTTGATCTTATGATGAAAACGCACCTGTGGTAACTTTTTTGCAAGATGCGAAATACGTACCAATAAGTACATATCACTACACCAGTGATCCTCACCAGATTTCTACCCCCCTAGTATTGGTAGGTTTATGGTTAGGTGTGGGGGATGGGTTAGGATTAGGCAATCATGTAGCAATTTTAAGAAAAAGGAGGTAATAATTTGGTAGACGGTCGAAAATGGACTCAACACCGAATGTAACAAGCTTGCTGTGTATCTCAGAATTGGACTTAGGTTGCTAAATCCTTGGGTATGAATCTCGTGAAAAACATGACTCCCGATGAACGAGCTGAAAGATGAAAGATCGATAAACAAGCTAAAACAACGTGTATGCGATTGCGTTTTTATGTCACATTTTATGTCACAGGTTAATATTTATGCTAGGGACTGTTTTATGAGTAAGTCAGTGAATCATTCACTGAATCACTGAATCAATATGTTCAAACACACTGATTTATTTAGGAACAAAACAAGGAACTGTCTTGAGTGAGCCATTGTATCATTCACCCAAACAATTTATTACAAAAATCATTCAGTAACTCCTTTCTCGAAAGTGCTAAACAGCTAATTACTTCAACTTTGTATAGACCTGTTTACACAGAAAAAAAAAAAAAAAAAAAAAAAAAATTACTTTAATATATAATAATTAATATTGTCTCTAAAATCTATATTACTCATTATTTCCTAATTTTCCTATAGTTTGCCTTAATAACTGTCTGTTTATTCAGCAGTTGTTTTGAAAGCTATATCTCATAATTATTTTAATTATTAATTGGATGTTAATTGGAGTATCTGTTTACGTATGATACTGCTTGAAGGGTTACTCCACCCCAAAATTAAAATCGTGACATTAATCACTTACCACCATGTTTGTGGCTGTCTCATTGACTGCCAAGTAAATAACACTGTCAAGGCCCAGAAAAGTATGAAAGACGTTGTCAAAATAGTCCATCCGCCATCAGTGGTTCAACCATAATTTTACGAAGCTATGAGAAATCTTTTTGTACACAAAGAAAACAAAAATAACAACTTTATTCAACAATTTGTCTCCTTTGCGTCACCATAGCGCCAGTTTGGAGAGTATCCACTGAGTTCAAACGTACGCTGTTCTCTGTCAGCTGCGTCATGTGGATATGTTGTTTTCATTTGAATCAAAGCATAAATAAATGTAAAAAACATATCTGTGTGTTGCAGCTGACAGCCAACAGTGTATGCTGTTTGCGTCCAGTGGATACTTTCCAAAATGGCACTACATTGACGCATTGACAAAATTTTCATTTTGGGGTGGAGTAACCCTTTAAATAAATAACAAAACAAACAATAAAACTAAATAAATAAATTAGACCTCAATAAGAAACAAGTAGCACTATTACAGCCTCTTTTGTGCAGAAATCATGTATCAAATCATAATTTTAATGTGTAGGAGATATCATTTTACAGTTAAAGCTAAATTACACATTTATAATCCTGAAAACATTACTCCACATTTCCTCATTAAGCAAATTCTCTCAGCCATATTGTATCATAGTCAGCATGTAAACAGAGCTTGAAATCCACCATATCCCTTGCCTGTTCACTAATCTTCACTGAGAAATTGTGTGAGAAAAAGTGTCTTAGCTACATGGATGCACATACACACAAACATATACAAATGGAAGTCTTTCTACCCACTTGCCATGTAATTACAGGTGGGAGGGCAGCCGACATCAGAGGTGCTTCTACGAGATGGTTGTGCTGCCTTTATGCAAATATAGCACACACTAACACTTTTACTGACACTAAACTGCTTCCTTTACATTTCATGTTAGCCATGATAGAAAAACAGATAAAATTTAGTAGAAATCAGGGATATGCTGGACAATATCAGTCGTTCTCTCTGTATCTCAACAGCATTGTTATACCATCTCCATTTAGTCTTTTCCCTCTCCATTTTTCTTTCCTTTCTCGCTATTCTAAAAGCAGTGTGGTGATAAATGGACCTCAGATGAATGACTAGGGCAGAGTCCATCTGTCTGGATTGGATTCATATTTAAAGGCCCGTTCTCATGCAATATTCATATGCAGCCATTGTGACCCTCACAGAAACAGACATATGCGTACACACGTACAGTTATATACAAATACACACAGACACACACACACACACACACACACACACACACACTACCTCTGCCATGAATTAGTTCTGGGTGATCAGAACAGAGAGAGTGTAAATAATTAAAGATCTGTATGGAATCTGAGTGTGGATGTGCTGTGGATGAACCCTATCAAGATTTGGCCAAAGGACTTTCTGACCCCAAAAAAACCCAAGCTTTGACGTAAAAGTATACGTGCAGACTGATGTCAGAGAGCAGCGATGTATCTTAATCACTCACATTATTCAGTTTTAACATGATTTCATATCCACATCCACATTCATATGCCACCCCTTGGTCTCTATATTGCCACATATGCTGCTCTTTCTTTTATGAATGTTGCATTTATCCTCTGACACCTTTACTGTTCCGCACACACATTTGACTCACATGTAATAAATCAGAGTTGACTTTATTGCCAGTAGGCTGCCTGTGGGGAGCACTGCAGTGACAGGTTGGCATTATCATAATGGACTAAAAACAAGAAGGATTCTCCTTTAACCCCAGTCAAGTGGTTTACAAAACACAAACACTCACATACTGTTTGCGCTGCAGGTGGATGCACAGTATGTAACTTAAGTGATAATTGAGGATCTTCAGATTTAAGATTAAATTAATAGTGACAAGGTTTGAGACTAACTTGTTGTGGAGTTGTCTGAATGGTCAAAGGTTAATGAAGATTGCTGTAATGACTTAACAGGGTGTTCTGGAAATGAAGTGCTCTGCTATGAAGAATGAAGAGAGCTGCTATTGTGACACGGGACCTACTATAAGTGCAAATGAGTAGCGTGTAGAGTGTGCAAGTGATATGTGTGCATGGTTTACACTATTAGGCACATATGTCTACTACACTTATATCTTCATTTCATACTATATTTTAGTAGGAATATCAAGCGATTACAATAATTATATTGTAAATAATAAATATTAAATAATCAATGATCATTATCAGCAAAAACTGTAATTAGGGATTCAAGCATGTAATGCTGAAACCCTATTGTACTTATTAGAATGGCCAAGGATCAGCAAACTCCACATAAAAAATTGATCTCGCATAGAAACTTGAAACTTAGAGGAATGGTAGTACTCACACCGCTCGCCCCAATCGGCCTGACAGGGGCACTACAGCGACCAATGCACAAAATCGCTCATAATTCCTAAACCGTTGCAGGCTCAAGCGTCTTATGTCATTGGAATCCTTGGTTCATGCCAGACAAAAAAAGGCCTCAGATTATCTGAGGTCACATGAAAAAAGTAAGCACCTATTAGACAAGCTTAACAGAGGTCGATCAGATCGAAACTCATGGGCCTGTCTGACTCATGGCCCTAAAGGTCTGTGAGAAATTTGAAAGAAATTGGCCACTGGGGGTGATATCTCATTTTTCAAGGGTGTAAACTGTTATATATTGCACAGTTTTTCACACATATGCAGGATATTCATATGATATGATAGACCTCTTCATTTCAAACAATTAGAACCACTGCTGTCAATCAAAGCATTTGTTAAATGATTGAGAAAATGTAATATAAAAAATGTAATGTAAACTTGATGTTTACAAAATGTTACAATACATATATATATATATATATATATATATATATATATATATATATGAGATTTTTTTTAAATCATTAAGGTGGTTACAGGCTTGCTTAAAAATATATAATGTCTTGTTTTCATATGCACTCTTAAAAATAAAGGTGCTTTAAAACGTTCTTCACAGCGATAGAAGAACCATTTTTGGTTCCACAAAGAACCATTCAGTCAAAGGTTCTTTAAAGAACCATCTCTTTCTTACGTTTTTATAATCTGAAGAACCTTCTTTGCCACAAAGAACCTTTTGTGAAATAGAAAGGTTCTTCAGATGTTAAAGGCTCTTTATGGATTCATTTAGACAAAGAAGGATCTTCTATGGCACCGTGAAGCACCTTTGTTTTTAAGAGTGTGTGCTTAAATGCAATTGAAATTAAATGTATTTAAAATAACTGTTTTCTGTTTTAATGTATTGTAAAATACATTAATGGTAATTCATTTATGTGATGGCAAAGCTGAATTTTCAGCAGCCATTACTCCAGTCTTCAGTGTTACATGATCCTTCAGAAATCACTTATTCTGCTGATTTGTTCTTAAGAAACATTTCTGATTATTATCAGTGTTGAAAATACATGTGCTGTGTAATATTTTTGTGGAAACCAGGATACACTATCAGCCAAGTTTTTTTAAGGAATAAAAATACTTATATTTAGCAAGGTATTAATATTAAATTAAAAGTGAGAGTAAAGACATTTATAATGTTACAAAATAAAAAATCTATTTCAAATAAATGGTGCTCTTTTCTATTCATCAAAGAATGTATCTGTCACAACCCTATGGACTGGTTTTGTTGGTTTTTCCCTCTTGTGCCCTTATTTGGTCCTTCCTGTTCCTGTCCTTGTTATATGTCATTATTAGTTAATCACTCACACCTGTCCTTTTATCAGTCTCCCTTTAAGAGTTGTTTGAGTTCTGTGTTTTGTTGTCTGGGCTCATATGTGTACGTGTGACTACCCTCTTGTTGGATGTACCAGTTGTTGGATTTACCTATTGTGGATTATATTAAAGACTTTGCATTGTGTTCATCTTCGTCTTGTCCTCCTTTTCCTCACGTACCGTGACAGTATCAGTTTTCACAACAATATTATTAATATGAAACACTATCAATATTTTACAACAATTAATAATTGGTAACAACTGGGCACCAAATGAGTTTATTAGAATGATTTCTCCAGGATCATGTGACACTGAAAACTGGAGTAATGGCTGCATATTATCGACTGGATTGCACAGATAATATTTGAACTGAACTGAGCTGGACAATGACATCACTAAATCAATGATGAACTGACTTTAACTGACAGTTGAGTGTTTACTACTTTCCTCTTACATCATCGACACACTATTTTCCTGTTTAATAATTTAAATCTAATAATGTTGATCTGAATTGTAAAAAGCGCTATATAAATAAAGATGACTTGACTTGACTACAAACTCTCGCCAGTATCATAATGATTTGTGGGATTCAGTGAAGATTTTAGGAAATACAACTATGGTTATATGCTGCCATTAAGGTCAACCATTATTTTATTACAACGATAAGAGCCATTCTTGTGTGTTTTATTCCCTGTGCTAGTAAAACGTAACATAGATCACATATCACCTTTACTACACTTGTAAAGCTCTTAGCCTGTACTCACTAAAGTGAGTGCTGCTTGCCCTCATGAGACAATGAGATTCACATTGTTCATAAAGGGTGAATATGTGCATTAACAAACAATAAATATTAAAACGTACTTACAACATATACTTGCATTCAGCAGAAAATTCAGTGTAGGTATAGCTTTGCTTATCAATTACAATCTCCCTTTAAAACAGAATGGTATGATTAGTTATTCCCTAAATAACATCCTTCTCATCCTCTCCTTCATTAGTCTGCATCGCTCCGCTTATCTAATCTGCTGTCACAACTGGTAAAACTGCACTTTTCTTCCCTCTCATCAAGCGCTTCTGTGTACCATCTTCAAACGGATGAGAGGAGTAAAGTGGAAAGGGAAAGCCCACCTACAGAGCTCAGTGTGTGTGCGATAGGCACACAGATGTGTGGGAGCAAGTAAGTGGAATTCAGCCAAACAAAGCTTTCATCAAGGGAGACCTATCACATAAACTCTCTTCATGCAGTACGAAGAGGGCTGTGGCTTGTGTTGGTGGTAAGGACCCCTGATATTTGCATTGCATGGTTTAAAACATTTTATTGAAAGTTAAAGGTTTGCTTCTTTGATGTTTCATAGTCAAAAATTTGGCCAGTGAGGCTAGCGACCTGGGGCCTTAGGCTGTCAGGGGGCTCCAAAGCCTCAGATCTTTTAGCAACTGAAAGTGTCCCTCTTTGCGTACAGTTGAATCAGTACCATTTCTATTTGCATCAGTGTATTTACATTTTTTAGCCATCCAATTACATGCATTTGCTTAGTTTATTTTTTATTTATTTATTCTTTATTATTATTATTATTAATACAATAAGTAACTGCCAAGGCCAGCAAAACCTTCTATGCTGGCACAAAAGGTGTCGAAATAATTACTGATTCTGCCTATTTGCCGCTTTCTTCTGTATAGTACACCTAGTGGTGAAAAGTAAAAAAAAAAAAAAATGTAAAGACGTTTACAAGAGGTTTGCGTGACTTTCAGTTAACTAGTTAGGTATTTAAATAAATAACGCTTCTAGGTTGTTGGTGTCTAGGCTTATTTATTTATTTTTGAAATTACATGTGACTTTCTACACTCTTACACTTTATACTTAAGTACAGTAAAAGTACTATAGTTTCCTTTAACAGTAATTTTAGAATAAATCTAAAAGCAAGACGTGAAAAAAACGACATTATAAAAAATGTGTGGATACAACCCAACTTGGGTTATTTGGCAACCCAGCACTAGTTAAATATTAGACAGAACACATGCTGGGTTATTTTGACCCAGCTGGTTGGGTTCAATATTTTTACCCAACATGCTGGTTGTTTTAAAAAAAAAAAAAATTATATTGCTAGCTTAAAGTGGGCTGGAAATGAAAAATCACACAGAGAATTATAGAGGCAACAGCAATAATCAAAAGGTGAACATTTATTATTAAACAAGAACACCCATTGATAAAAATACAAGACAAATTACATTTATTTGGGTGAAAACAGCATAGTTTACAATATTACATGCCATTAAACTCGTTTAACAGTCATTTAAAAATGTAACATTTAAAAGTACCATTTTAATTTAAGTGTATTCAATCATTCTCTGTCACTTTTCACCAATATAGTGCTAATTCTCTGGGTTGTTTCATCGGAGACAGGCTCAACCCAGTGGTTGGGTGAAAACAATTACCCAGCAGCTTGGTAAAAAAAAATGTATAAACAACCCAATAAAATGACCTAACAAGCTGAACCCAGCATTTGGTTTAAAAAAAAAAACAAAAAACACCCCAGTATTTTTTAAAGTGCAGGAAAACTACTCAGCACCTGGGTAAAACTATTACAAACAACCCAATAAATTGACCCAAAAGGCTTAACCCAGCATTTGGGTTTAAAAAAATATAACCCAACAACCCGAGTGTAGGGAAATGGCAACTGAGGTAATGAGTAATCTTCTGCTGCCATCTACTGGCTATAATGGTAATTTCATGTCATTTCCATCTTAAAAGTCTTTGTTTTCCACCAGGAGACATATTTTTGTACATTACATTATAAATGTCTAGGTAATCTTCATTAAAGCTTCAGTCTGTAACTTTTTTGGTTAAAAATTATACAAAATATATTTCTGAGCAAGTACATAACCAGCCAGTGTTCAAAACTATCGGCTTACTTTAGCCCGATTCACAATGGTTGTCTCATAATAATGTTTTTTAAATTGAGTGGTAGGGGTAAGTTTTCGCAGGAAATTCAAGCATGCCACTGCGTCCTTACGTCACGTCTGTAAACATAAAGAAGGCATCCTGGCTAGTAACATAATCACATGTGAGAATGCTGCAGGTGCCGGATCGTTTATAGCCTTTTCTCATAGCAGCTGAAATAATTAAACTTATTTTTTTGGTTGCGGATTGTTATGAAAGTTTATGTGTTCATGAAACACAAGTGACTGAAATTAGACTGCTGAAATTAAAACAAGGAAGTCCTGTCCTAAGGAGGAATGATTAGATTTTTTGGCTAAAAGAATTTCTTGATATGAAATTCAAATTTTATGTCAATCAGTGATTTAGACTGTACAGAAACAGAAATGCTAATACACAATACATGTAGTTACGCAATGCTGATGTTGTTAACATGAACAATTTGAGAGCAAAGTATAACAGTAATAATAACTTGCTAGTTTGATGAGATGTGAGATAACCGATCGTTAAATTTAAACACCTGTAGCGTTTTTTCCTCAGTGGGTCAGAACAAAAGTTTTAGACTTGCTACTTACTCTTAGATAACACTATCCTGTGAAAATTCTTATTTGGGCCATATATTTGAATCTGTTACTCTGTGGTTCTTAAGAACAATGAATATCCACAACGGTGCGGTGATTGACAGCTACCAAAACATTAGATTAATCCGCGCTGGAGCCGTGCCGGAGCACAACCCACACGTGAAAAGATAATTGCGCAATTAACTGCAATTGCAGGTTTTTAGACAGAGATGGCGACAAAGAGGCAAAACTTAAGGACTGCAGCTTTTAGATGACCAGGTTTGACAAATAAAACTATGTTGTTAAATAAAATTATATTATAATAATAAGATATTAATTATTTTGTTTCTCAGTTTCTGACAAAAACGAACCAGGAGAGGTTTCTCTCTTAAAAGTCATCAAATGACATTTCACCAGAAGTTAAAAAGAGCTGGCCTATCTTTATGCAGAAGTTCTACAGAAGGCTTTGTGCATGATTTATGTGTACTTAGTGATTTTTACTTAAAATAAACAATGGAAATTTTTCAGTGAGTTTTATAATTAGTTGGTTATGCCCTATGGGTTTACTGACATTGAAACAAGGTTGACTTGGGGAAGGTTTGTTATTTTTCACGTTCCTTTCATTGTATATAAAAACGTAGACACGTTTCAATGTGACACAGCTTCTCGGGACGGTTTTAGCGCTAGCGCACGAGTGACACGTTTTAATACAGCGTGTAGAGTTAAAACTTAAAGGGATAGTTCACCCAAAAATGAAAATTCTGTCAATAGGGGTTATGCACAACAGACTTCCGTTTTCTGCTAAACAGGTCTCGTTGCTTCCAGTTCATGCGTTTTAGCATATGCCTCGTTAAATATGAATCTGATTCACACAAGATGCCTACAAAGACACTAAAGATGATCATAACCAATGTCCATCACATATGTGGATTGATATCTATTTATTATTTTTAATACATTTTCATAAAATGTCCACAATAAAAACAGCTTGCTCGTTTAACCCTATAATTCTCATGTTCCTAGTACCTTGTTCTAGGTGTCTATGGAGGGTCAGAGAGCTCTCGGATTTCATCAAAATATCTTAATTTGTGCTCTGAAGAAGAAGAAAGTTCTTACGGGTTTGAAACAATATGAGGGTCAAGTCAAGTCACCTTTATATATATAACGCATTTTACAATACAGATTGTGTCAATGCCAGCTTTACAGTATCAAATAGGAAGGTAGTGTGTCAATAATGCAAAAAGAAAGGGTCAGTTCTCCTCTGACCAACAAACAACCAATTTGTACCTGTAGAGGTCGTCTATAGGTGCTGATCCACCATCCTGAAACAGACTGGATCAGGGGACTGCAGTGACCATCTGATCAGGATACAGACTGGATCTGAATGGCAACGATGACCTCAGAATAAGCAAGAGACAGACTAATATGAGCGTAGATTCCATATGGGAAGTGTTCCCAGTTCCGGTTGACCTAATTAATGCAGCCTAACCATCCTTTAACGGATTTGAATTATAAAAATGCGTTAATGTGTTATGTGTAAGCCAGGTTAAAGAGATGGGTCTTTGGTCTAGATTTAAACTGACAGTGTCTGACTCCCAAACAAAGTTAGGTAGATTGTAGTGTGGGCGCTAAATAACAAATTGATGGTGAGTAATTAATCACAGAATTTTCATTGCTGGGTGAACTAATCCTTTAAGTTTTTATCTCTTCTCTTTCTTTGTCAGAGTTATTTGTTTTTGTGCTAAAAAATACTCTCAATCTGTGTTTTCTTCATGAAATATTGGTGAACATTTGCTTGGATTGAGAACGCAGTGATGTCTTCATGTATGGAAGAAACAAGCACATCCATTTAAGCGGCTACAGTACAGTTTGAGATATGAAAAATTCATAACCTGACTATCTGCAGTATGTACTGAACAACACCTTGCTCAATCTAGTTTATTCATGCTGCTTTGACTGCTGTTGCTGCAGTGAGATATTGATTTGTGACAGTTTTTATGTAAATATCTCACTCAGCTGCAACATTTTTCTTCAAGCATATTTTTTCCTCAGCTGTGTGTCCTATACCTTTTTATTTTCAGTCATTCACAGTACAGTACACAAGGCAGCACATCATTCAGTAATAACGCTGCATTCGATAAGTACAGAGGCTACAAAACAATTACTCAGCAAGCAGGGAAGAGAAACACTATTAAACCAAAGCCCTCTCGCAGTGCAGTGATAAGGATAGTACTTATCACAGCCAAGCATATAGAGAGAAGAGACCTGACTGAAATTGGTCTGTGTTGTTCCAAACTCTCAGTAAAATTATCTTTTAGTTCTCTCTCACTGTCTATCCTCAAGACGGCATTGCTTTTATTCTTTTCCCATGCAGTTAAACAGCAGTCTTCATTCTAAAGTAGGATAATCACATAGGCCTGTAATGGCTACCTGGGAATGGAAGGAAAGCATATAGAGTGTGTTTAAACTGTCAAGAAGGGAGTGAACTTAAAGAAAAGAGAAAAGGGAGTGAAGTTAGGGTGGGAGAGTGAAAAGGCAGTCCCATACAAATAATGGCTTTCTATTTGTGTGACATTTGAGTCATGTGTCTAATACACATAGATTAGCAAATGTGGGAGAGTAAAAACTTATCACTGAGTAAAGGAGGTGTATATGTACTCCACAACTTAATTTAAAGGAATAGTTCACCCACAAATGAAAACTTGCAATAAAAATACTCACCCTCAGGTCTTCTAAAATGTAGATGAGTTTCTTCATCTGAACAAATGTTACTTGTCACTTGCTCACCAGTGGATCCTCTGCAGTGAATGGGTGCCATCAGAATTAGAGTCCAAACAGCTGATAAAAAATCCACAAAATGACTCCAATCCATCAATGAATGTATTGTGAAAATCTATGCATATGTAAAAAACTAATTCCTAATTATGGCATTTTAACTTTAAACTGTTTTGGATTTTTTGCTTGTTAATGGTACTTGATCTTGTAAAGCAATATTATGGATCAAGGACTCCAATTTTAGCTGGAGGCAACAGTTTGGAGTTAAACCATCTTGACTGATTTTTTATTTTTTTTTTCAGATGAAGATGCTAAATTACAGATGACTGTAATTTAGTGACTGGAGATGACTTGTGGATTTTTGTGATGTTTTTATCAGCTGTTTGGATTCTCATTCTGATGGCACCCAATATCCATTGGTAAGCACTGATTAGAGCTGTCTGTCACTAATGATTATTTTGGTAATCGGGTAATCGTTTGATTATTATGATTAATTGAGTAATAAGATAATAATATTTTTTTTTTTCAAAGTAATAAAGAAGACCTAAGCAAACAATAGCTTTTAAAAGGCTATTGTTTTTAGACTTAAAATACATATATAATAGCAATGAGGCAATAATCGGTTCAAATAAACTATCAAAAGCAAGTAGGCTAATCATCAATTTATAGGGAAAAACTGAAAATACATAATGTATTTTAAACAATATGTATTATAACAAATACCTGCAGAGGGCGCCAACGGCCTGACAGGGTTTAAGGGTTTTTTTTTATGTATTCTTTTGTTTATAAATGATTTACCTTACAAACGTTATAATATGAAGAGATGGAGTTTGAGACCTACGTATGTAACCAAGCAAACAATGTGCAAATAGTAAACCTGCATGACATATATTTATTTAATTAAAACGTAGCATAGTGAATTCAAAACAGCATTTTGGTTTTGTAACTGGTTTATATATGCAGCCTTGGAAAACGGTCTACTGCGTTTTATGGATTCTCGTCGGTGGAATGCGTCACTTCCGGTATTTTGCCGGTTACTCGCAGGCTAATTTCAGTCAAGGATTTTTTAAAAATCGAGTTCTCGAATCAAGGAATTGCGACAACCCTACAGCTGATGTAATACTAATATTATCCAAATTTTGATAAAGAAACAAATCTACATCTACATCTTGGATGGCCTTAGGGTTAGTAGCTACATTCTCAGCATATTTTCATGTTTGGCTGAATTAGTTCACACATTTAGTAACCCATATCCTATTCTGTATGAATTTCTTTGTTCTATAGAACATAAAAAGAAACATATGTGTAACATGTTGAATTCCTCCTTTTGTTTTACAGAAGAAAGTTAAACAGACACAAGGGTGAGTAAAAGATGCCATAATTTTTCATTTGTATGTGACTAGCCCTTTAAATAACTTTAAATGTTTGATTTTGTAGATGTATCATGTATCAAGTGTTTACTCATGTGGTCCCTAAGATGAAGTAACTCATCTTATCTTCCTCACTCATGTGTGAAATAACAATTAAGATCTATAAATGACTGAAATTTAATTTATGTGTATGTAAATGCTGTTGCTCATTCACTTGTGGCAATAATTATAAAACTAATTGCGATATTAACAAAGCATTATTAGAAGAATATCCGCCCGAGGGGAAAACACATTCATCCTTTTTATCCCAGCGCTTTGGGATTTCGATAAGATGCGAAATCATCAGCAGAGTTTGAGAGAGCGTAGAATTTTATTAATGTTTTGCAGGCACTGTTTTATTACTCACAGTGTTCAGAGCTACAAAAACATATGAACACGTAAAAAGCATGAAGGTCAGCACTTACAGAAGACACGACGACAACACCTAGAACGGGTGGACAGCAGAGCGCAGAGATGCACAGTGAGTCTGCTTTGAATACACACTCACGTACAGACACACATGCACACGCTCACATATACATGAAGGTCAATGATCTGTATTATTAAAGGTCTGAAACAGATAATTCTCATCATAATCTATTTATATGCAAAAATATAAATAGATTGTTATTTTTCTGGGATATTTTTATTTGTACTGTCATTTGGTTGTTGCATGAGTCTGAAGCTGTGAGTATGTCATTAAGAAAGACAATAGTATAGAATATATTAAGCTACAGGGCACAACACAGTACACAACAGATGTTCAGAAAGGGAGAACATACAGATCAAGATAACACCCAGCAAAAGACAAACCACATGGAAGCATCAAATAAAACAACCAACAGCCGAAAGCACAACGGGAGATTAAGAAAAACATTTTGTGTACAGATGTTTCGAGAGTCGGGTCAAGACATGGCACTTTCGCTCGCACGCTGTGTTCATCTGTTTCTCAAATCGAATAGGACTCTGAGATCAGATTTCACCTAATGCAGGACAAATCCATATTAAATGGCCTTTGATTTAAACTTAACCAATAGAGAAGGCATCTGTGGTTTGTTATGAAGACTGTTCATTTTCAGATGCTGTAGATTTGAGACGGGTCTGTCTAGAGCTCTTCTGCTGAAAAAAGTCCATCAGACCCGTTTCCAAATATGGGTTGATTAGCCGTAGGAGCTCAGATGAGTCATGCAATTACGCTGACAGAAATCTAGCCATTCGCGAGGAGAGACAAAATGCCGTCTTGAATATGGAGAAGAGTGATGAACTCTAATTTATACTAAAGGACACTGAACATTTGTGAATTGTAAAGGCTGCTCTATTCCTTTTGTTTGATATATATAAAAAATTACATGTGAACCCTTTTATCTTGGGCACACTGGCATTTCATTGTGTCATCTATTGCAGAGACAGCTTATTAGTTCAAGTCAAGAACATTTCACAGTATCATTATAGGCTAATTCCAAGTACATGGCTTCTGGGTAATTCTTGAGAAGAACAAAATTCTATTCACGTAACCTTTAGATATCTATGCTTTGGTTTGTTTGGTACTCGACTGAATGCAGGTAATTCACACAGAAATGCAGCTATTTTAAGTATGAAATAAAAACATTCGGAGAGATTAACACGTAAATGCTTATTTTCTGACATGTAGCTATATGTTTTTTTTTATCCTGGAAAATGAGTATCAGAAGCGACTAATGTATCTACTTTTCATTGCAAATGATAATATTTTGCTTCAGCCAGAGAGATAATAACCTGAAGTTCTGTCATAGCTGCAATAGAGATGCTAACAATACTGCAGTTCAAAAAATGCAGGCGCTTTAAAGAGATCATTTTAAACTAGTCAAGGTTTGATATGGCCTGCATAACAGATGAAAAACCAAACTGTTAGCATTTCCTTCTCACAAACCTAGATCACTGGTAATATTCAGTTGGCATCAATGCAGAATCAGTAATCGTTCTTCAAAGATTAAAATTCTTCAAAAAAATCAAATACCAGACTTGTATGGCTTAATGTAATGTAAATTATGTCTCTTACTGAAATTTGTAGTGGAAAAAAAATCCACATCGTTTTATACGTATTTTGGAACAAATGCTGTACCAACGATTATTCCCCATAAGGAGTCTTAATGCCCGCAGATAACGAGTGAAATCCGCGCTGAGAAGCTCTTTCAGTTGCTCCGGTGTCATGACAAGCGTCTGCATGTTTACATCCTGCCAGAATGGCATCAAGCGTTTCTCATCTCTGCCATTTGTAAGCTCTTTCAGCAGCTGTGGTCTACTAAAAGCCTCAAATACATCAGGGCTGAAGTGGAGAGAACAAAGACGCAGGTCTTTATGAAGTTTTATTTGTCCACAGGCATCCTCCCATTCTTTTTTCCTCTTCCTATCATTAGGAAAAGCAGTGAAGACTTACATCGCTTCTCTTGTTGCCCATCGACTGAAATTTACAACCAAAAGCCACACAATGTGGCATCATATCAGTATTTACATTTCTGAATTGCGTTGTGGTAAAGTAGCTCATAGAGTGCAACCATTTCACGTCATCGAAATCATGTGGATTTTTTAGATAACTTAAGTCTTTCATGGGTTTCTACTATGTATTTCAGTAAGAGACATCCTTTATGTTATATTAAGCCATACAAATCTTAATACCCGAGGTTCCCTATAAGTACTAATACATCCAAATCAAGCCTCACGCGTCACCTTCTCTCAAAGATTTATGCTGCCAGATTTAGCAAATGGAGAATTTACAGATGATTTGCAAGTATTACTAGAACTGAGTCCCTCTCCAACTTGCCCAACATCTTTAAAGATACAGATATCCAATCCAGTAGACAAGGTTGAAGAGGCCAAAGGCAGTTGGGAAGAATATTCGGGAATAGGAGTCGATCTTGGAGACGTGGACATGCATTCTGTTCTCACGCCAAGCTCCGGAGCGACAATCATCGAAGCAGCAAAAGAAACTGGTGCAGTCCTTCCCATCCAGACATTCGTAAGCATAATCGTCATCCTCGTGGTAGGGAGCGATATTGTTCATCTGCAGCAGAGATGTCCCTGGTCTGATGTTAACCATGCTGGGTTTCTACACAGAGGAACAGCAAGGTCACTACCGCTTCATTGCTTAAACAATGTGCAGCGCAAAAGCAAATGCCAGAGCTGCTGCACAGCACACTCAATTAACTGCAAACAAAAGTACAATGTGGCCTATTCTAAATGAAGCTGTGTATCATAAGTTAGCAAGCTTTGCAGTAAGCTTATGAATTTTACATATCATTGTTCAGCTAGGTGCTGATTTGTTTTGTGTTGTAAGCAACATAATGCTTAACATTTAGTAATTTTTTAATCATCCTCATGTGACTTTTTATTATTCACATGATCCTTCAGAAATCATATATGCTGATTGCTGTTCAAGGAACATTTTTTATTTTTATTATATTTAAAACAGTTGAGTACATTTTTTTTCTGGATTCTTTGATGAATAGAAAGATCCAAAGATCAGCATTTATCTAATATACCATTCAAAAGACTGGAGTCAGTATAATTTTTCGGAAAGAAATGATAGAAATTAATACTTTTATTTGGCAAGGATGCTTTAAATTGATCAAAAGTGATGATAAAGACATTTATAATGTTACAAATGATTTCTATTTCAGATAAATTATGTTCTTCTGAAATGTCTATTCATCAAAAAAGCCTGAAAAAAATTCTACTCAGCTATTTTCAACGTAATAATAGTAATAATAATAATAATTCATGTTTTTTGAGCAGCAAATCAGAATGTTAGAAAGTTTTCTGAAGGATCATGTGACTGGAGTAATGATGCTAAAAAAATCACAGGAATAAACTACATTTTAAAATATATTTTAAATAGTAAAAATATTTCAAAATTTTACTGTTTTTGCTGTACTTTGGATCAAATAATTGCAGGCTTGGTGAGTAGAAGAGGCTTCTTTAAAAAAATATTTAAAATTTACCGTGCAAAAAACATTTGACTGGTAGTGTATATATTTTAAAAGAATATCCTGGCCATTCTTTTCAATAAAATTAAATGGCAAAAACACCATACAGGTGTCAGAAAAGTGGTTGATATGATAGCTTTATGTGAGAAGCAGACTAGAATTACATGGTTATTCACAGAAAATCTTTACATTTCAGCTTTCCTTAGCATGTTCATAATAGAAGTAGCTTTTCAATAGGATCTTTGCTGACTTGGTTCATCCTATTCTCTTAAATGTATGGTTTGCTTATGAATCACATAGATTCTGTCTCTTTACAAACCTGGAATGTAACACACTATTCACATGGATCACTTTTATGATATTTTATGGTGTATTTGATCCTTTTAGAAGCTTAAAAGTGCTGATTCCCATTCACTGTAATTATAAAGAATTGTGTATTTATTAATTAACTGGCCCTTTAATAACAGAATGAGGTCCATTCACCTGTGCATGGCTTGATTTGGTCTTCTTGTTCTGTCGATTGCTTGTGAAATAATGCAGGGTCCCGTATTCCATTAGCGCAGCAAAGGTGAAGATGAAGCAGACAGACACAAACAGATCCATGGCTGTCACGTACGATACCTTTGGCAAGGACTTCCTGGATATGGTGCTTAGGGTTGTCATGGTGAGCACAGTTGTGATACCTAAGCCAATCAAGATGCACAGTAATTGAGCACCCCCACTGAAGCATTTCCTATTCATTATCACATGCACTTGTGTAATGCATTCACATTATATAATGAAATGCTATTGTTGTTCCTATTGATTTGTATTCACTCTGAAGTTTTTTAAATTACCTAAAGATGTTCTGGCAGGCACAGCATCCTTGTTTATCCAGAAAGAGACCCAGGACAAAACCACAATCATGCTGCAGGGGATATAGGTCTGGATGGTGAAGTAGCCCATTCTCCGGCTCAGGTCAAAGAAAATGGTCATAACCACATATTCCCCTAATAATACAAGACATTAATGCATTTTAGACCGTAATTGCACATCTTAATTAGCAAAAATATTATAATCAGTGACTCCAGATATACTATAGAGCCCGCAGAAAATGCTGACGGAATCACGGAATACAGTCATAAAATGGAATTTACTGTACAACACAGAATGTCACGGAATTTGTCAAATTTGGGATGAATATTAACCCGTCAAAATAAAAGTTAAGTATAGCTTGAAGAAACTGTGACAGAAATATACTTAATGTAATGATAGCACTACTACTACTATCAATACAATTATTATTAAAACATTATTAAGTAATAATTACCAGATTTTATTTACTAGAAACATGTAAATACACAAAACTATTTCTGAATAAATAAAATATTAAAAAATATATAAAATAAAAAGATGTATATGTATATAGATAATTATTAAAACAATAAAGAGATGTTTTGATTATTACAATTTAATGAAACCATCAAAATGGAATCCAGAAAATTAGTGGAAAACACAGAATTTGGTCAAAATAAAACTGAATGAAAAAAATAATTAAAAAATATATATCGATATCTATCTATTGCTGTTAAATTATGTCCATTTCATGATTTCAATTAATTACACTTGCTTATTGATTAATATTTTTTTAAAAACTAAATCCAAAAAAACCTGAAAAAAATAAAAATAAAATTTGGAAAAAAAATAAAATGGGTTTCATAGGGCCATATATTCTGTTAATAAATAACAATAAGAAGATTAATTATAATTAACCACTTATGTGTTATTATTTTTGATTGTTTATTATGATTATTAATAATATACATTATTATTATTACTTATCTGCTATTATACTTCTATTATGATCTACTATTAATACTAATGCTATTTTAAATAATAATAATAACTACTAGTATTGTTTAAAATAACATTATTTTACCATTAATACTATATTTTCTCATCTCTTATTATTATTATCACTATTAATTATCACCCATCTGTTTTTAATTTTCTTTGTAACATCATTAGTCATCAATAATGATATCTCAAAGTCTACTACTACTACTACTAATAATTATTAATAATAATCATAACCACTCCTGTATTATTATTAACTTTTATGTGACCCTAGACCACAAAACCTTAAGTAGCATGGTTATATTTGTAAAAAAAAATATTGTTTTTTTCTTTTGTGCCAACAATCATTAGGATATTAAGTAAAGATGTTCCATGAAGATATTTTGTAAAGATATTTTTGTTTTAATTAGTAATATGCATTGCTAAGAACTTTATTTGGACAACTTTAACAGTGATTTTCTCAATATTTCGATTTTTTTTTTTTTGCACCCTATCATAATAAACCATGCATCAATGGAAAGCTTATTTATTCAGCATGGTTTTGTGGTCCAGGGTGATTATTGGACTAACAATAATAATATCTGCTCATTTATTGTTGTAATTATTATTTTTTAACTATTACTACTACTTTTTAAAACTCTTCTCATACCAGACTGAGTGTGTGCCACATCAGAACTGTTCCGTAGACCCACAAAGGCAAACTGGTAAAGCCTCCAGTATCGTTGGTCTGCAACCTCAACCGAACGACGTTGCCATCTATACTGGATCTCGTTCTTTGGATACCCGTCTGCAAATGGAAAAAAAATCACATCTACCGGATTACATGTGACCTTTCATTTTGGTATGTAAATAAGAAATTACAATGATGGCAGAATGGCACTAAGGCTTCAAACAGCAGCACTCTGTTAGACTAAAGCGCAGCATGCCCTTTCCGTGCCCACAGAGGATGATGACACATGAGAAGCTGAGGCATGATGCTAATCACGGATGGAGGGATGACATAGCCTGAGAAGAGGGGAGAGAGGGGATGGAGAGAGAGAGCTGGAGAAGGATGACATCTGTCCTCACTCATTGCAAGGTTAGAGGATGGTAGTTGGTGCAGACCTTCTGCAATGTTAAGGTTTGGTTGGCCAATACTGGCAATGCATGGTTGGCTGACAGAGGCAATGTATGGGGATTGGCTGCCCGGCAGCGTTCGGGACAAGACTGAGGCTGAGTGACAGATTGACATAAAAATTTAACACCTACAGCTTGAAAACTCCAGAGGGCACGAATGTTCATCCATGGGAAAGTTATGCAGCTTAAGGTAGCATTCCGCATTAATAGTCAACCTAACAAAAAGAATCATAGACAATAGCAAAACAAACAAAAAAATGTTGATTGTGACATTTAAGAGGTAGCATTTCTGCAGGCTTTGATATTTGTACAATGAACACACTCAGTCTGACTTAACAGTCCCTGACATAAATAAATGTGAATCAGATGTAATGGCTTAAACATGTGCTGCAACGGACAGCGGGTGCAACGTACGAGGACACGTACTTTTGTCGCACAAACATTCACTCGGCTCTTAATGGACACACCTTAGCGTATACATCACTCTCCCGTTGCTCCAGAGCCGCAGAAGGCGATTGGGTGTCGTGATCCAGTGGGCGTCAGATTTACGTGAGTTGCGGAAAAAGGTGTCAGGGATCCAGATTTTTCCCACCATGTTGCTGTTGAGCATGAGGATTTTCATTGAACTGTTGAATTTCAGTCTGCTGTCGTACCAAGTCTGAGCAAAGAAGATGTCTATGGTGTACTCCTACAAATGAAAAAAAAGAGGTCTAGCTGTAAAAGCCTTACTGTGAAATTATGTGGGTATTGGTTGTGACAGTAGTCGTGAAATGGATCTAAATGGTTGCTTAGGGTTTCTGCAGCTCTGAACATGTATTATAGTACATTTCTGCTCACCATATTGATGGGATCTACTGGGCCTATGCTGTTCACGTACACTGCCGTCTCAATCACAGTCGGTCTCACTAGAAATATAATGTCAAATATTCAAATTACAGTAATTGTTAATCATAGCTATCAAATACAAATTCCTGAATGAAAATAAAAGTCAAAAGTTTACATACACCTTGTAGAATCTGCAAAATGTTAATTATTTACCAAAATAAGAGGGATCATACAAAATGCATGTTATTTTTTATTTAGTACTGACCTGAATAAGATATTTCACATAAAGAAAATGCTTACATGTAGTCCACAAGAGAAAATATTTATAAAAATGGCCCTGATCAACAGTTTGCATACATTTGATTCTTAATACTGTGTTGTTACCTGAATGATCCACAGCTGTTTTTGTTTAGTGATAGTTGTTCATGAGTCCCTTGTTTGTCCTGAACAGTTGAACTGCCTGCTGTTCTTCAGAAAAATCCTTCAGTTCCCACTAATTCTTTGTTTTTTTCAGCATTTTTGTGTATTTGAACCCTTTCCAACAATAACTGTATGATTTTGACATCCATCTTGTCACACTGAGGACAACTGAGGGACTCATATGCAAGTATTACAGAAGGTTAAAACGCTCACTGATGCTCCAGAAGGAAACACAATGCAATAAGAGCTGAGGGGTGAAAACTTTTTGAATTTGAAGATCAGGGTAAATTTTACTTATTTTATCTTCTGGGAAACATCTAAGTATCTTCAGTAGCTTCTGAAGGGAAGTACTAAATGAAAAATCTATGATATTTAGGCACAAATAAGAAAAAAGTGCACATCTTCATTCTGTTCAAAAGTTTAAACCCTTAATGCATCGTGTTTCCTTCTGGAGCATCAGTGAGTGTTTGAATCTTCTGTAATAGTTGCATATGAGTCCCTCAGTTGTCCTCAGTGTGAAAAGATGGATCTTAAAATCATACAGTCATTGTTGGAAAGGGTTCATATACACAAAAAATGCTGTTTACAAAACAAATACAAAACCTATTTAGCATCCATTATAGAAAATATTGCTGTGCTATTATATTCATAAAATCATCACTGCCTGTACTTACTAAATGCACCTTTCCATTGTGCATCTTTTATTAGTGCATGTTATTAGAAAAATATAGAAGCTGTTCCCACCGTTTCTTGGAATTCCAAGTTTAAATCTCACAATTCTGACATTTTTCTCTGAATTTGAAAGTGATAGTTCACCCAAAAATGAAAATTACTCAATGACTGTCTTTGGTAATGACTTTTGTCTTTCAGACGAATACAATTTGAGTTATATTAAAAAGTGTCCTAACTCTTCCAAACTTTATAATTGCAGTAAATGGCTGTTGAGATTTTAAAGTCCAATAAAAGTGCATCCATCCATTATAAAAGTGCTCCACACAGCTTCAGTGGGTTAAAAAAGGCCTTCCAAAGTGAATCGATGCATTTGTGTAAGAAAAATATCCATGTTTAAAACTTCATAAACCATAACCTCATACGCGTATTTTAGTCTCACGAGAATCAAGATTTGTCTCCTCTTGTCTGTGATCTATTAAAAAAATGTCTAAATTTTTCTTTACAAATCCTCATTTTGTACTTTTAATTCGTGACTAGTGTTTTGTTTTGCTCTTTCCACTGCATTTCCGCATTCATCACTTCTCACCAGAGCTTACGCTACACCTACATCCTACTTTACGTCATATGCTGGAACACTAGAGATTACAGTTTATAAAGTTTTAAATACAGATATTTTTCTTACACAAACACTTTAATTCACTTTAGATGGCCTTTATTAACCCCTCGGGCCATGTGAAGCACTTTTTAGGATGGATGGGTGCACTTTATTTTGCTTCAAAATCTCAACACCCATTCACTTCCATTATAAAATACAACTCTGATTGTATTCATCTGAATAAAGAAAGTCATATATACCTAGGATGGTTTGAGGGTGAGTAATCATGGGATAATTAAATTTTTGGGTGAACTCTCCCTTTAAGTTTACATCTCGTAATTCTGTGTTTTTGTTTCTGCTACAAAATATAAAATAAACAACGGTAATTGAGATTTTATATCTCACAATTTTGACTCAAAATTGCTAATTTATATCTTGCAGTTGCAAGTTTATATATCCCACAGAACGGAACTGAGTTTCCATATAAAAATGTGTTTGTTTTCAGAAGCTTTAATCATGTATCAACTTGCTTTTTCCTTTCTTTTTCTGCATCACTTAGTGTGGGCTATTGAATAATGTTAACGTATAGCCAATAGCAAAACCAATAGGCAGCTATTTTTAGCAAACACACATTCAGTCTGACTCCATCCTGGTATGTAACCATCCAATCAATTTCCAATCAGTGGATACATTGAAATTTTCTCACTGAATATCCTGTTTCACTCAGAAATACATCTCATTACAGAAGTGAAATGGACTGCAAACCAATTCATGTTTCCTACAACAGCCACGCAAATTACTTAAAGCTGCCTGAATCCTCATCCTTGCGGTTTCAAAAATATTCCTGTCGCAGGAAATCCAGTCACAGAGACGAGACAAATAACACAAACTCGGCTAGTTGACCTGCAATCCCTCAGCGCTTGCTCTGCGTTCTGATTAACTGAGTTCTGCTCATACTTGCACTCTCTCCCTCGATCTCAGACACATGAAACACAGATAAAGAAGGAAGATCAATAGTGATTTGGGTCTATTGTACCCGAACACCACTGAGATAAATCCTCTTAAATAACTGAACTCTAGTCAGCTGCGTTGCTTCCAGAACACTGATGTACTGAGAATAAAGAATACAAAAAAAAACATCAGCAAAATCCTAAAGCCTAGCACTTGTTTATTTTAACACTGCAATAATGCTGATGGGTAAACTAAAAATGATGATTACAGAGAAACTCTGAACTGCTTGGAGGGTTTAATTGTCACAGTGTGTTCCTCTTCATGTGGCTTCGTAATAACGATGGAATTATCTCATAATTTTTCTCATTTTTCAGTTACCCATAAGCTGCAGCACAATGTTTGAGAGTCTTAAACATGCACAGATCCTTTGTGGACCTGGATATAAGCATGCAACCTTTTCAAGATATTGGACTTGCCTCCGATATCTGGTCTCAGTTTGTTGTCATAACCTTGGAGTAATTTGTTTAGGATAAGGGTGACGTCGCTCTCGTAGACCTTTGGTGATAAAACCCAAGTTTTATTTATGGGGACATCCTCGTAATCTTCCTCCTCTGCTTTGCTCGGGCCAAATGCCATGCTGTCATAAAAACAGAAACAAACAGAGGCAATATGAGTAGACAGACAGCAGTGAGGTAAATAATAGAGCAATATTAGATTTAAAATTGAGAGTAGTTAAAATAGGAGTCAGTTTATATTAGGAGCTTAAACGCTAAAGAGCGAGCGACTGCTTTGGAGAGCTAAATATGACAGCCACAGGGTGAAATAGAGAGTTTGTTTGATGATTTTTACAGGAAGAACAGATAAAAGAAGTCATCAGTGACTATAAATGTATAGGACCGCCGTGACAGCAGGAGAGAGGAGTCCTTTAAATGAGTGCGGTGCTGGAGATACAAAGAGGAGGTTCTAATAAAAGAATGCAGTGATTAATGAAGATGTGTTCTGGCAGTGGAGGGAGGGAACAGCTGAAGGTGAGGGGTTTAAATTATTACCCACAACTCCCTCTCGCACGCGCTCTCTTGCAGTATATGGTGTAAGAGCTTCTAAATTTATTCTCTAGAGCATTATCTGTAGGAACAGACACATCGGGTATCACTTCTAACTGAAATGTGCGCAATTCCCACTCAGTCTAGACTGAGTCTCTTTAGAGGTCACAACTTGCAGCTGCTGGCCATAAAAATGAACAGTGCAAAAGACCGCATATTTGTTAATTTGAAGAAGATTCAAAACAAGAGAAGTTTTATATTAGATGTCTTTAACCACTGTGTACTATAATTGTTAAGTACAGTGTATTTTTTGCATTCATTTTGCTTTGCAAAACTCTTTGTTGTTAGGTTAGATACTGTGAAGGTTAGGGTGGTAGGTTTAAACATTTACAGATGTAATTACTGCAGCTATGTTTTAATTGTAAGCATGATGTAAAAACATGCATTTTGTGGAGAAAAAGTAAAAAAAAAAAAAAAAAGTAGTAGATATAGCCAACAACAGCAGAAATACACTTGCCTGATTAATGTAATGTACCATCAATTATCAAGATGTGACATAAAATTATAAATCCGATATAAATCCGATTAAAATGTTCACTGTTTCATCTGAATGGTCTAAAAATGTGACCCTGGACCACAAAACCAGTCATAAGGGTAAATGTTTTAAAATTTAGATTTATACATCATCTGAAAGCTGAATAAATAAGCTTTCCATTGATGTATGGTTATTGTTAAGATAGGACACTTTCTGGCCGAGATACACCTATTTGAAAATCTGAAATCTGAGGGTGAAAAAAAAAAAAAAAGTTGTCCAAATGAAGGTCTAAGCAATGCACATTGCTAATCAAAAATTAAGTTTTGATATATTAACAGTAGGAAATTTACAAAATATCTTCATGGAACATGATCTTTACTTAATATCCTAATGATTTTTGGCATAAAAGAAAAATCTATCATTTTGACCCATACGATGTATTTTTGGCTATTGCTACAAATATACCCGTGCTACTTAAGACTGGTCCAGGGTCACATATGTATCTTCAAAAAAAAAAAAAAAACAGACTGGTAAATGTGAAAAAATCTAAATGGTACATTCCCATGCATATGCAAATAATGAAAGACAGAAAAATCAATATGAAGCATCCCTGTGGATGAGACCCAGGTGGGTGGAGAGAATGTAGGTTATTGATCCCCGTAGGCACAGCGCTGAGTGGTTAAAAAGAAGGCTGTCAATGAAAAAACAGATAGAATATTTTCCTCATATGCAGTATTTTACATTGTCTGGACACAACAGTAGCCTCTGAATGACCTTTGAGGGCCTCAGGGGCAAGCGTTAATAATCATGACAAAAACACAGAAAACAAACAAATGCCTGAATAAGAGGAAAAAAGCATTTTTGGCCATGATGAGACAGTTAGAAATGATTATTTTTTTCACTAAATGTAATTAAATGAGAGTTATTTAATATTACAACCCAAATATGTTTATTCTGTTATTCACACATGAGCTGCCAAAAATGAGCTGAAGGAAACCAAAGTAGTGCTAGCCAACACAAGTGTCAATGTGGACTACAACTTATGCATAACATTTACATTTACAATGAAGAAATTGTGAAATGCCTTTCTAATCTGTCTATGTGATGAAGCAAAATCTAACAGTTCAGATGCTGTTTGTTGAATTGTAGCTGAATGCTGGCTAAAGTATCCTCAAGGTTGTTTAGAGACTGACATTGCACGTCCACGCTAAAAAGACAAGACGACATCAACACGAATGCCCTGAGCAAAACTGTCACTTACAATCTGTTATCAAATGTATTCAGTGTACACACAACTACACGTGTCGTGAGTGACAGTTATAGGTAGAAATGTTCAGGTTGATCAATCTGATGTGCTACAAGAAAAGCGTAAAACTAAAACGTTATGCAGCACTTCAGAATACAATACAGAATCACGCCAGCTGTTGTCGTGGACTGTCCAAGTGTGTGTGTTGTCGGTCAAGGGCTATTTTAGTAGTCACATTGACTGCACCCCTTGTTTCTTTTGCCCCCTATGAAGCGAAAACTTACCAGACTCCAAGCAGACCGGGCAGAAGCCAAACCAGCGTCTCTTTTCTCCGGCGGCGATGCAGCAGAACCATCGTGCGAACGCTCGGTTTATAACCAAACGACTTCCGAAATGAATTAGATCTTAAAAACGATCTCTGAGAGGTTTAAGCGATTCTTAACACGGTGGTTGAAAGCGTCAGCGTATGCTGTCAGTTGTTGTCTAGACAGATGCATATAGCTTGAGCCTATAGTCTATATGTCAGGCAGCAGACGCGGTGTGGATGTGAATGGTGAATGCGGGATTTCGCTGATTGCGGCACCGCTGTGTTCATCCAGCGTTCTGCTGAGTGAGACGCTCTCGATGTTCCGGGAATTATTAGAAACTGCCTGTAGGAAAAAGAGCTGACTGCTCTACCTCAGAGAGTTTACATCAAGCTGTGATTTATGAAACCTTTACTTAGTTTTGCTGTTGTTGGGAATTAATAAAGTGACAAATGCGACATTTTCAATGGCGCTGCATCAAGATGTGCAAAAGTAACCTACTGTGACCAAACTTAGCCAAACCCTAGAATGCATAAAAGGGGTAACATTTAACATTTAATGTTGTTTTTGATGATGTGTGTGAATGGGCTTTTTCAATCAGTAATTTCCTGTCAGTCTCATTTAACCAAAATTGGTATTTTTGCCATCTATACAACTCATCTTCAGTCCAGTACGGTTTTGTTGTTGTTTATAATAATTGTACTTATGATTAAGTGATAATGGCAATAACCAACTTATTCTTCAATGTGGAAGTAAGCTAAGTGAAGAAATAACTAACATTTTCTGTAAGGGTAAGGTTCAGGGGATAGATTGTAATGTTTATAGAGTATAAAACACACAAATACTTAACTTGTGTTTGTGTGTATACCTACTTAAACACATTTTGAGAACAAATGTGTACCTAGAAGTGAGCTAAATCTGACAAAACCTCGTTTTGGGGATGTCCTCATTTGTAAAAACTATCCACCTTATTTTTCCTGTAAGAGTGGGCCATTTGTAAATTTTATTCTGCATCCAGCTATTTTTAGATGTACAGCTGCTTGATATTGTTTTGCTGCTTGATATTGAAAATTGGTGTGTCTTACCATATTATTTTAATGTGAGCACACTGGTTTGTAGTGCAAACAGTTTTACCGTTTACTGCACGTTGTTATTCTTCTTGTTATTTCCCAATAGGCCTTTTTCACCTGACGTCACGCAACTTCCATTCTGACGCAAAGCAGGGTATTCTTACTTCCGCCAGCATAGTAAAGCGCTATTGCTACCAGCATGGAGTTTGCCAAGATGCTGACTGTCGCTGTTTACTCTCATCCTCGTTCAAGGCGAGGCGTCTGGCATCTATCGAATACCGATCTGCAAAATTTGCTGCTTGAAACCGAGGGAGGAGTTGAAAATCCAGCAAGGAAGTCACTGACTACCATGGCTCTGTGTCTTTATTGCAGTTAGATGAAGTTGGCTAGATGTATTTCTCAAATAAACAAATGTTTTAGGCATTTACATGTGGTGACAAAGCCTTTTAATTCTATAATTTATGTACTGCTTAATACAGTGCTTGCGTGTACAAGAATGAAGTTCAGCATAAGTTTGTACTATTTAAATATCAATAAAATGGGGTTTATATTTTTCTGTTTTATTTTGATAAACATGCCACAATATAATCCACAAATAAATATTAAATATATTGGGTTTACAATAAAAAATCTTTTACTGTTTAAAACAGATTTGTGAACATTTGTGTAAATAAATATAAACAGCATGTATAGCTGTTTTTAAGATGACATTGCATATAGCCTATAACAAAAATAAAATATGATCTGTCATTTTATTTTTGAACTGGATAATATTAGGTTACTTTTGAGACCACTTGCATTTATGATGTGAAACTTGCTATGTAGTATGAAAAGATTTAATATAAAAAAAATCTCCATGTAATTTTTCCCATAAAAAAAAAAATCACGCCAAACAACTACACTTGCATGGAACGGAGAATTTAATTTACACATCGCACTCACAAATAAATTATCCAGGGAATGACATAAACTGAAAAAACAAGTGAAAATGTTCCAAGTATATATTTTGTGTGGACACATAATCGTTATCATACAAATATGCGAGCAAGGATCTCATCAAAGGCAGATGCAGAAAAACGTTCACAGAACCCATCTGTAAGTACATTAACATTAGTCTTAACACTTAACAAACGCCTTTCATTTTTCACGTTTTTCCCTCATTTTCCAGAGAAGTCTCCAGTGTAAATGTATAAAGGAAGTACAGATACACTGCTTTGAGGGAAAGCAGAAGTTAGCTGACGTCATTGTGAAAAGGGCCTATAGAGACAGAGCGACACGTGTCATAATCTGAAAACCACGCACACCGGGGGGAAAACAATCCAACGCTCTTCATTGACTTTGCATTGCGGGAAGCTGCCTACTTGTCATTTCTGACTTAACTGTTTTTTTCTGACAAAAAACAGAACAATGTCTAAAAGCTGCTATGTGACAAGGTGTACAAAAACACAGAACTATGTTTTTTAGCTGTCGACCCACAAAACGAGCGTTTAGAGAGACAAAAGTAGAGTGCAACGGCATATTACTCTGAGAACAACGCCCACTGGCGGGAAACTTAATCGGCGACAGTAAACATTCATTAGTTTTAACAAGGTCAAAGGATTATTTCACCACCCTATGTAAACCTGAAAGGAGGTATATTGAGAAACAAAATTTTTTATTGGTCTGTGTCAGTGCTCCTTTTCCTTACCTTCCGTTTGCTGAAGAAATGATCCAACTTAATCATGAAATTCCCTGACACAACTATTTGTGTCCTTAAACGCTCGTTTTTTGGGGGTCGACAGCTTATAAAAACTTAGTTATGTGTTTTTTTTTAGCTTGTTTACTGTACACATTGTCACATAACAGCTTTGAGACATTGTTCTGTTTTTTGTTATAAATCGGAAATGACAGGATGGCAGCTTCCCACAATACAAAGTCAATGGAGAGCGTCGGATTGTGCCAGTGTGGGCGTGGCCTAAATGCGCTCTGTCTCTATAGAGGCTAATGAACCAGAAGTCACCCACATTAAAGAATAAGGTGTTTTTCTTTTTTTTTTTTTTTTTTTTTTCTTTTTTACATTAGAATGTGGGTTAAGTTATAGTATTTACATAAAAACAATAGATAAAAGTTTAAATGTGTTTATGGCTGTGTCTGAAAGCTGAGGCAGCTGACTTAATACCTCTCTGCCTTATCAGGCAATGACTTTGCAGCCAGCGTTTAAGCACAAAGGTACCTCACAAAACTGATTTTGAATGGATAATATTTAATATTTAATTACTACAGTACTAATTTCTCACTAAAATTGATAACAACAGTAGTCAAAAGCATACATTTACACACAAACTGACCACCAAGTGCAACTTTCAGATGCCATCATTATTTATTAGCTAAACTGTCAAAGGAAATCGAATGTACAGGATTGTGGGATATCACAGGCAGAGAAAGATACAGCATCAAAAGAAATTGATCAAATTATGGTATTTCAGTAGACAGGATGTAAAACGATCACTGGATTCAGAGATGCCTTGTTTCCATGCTACCTCAGTATATACCTGTGGAGGCAGCATATTTCAGCTTACACATGTAGCTAGGAGGGCTTCTGTTTTAGAGATCTGCCTTCCTCCTCCAACACACCTGTTTTTAATTTTCAAGTGTTCTTGAAGATCATAATTAGCTGGTTCATGTGTGTTTGAATTGGTTTGAAGATGAACTTTGCAAGTAGATCTCCATGTACATAGTGAATAAATCAACATGATTTAAAGCTAAAATCCAAAATGCCGTTTTGATCTTCCAGGTGCATACATACATGGCAGATGAACAACAAATTACAAAGCAACAGACTTTTACAACACACAGCCATTTCTGCTCCATTTTAAGACACCTTTGCAATATTCATGTGCCATATATGGCTTCGTGATCTGGAAGATATTCACCCTCTGACACACACACACACACACACACACACACAAAACACACACACACATATATATATATATATATATATATATATGAAGAGTTCAGATGCAAAACCAGCTAAAAGCCATATCGGTCAAAAATGAGATAATGATACTGAGTGAATGCTTTTGACACATATTATACGTCCATCAAATACTTTTACGTCAAACTCGCTAAAATCCCAGCCTCAGCCCAATCAGAAGTACCAGTACTTACATAGAAACCTATACATCAGAGATGTTAGATGGATTTAGAGGCTTTTGCATCTGAACTCTTCATATATAGGCTAACTGGCTGTTCATTCAGCTTACTCCATTATTTTCAGCACCATGGAGAGCTCCATGCCACAAGAAGAGCAGAAATATAGACACTTGCCAGAGCCTCATCCTCAAGACAATTTAGTTTCCTCTTGCCATCATTTCCTAAATTCAAACCCAAATAATAACCAAAGTCATTCAAAAGTTTGAAATATCAGATGTGTAGCAGAACATCACATGAATTTGTTTAACAGTTCATAGTAATATTCTACTATAATGATATGTTGGATGTTTCGATTTGTATTTGATTATACATTTCTCACAAAACATTTAAAATGCTGGAATGATTTCAGTATAAAGGCCAGTGCTCTGTTGCAGCCCCTCTTCACGGTGAAGTACTTTGTATTCAGATGTGCTCTGATGCTCTGACACAAATGAAAGGAATGGAAAAAATCTCTATTATTTTGTCAGCCATTAACATTGTGAGACAAAATGATGTAGACTGAGACGTGCTTGAGATATTCTCTGCTGGACTACACACACATAGACACACAAACACACACAAGCCATTTTAATAACAGTATGATGAGGTCTTCTGCAAGCACAATAACCTAATCAGGATTTATAGCTTAACATAACAATTGAAATACTCATATATCATCTGTGTACATTAGTTTTTAGTAATCTTTAGTGTCCAGTGCACTTGATAAAGCCCTTAATATAGTTGTTGTGTTATAAAGTTTTAATACAATAATAAATTATATTTGTCTGCCTTAATGACATGCACAAAGTTTCCTGAAACACTATATGTATAGTACACACTACTATGTAAACACAGAGAACAAACAGTCAAGTTCTGTCACACACTTTAAGCATCAAAGCCCTGTGCATGTCCCCTCTGTTGCCAGGCAACTCAACCAACTCCTTATTCATGCTCCGCTGGTTTCTCTGTAGAGGAATCCCAACCCCATTTCTCTCTGCTTTTCCCCTAGTTTTTGTCTGCCATCTAGCAACCTTTTATCTATCTCATTTTTTTTTTTTCATCTCACACATGAACATGCATGCATAAACATGGGCACCAATGGAATCTGATTTTCTGTCTGCTCCTATGGTAACCTCCAATGCATTACACTGCCAGTTTCACAGTGTCTTACATGACACATTTTTTGATGCCACATACCAGTGTTATTTTAGTATTAATGTTGAATTAGACTTTATTTTTGTATTTTCAGGTTTCCTTTTGGTAATTAAGTTGTGGTCATTTTGTTATGCATTTTAATCTTATTATGTTTTTTTTTTTTTTTTTTATATTTCTGTTTAGCCTTAAATAGGAAGTCTAATGCTATTTCATGCATTCTGACTAATTTAAACTTAAAGAGTTGGATTTTCATGCTAAACATCACCAAAGTTTTAAAAAATGAGAACGTATGACAGAGTATTTCTGTGCCAAATACACTCCTTCAGGGTTCGTGTGAGCTTTGGACAGCCCGATCTCATGGCAATTCGTACCTTATAATATTTTATAAGGTGGCTTTTTCTAAATGGTACGTATTTTACTAGTTCCCCAATTTGTATGAATTTGCATGAATAATAAATGTTTTTTGAGCAGCAGTCAGAATATTAGAATTACTTCTATACTCAAGACTGGAGTAATGTTGCTAAAAATTTAGCTTTGAAATCACAGGAATAAATTACATTTTGAAACAGGATATTCAAATAGAAAACACTTTTTTAAAATAGTAAATACATTTCACAATATTACTGCTTTTGCTGTATTTTGAATCACATAAATGCTGGCTTGGTGAGCAGAAGATACTTCTATAAAAAAAAAAAAAATTTAAATCTTACTGTTCAAAAACTTTTGCCTGGTAGTGTATATAGGCAACTTTAATTGTTCTCTTATTTCTAGTCTTTAATTGGCTAAGAAATCAGATACACTGACACCAACCAAAATAATGATTTATACTACTAACATTTTTGTTTCATTTTTATCACATAAGGCAGAATATTATGATATATACTGTACTGTACACTGTATTGTTTATAAACTTTATTTATTACCTGAAAATGACTTGAAAAACACAAACCATATATTGTCGCAATCGTGTGTTTAATGTCTTCATGTTTTTCTGTGAAAACAACTGTTTTCATACAGGGATAGCTGGACCCTTTTGACCATATTAGGGATTTCATATTACGCCTTTCTGAGCTAGAGCACCCTCTGGCTTTGAGTATGAATGAAACACACACTGCATGGAGTGTTTAGCGCTGTGTGATGTTCATATTCTGGGTATGAATAAAACAGGTCATAGACTATTTAAATTTAAATCTATATGTATTCAAAATAAAAAGATTATAGTAAAGTATTGTAAAAAGAGCATGTTGTGGAAGCCTGTTTCCACCAATGAATAAAAAATAGATAAATTATAGTAAAGTACTGTAAAGAGAGCATGTTGTGGAAGTCTGTTTCTACCACTGAATAAAAATAAAATAAAATAAAAAAATAAAAGACATTATTGCAATTTTTTATATCAAGTCCAAGCCCTGTTGGAAAATGAAATCTGCATCTCCATAAAGTTGGTCAGCAGCAGGAAGCATGCAGTGCTCTAAAACTTCCTGGTATACGGCTGCGTTGACCTTGGACCTCAGAAAACACAGTGGACCAACACCAGCAGATGACATGGCACCCCACACCATCACTGACTGTGGAAACTTTACACTGGACCTCAAGCAACGTGGATTCTGTGCCTCTCCTCTCTTCCTCCAGACTCTGGGACCCTGATTTCCAAAGGAAATGCAAAATTTACTTTCATCAGAGAACATAACTTTGGACCACTCAGCAGCAGCCCAGTCCTTTTTGTCTTTACCCAGGCGAGACGCTTCTGACGCTGTCTGTTGTTCAAGAGTGGCTTGACACAAGGAATGCGACAGCTGAAACCCATGTCTTGCATACGTCTGTGCGTAGTGGTTCTTGAAGCACTGACTCCAGCTGCAGTCCACTCTTTGTGAATCTCCCCCACATTTTTGAATGGGTTTTGTTTCACAATCCTCTCCAGGGTGCGGTTATCCCTATTGCTTGTACACTTTTTTTCTACCATATCTTTTTCCATTCCCTTCGCCTGTCTATTAATGTGCTTGGACACAGAGCTCTGTGAACAGCCAAACTCTTGTGCAAGGTGTCAATGGTCGTCTTTTGGACAACTGTCAAGTCAGCAGTCTTCCCCATGATTGTGTAGCCTACAGAACTAGACTGAGAGACCATTTAAAGGCCTTTGCAGGTGTTTTGAGTTAATTAGCTGATTAGAGTGTGGCAAAAGGTGTCTTCAATATTGAACCTTTTCACAATATTTTAATTTTCTGAGATACTGAATTTGGGATTTTCATTAAAAGAAAATTAAAAGAAATAAACATTTGAAATATATCAGTCTGTGTGTAATGAATTAATAGAATATACAAGTTTTACTTTTTGAATGGAATTAGTGAAATAAATCAACTTTTTGATGATATTCTAATTATATGACCAGCACCTGTATACTCTGAGAAAAGAAAGTCAGAATTGTGAATTTAGCTATATCTTGCAGTTTTGACTTTATTTCTCAGAAATGCAGCTTTCTGTCTCGTAATTCTGACTTTATAACTCACAGTTGCAAGTTTATATCGTGCAATTCTGAAAAAATCAAAAATTGTCAAAATTGAAAGATGTAAACCTGCAATTGTGAGAAAAAATGTCAGATTGTAAAATAGAAAGTCACAGTTAAATTCAATAGCATGTCCATGTGCTAAAGAAAGCAATAACTATCGCCTCTGAACTGCCAGTATTAAAAATATATTTTTTTAAATAATACAATTAAATAAAAAAAAACTTTTTTAAAAACGTAAACAAAAAAGTTTACATGTAGAAATTTCATTTCAAAAACAACTTTTATAGCATGGTACTTTAAAGAGGACATGTCCATTTGTTCAAGAAAACAATAGCTGTGTTATATTACCACTGAACATAGTGTTGAACATTAATGCCACCAAGTTGTTTGTTCCCTCTGATTGTTCGTTTATCATAAGTGACAACAAATCAAATCTTAAAAGGAAAGCACTGTGACATTGTCAGTCTGTTTGAGAGGAGGAATGCAATTAGGAAACAATGAAATACATTCTCATTAAACAAACAATTATAATTTGAAGCAGCAGCTCTGCATACATATCAGAGATGTTCAAACATTCTCAACAGGTGCCAAAGGTGAAATATCATATTAGTTTCCTTTGTAGAAGAATAAATGATTTTGTTTTGTTCTCATATAGTTTTTTTTTTTATCACGACTCGCCTTGTTAGCTGAGTAATCCATTGTAAATGTTAGCCAGTGTTTGTGAAGGCTTCAAATGGCTTCAGCCTGTTCCCAGACACAAGCAAATGCACTTGGTTGAATGCTCTGCCTCTGTGATCTTTCACATCCGATAAACCCTCACGACATTCTCACAGACGTCGCTTAAGGCAGAACGCTTTGTTAATGCCACCTGACAAGGAGTCAGCATCAGTTTCACCTTAAAAGGGGCCAATAAATGAAATCCAGCTTAGTTTTTGAGTCTCCCCCCTCAGGTCAAGTCTGTGTGTGCGATGATCGTACGCACAAGTGGACACATCTGTTCTGACAGATGCTTGTTTGTACCCAAAGATATGCTTTTCCAGAAGGTGCAAAGGAATGAGGGGAGGTTAATGGTGTACTGTCTTTCTCTGTTTAGCCTCGTGTGGGCATTGATAGCTGTATCTCGTACGGGCAGATACAGATTCCATAACCAAAAGAGATGAGCTGGGAGCGTCACCGTTATGCTATTAAAGCAAGATCTTAGATAAATGCACATGGATTGCCGTTTCTCCATTCAGTGCGGATAATCTCAAATTCTGCTGGTTAGTCAAAGCAGAGTCAGCTACACAAAAAGCTCTCAGACAGAATGGAGGGATGAAAAAGGCAATGAAATGCAGAAAGACAATATAGATTGGGAGTCTAGTGGATTTGACCAGATGCAGGCTTTTAAAAGCAGGTAAATAAAAGAAGCAGCCAGCACACAGCGAACTTATCAATGTGTATTGACTAGTGCCACGTCAGCTCACAATGCCATTCTACTGAGTAAAATTTAGACTGCAGTTAGGTTTGCGCCAGGGTTATTATAGTAAACTAAAACTAAAACCATAAAAACATTTTTGTTATGGGGATCCTCTTAAGTAAATGGGTGCTGTCAGAATTAGGGTTCAAACAGAGTGTTTTCACAACGCATCCATATTGGCGGAACTGAACATAAACAGTGCCACTGAATCGAACGAAACTCGCTTATTTTGCTGATTATGGATGCTGAAAATGGTCAATTATTGTCATGTTTTGGGCTGTACTAATCCCAGTCGGCCTGGGAAAAACATTTGGATTACTGTAGACTGCCAAAAGTTATAAATCGAGGAGAAGAGTGCAAAAAAACTGTCTGAGGAACAAAAGGTGTTTGTGGTTGGCCAAAATGAACCAGGATTTCCAACAACATTCGTGTTTGTTCTTATTATTTCTGGTCAGGTAGGTGAAATATTAAGCTAATATCTTAATTAGTACTGCTTGTACATATCTTTACAACCTATTAACTTTAGTTTCTCAAAATATTGTACACTTTTTTTTGCTTACTAAGTCCTTCTTTATATGATTTAACAGCTTCCATATGTTTTTCCCATGGTTTAGACAGCATAAATTAGCAGAACAGTGTATTCAGTAGTAAATTAACTGTGCAATATTGTGACGTAAGTGCAAACCCTCTATAGCTGATAAAAACATAACAATAAACCATGGGACACTATTACATCTAATAACATCTTGTGAAGTGAAAAACAAATCTGTCATCAAGACTTTTTTAGTTTCAAACTAGAGGTATACCGATATTGACTAGAAACATGATATTCAAATAATAAAAAAATGTTTTAGAGGTGTCGCAATATACCGGTATTGGCGATATTTGATAATGAATAGTACACATGACATATGACATAATAATCCAGCGACATTTTGGAGCGATAAACTGTCACCTGTGATTTGTTTTATTCATACTTAACACCGGAGGGCGCCCTCATGCAGAAAGTCAAGTAATAGAGCAAATTACTATAACAATGAGTTTCAAGATGAAACAACATTTTTGCAGCATCTGGTTGTAAAAACCGCCTAAATTGAAATTCCTTAAGAAACTGGCTAAACTTTCACAGGTAAGAATGCATTGGTTTGTGTTTTTAATATTACAATTTAATATTAATATGACTAACATAGCCTTTATGTCACACGCTCAAAGATTCGGATCCAAAAGCAAATGAATCTCAGAGTGAAAACAGCAGTTCCAGAAATCCAATAGTCATCCGAGCTCATAGAATCAAAGTCCGAGAGACAGAAGTCCAGTCAACCGAGGAACAAGAGTCTGAGCCGGACTGGAGCAGAGAATAAACCCACTAGGAATCAAAGAGAAAACAGACTAAGATGAGCAAAACAACGAACTGACAAAGGATCGTGAAAGAGCGACCCAGATATAGGCAACGTAATAGGCTGCAGGTGGAACACCTGATTAGGAAGCGGGGTTGCCAGATGCAGCAGACAACCACGCAAAACACACACACGCACATAGGAATGAGCACCCGGACCCATGAACCGTGACCAAGCGGCAACCTCCCGCTCTCGCTCTTGAAACAATACGGAAGTGACTGAAGCTGCAGTTCATCGGCTGGCCGCTTGAGACTGGCTCCAAAAGGGAGCAAATCCCCATAGACTCTCGTGTTAAAATGTTCAACTTTATAACAGATTAAAAACATGTTTACAGCCTGGTACAAAAAGTGGTTTGGGTTTTTACAGCTAGTTTTGCCCTTCATGACAACTCTGAGGGGGGTGAATTTTTTAGCAGCCGTGGGGGCAGCCGTGGCCTAATGGTTAGGGAGTCGGACTTGCAATCAAAAGGTTGCAGGTTCGAGTCCCAGGTCCAGGTCAATACCACGACTGAGGTGAGACCCTTGAGCAAGGCACCGAACCCCCAAACTGCTCCTCGGGCAGCGATAGCAATATGGCTGCCCACTGCTCCGGGTGTATGTTCACGGTGTGTGTTCACTACTGTGTGTGTGCACTTGGATGGGTTAAATGCAGAGCACAAATTCTGAGTATGGGTCACCATACTTGGCCACACGTCACTTTCACTTTTTTTTTTTCACTTTTAAAATTCTACATAATTAAGGGCGTGGTCATTTGAGTGACAGGCAGCCGTCACATTACCTCAGTTTATTCCAGAAGTTGAACTTGGCATCTCAGACGTGTTTTTGCATTTGTTTTTCTTAGGGTGTTACTTTATCAGGATTATTTTTAAAATAGGATAAAATAGGATTCAGTTCATAGGAGAAAGTTATTTCAAACACTCAACTGACGCTACAAAGCAAATTTAAAGTAAAAATGTATAATGTTTCTTGTAAATTGTCTTACTTTAACATGGCTAAACTAAAAACGCAATGTGAAGGTAATAGTGAAAAATCTGATATTGTGACAACCTTACTTCAAACCATTGCCTCCAGAATGGATTAGTTCACTTTCAGAATAAACATTTCCTGAAAATTTACTCACCCCTAGGTCATCCAAGATGTTCATGCCTTTCTTTCTGTAGTCTAAAAAAAATAAGGTTTTTGAGGAAAATATTCCAGTATTTTTCTCCATATAGTGGACTTCAATGGGGATCAGTGGGTTGAAGGTCCAAATTGCAGTTTCAGTGCAGCTTCAAATGGCTCTACACGATCCCAGCCGAGGAATTATCTAGCAAAACAATTGGTCATTTTCTAAAAAAAAAAATTAAACGTGTGTACTTTTTAACCACAAATTGTCATCTTGCACTAGCTCTGCGATGCACATGCATGGCTTCACACATTATGTAGAGTAAGGCAAAAAAACTCCATCTCATTTTCTCCTCTTCAAAATTGGCCAACATCGCTGTTTTACCTTTTTTTATAAAAAAAGTCATGCATGCGTGATGTAATGTGTGAGTCCCTTATTCCTTGTCTGGGATCGTTTTTTCTCAAAAACCTTCATTACTTTTCGACTGAATGATGTAGGGGTGAGTAAATTATCAGAAAGTATTATTCTGAAAGTGAATACATCTGTTAGACTGAAATTGTGTGGATAACTTGTGAATTATTGTTATGTTTTTATTAGCAGTTTGGACTCATTTTGACCGCATCCATTCACAGAATGAGAATCCATTGATCAAAGGACGTAATGCTAAATTTATCGAAATCTGTTTTTATGAAGAAACAAATTCATCTACATCTTGGATAGGCTGAGAGTGAGTACATTTTCATTTTTGGGTGAACTATTCCTTAACTTGATTTAAAAAATGTAATAAATTAATAAAAACTGTATAGACATAATAAATTAATAAAAATGACAAAACACAACAAAATGATTAAACGTTTTAATTTAATATGAAAACAAAATGCATAAAAGCAAACCAAAACTAATTAAAAAGTGTCGTAAAAACTATTTTAATGACACCAAAATAACTGGTTTGTGCTTTTTGTAAAGCTCAGAGTGTTTTTAGCTATAAGGACTTTGTCATTTTTGAGTTGCGCAGTGCCGAAGGAGGGAGCACAAACACGATCACCCACACAAAAGGAGAGTAACTGAGCCATGTTGGCTTTGACAACACTTTATTTCAGTCAACAGGGGAGCTGTCTCTTTGCCCAGGCAGAAAACTGAGAACAGTATGGCAAATTGAAAAGCTGTTAAAAGTAAGCCCACAGTAGTTCATTCAAGCGTTTACACTTGTCAGGATTGTTGATGTTAGTAATGAAAACTCTGAAACTGTTTGACAGATGATATATTGAGCGAATAGTACATTTTGATTCCCATTTTCGTAGCATCATTAGGCGTATGTATCATACTGAGAAGCCCATTACAACCATTATCTGCATTAATCATGAAAGCTACAACAGACATATATTGAAAATGCTATATGAACAACATCATGTCACTGTTGCAACATTAAGCCAATGTGAGTATCAGTGGCCTGGACCTTAGAAGACCAACATTTTGCTCTCATTTCAACCCAAGCAAATTAAAAATGCAAATCTGCCCAAACTATTTGGGAAAATCTCATTTTCCATTCGCTATAAAGCAAACAAACAGCAGTGGCTCAAATGCAGTGCTAATTCCACTTGAGACTGTGCTCATGGATCAAAGTGTCCACAACAATACGAAGCATTGTGGTGCTTCAAACAAACTCATTGAATCATTTACCTTTAAACCATGTGTGGGTGTGCGCTTTCATTGATGATGCGTTGCTTATGGCTGAGAATTAAATGCACAGGTGCGTGATGTGCCTGAAAGCTAATATGCAATCAACTTTGATGCAAGAAAATAAAGTGCCATATTTAATTTGACTTGAAATGCTACATCAGTCAATAAAGGTGCAGTGATCTGTCTTACAGATACTGTAGTGCAGTTATAACAAAACAACACAGCTATCACAATAATATGCGCTTTCATTTTAAACAGTATGGCGTTTAAGCACAATACCTGTGAGCTTATTATATAATTTAGCCAAAATACTGACACTGACATAAACACTTTGTTTAAATGGAGGTTGATATTTTACAAATATACTATATTTTAGACAAATGTAGTTGAAATAAAAAAATAAAAAACAGGTTTGTAAGAAAATGCCTGTAAACACTGCATAAAAAGGCAAGAAAAAATCATTTAAACACTCAGAAATCACAAAATGAGATACAGAAATAAAGCTGTGGGAATACGTTAATTCGTCCCATTAAAGTATACTCAGATGCTCTTTAAATTGTCCTGGCAGTGATAAGATTGAAACGAGGCTGTAACAAGCATTCATTTTTTGAAAGCTGCGATACAGAAACGTTAAAAGTACACTAGAGAATTTGTACAAAAACTGCTATTATAATTTTGTAGTACAGAGAAATGATTGTATGTGCAATAGCTAATGGCTTACTGGGAGGGCACCATGTTTTTAATAACAGGCTCTCTGTTGAGATATGTGGCCCAATAAACCAGGTTAAAACTGCCAAAAAGCACTGGAAAGATGATGCGGGACATGCGGTCGATTTTGCTGACGCTGTTGAAGGTCTTCAGTGCCTCTTTAGCCACTGGGGGAGCTTTACTGGGCTCCAGTGTGGCACTCTTAGAGACGGTGGGCAGAGCCGAGTCCTTCCCAATGTGGGGCGCATAGTTTGCCACAGCGACTGCATATGCGTTATTCTTCTTAATAACGGACGTCTCCTTTTTCTGAAGTTAGAAAAAAGTTTAACACAGTGCTACATATTCAGTCAATGATTAAAGGGTTAGTTCACTTAAAAAATGAAAATTATGTTGTTAATTACTCACCCTCATGTCGTTCCAAACCGTAAGACCTTTGTTCACCTTTGGAACACAAATTAAGATATTTTTGATGACATTTTGATGGATAGATGGCAACGCAGCTGAAACATTTATAACCCACAAAGATGGTAAGGAGCTTGTTAAAATAGTCCATGTGACATCAGTGGTTCAACAGTAATGTTGAACGAGAATACTTTTTGTGTGCAAACAAAACAAAACAAAAAACACTTTATTCAACAATTTCTTCGTTCACGAGAGTACCAAATTACAGTTTGAACCGTTGATGTCACATGGACTATTTTATCGATATTCTTACTACCTTTCTGGGTCTTGAACGTGTCAGTTGCATTGCTGTATATGCAGGGTCATAAAGCTCTCGGATTTCATCAGAAACATCTTAATTTGTGTTCTGAAGATGAACGAAGGTCTTACAGGTTTGGAACGACAGGTGAGTAATTAATGACAGCAATATTTTATTAAATTGTATGTAATTTGAAAAGAGACACAGTAGCTATGTATCGTATCGGAGGCTTCTGGAGGTCACATTTGTCGGTTGCATAAGTCATCGAGGCGGTCTCATTTAAGAAAAGTAACCGTTAGATTGCAAAGTAGGAAAGAAATTACTATATTTTTCACCTCACAAGGCATAACAGTCAATTTATTATGGCTACTTTTCTAAAATAAGATCCTTGACGTATGCAAGCTAAAAATGCAACTTAAAGTGCAAATGATGGGAGTTTAAATAAATAGTTCACACAAAAAATGAACTAATTTGTTGAAATATACTCACCCTCAGTTTGTTTGAGAGCTGCACAATTCTAAAACACGATTCTGGAATTTTTTTTGTCTCAAATAGAGATCACGATTCTCCCACGATTCTGAACTAAACAAAATAATAATGTGACATAATCACATATTAAATGCTGCAGTCTATTTAAAAGTGTTTAATTAATTTGAATGAATTATTAAACATTTTCAAATGTAATATATGTATTTAAAATATATTTAATACACCATTTTTTTAATTTTAAAATGATGAAAAACCCAATTACTCAATACTTCATTTGTTTCAGTACTGGATGAATCAGCGTTTTTGAACGAATCTCTTGAATGAATGATTCAGTGACACAAACGTTTTTCGAAGCGGCAATTACTTTCAAAAGATGACTTGCTCTTATTTTGATCGCTACCATCCGAACTATGACCTTTAATCCCAGTATTTCTGTAATAACATGAATGACTAGGATATAATACTGGGTAGTTGAAAAGACTGTTTGTAAAGCTGTTTCTTACCTAAACATGGTAACTGTCTGGTCTCTGTGTCAACAGCAGTGCAAACACAGTATTGAATGTTCTGGTAAGACTTTTTCATAGGTTTAATACACACAGGCGAACCATTTTCATTTAGAAATGAGATTGCGTGGGTGTTTAAATCGAGTTTACTATCTTTTAGCAATCGATTGTGCAGCTCTAGTTTGTTTCTTCTTCAGAACAGATTTGGAAAAATGTAGCATTACATCACTTGCTCACCAGTGGATCCTCTGCAGTGAATGGGTGCTGTCAGAATGAGAATCCAAACAGATGATAAAAACATCACAATAATCCACACCACTCCAGTCCATCAATTAACGTCTTGTGAAGCAAAAAGCTGTTGGTTTGTAATAAACAAATTCATCATTAAAATGTTTTTAACTTCAAACCTTTAATATATGCTTCTAGTTAAAATATGAGTTCTCTGTCTATAATAATGCTTTCTCCAGTGAAAAAGAATCAGGAGAAAAATATGCACAGATTAAACACTATTTACAAGCAGAAACACTTATAAATACTGGAAGAAGCATTATTGGGGATTATGGACTATTCAAGTCAGCTTTATTTATATAGCGCTTTTTACAATTTGTATTGTAATAATGCTTCTTAGTCAGAAGCTACTGGGGTTGTTTGGATAACTTGTTGCTTACAGTGATGTTTTTTATTAGCTGTTTGTACTCTCATTCTGATGGCACCCATTCACTGCAGTGGATCCATTGGTGAGCAAGAGCAAGAGACGTAATGTTGAATTTCTCCACCTGAGGATAAGTAAATTTTCAGCAAATTGTCATTTTTGGCTGAATTTTTCCTTTAACCCCTTAACTGTCATCTGTCCCCTTTGTGGGAAGTTTACTTCACCATTTTACAAATAAATCCTAATTTAATCATGACAAACTATATATCATTGGAAAGGTCTAAGACTCCTGAATAGATATTTTACCATTAATTTATTTTACCATTATTTTTTTTTTACCATTTAATTTGTGTTACAAATTATGTAGGAAAAGTAATAGATTAATTTATGACAAGAGTGCACTTCAAAAATCTACTTCATAACAGAAGTTCTGACCTTTGTCACAAAAAGACTTTCTTTGTTGCCTTTTTCCTTATCATGCTTTAGAAATAATAAAAAAAAAAATTATATATGAGTTGAAAACTTAAAATCTCAAAATTCATCCTTTGAAAACCATTTTAAAATCAGACATTGCATTACAATGGAAAATGTACACCAAAATCATATTACAAAATGTTTTCTTTCATGAATTATAAAAAAAAAGTTTGAATACTGCATTTTCACATCTATGTTCAAAAATGGGAGTCACAGTTAAAGGGTTAACTGTACTGAATTAACAGTTGGTTTCCCTCATTTAAATAACTCCTCTTCCCAAAGACAATAATCAAAGCTACCAGATGTGCTCCACTCTAAAATCAAAGCCCAGTCTGTGTCGTCATGGTTACCTTATCATTGACAATGCTCTTGCCATCCCATGCCCAGCCGCGCTTGGTGAAGTAGTTTACTGTGGCAAACTCGATGAGAGCAGAGAAAACGAACGCGTAGCACACAGCGATGAACCAGTCCATGGCTGTGGCGTAGGCCACCTTTGGTAAAGAGTTTCGAGCGCTGATACTCAGAGTGGTCATTGTTAGCACTGTAGTCACACCTAGAGCAAAAAAAAAAAAAAAAAAAAGACTCTGAGCGCTGTACATACAGATAACGCATTAGTGCAGCAGGCCTCACTGCAGATAATTACTAGCATTTATGCCGTTCACTCATTTGTAGAAGAGACAGCACAGATGTACACGTGTAATCACAAATGCCCTAGGCTAATGAAATTGTGTTCATTTCAGCAGTCAGTCATATGCCCTAAGTGGACCTCCTGTTCTCATTTTATATAGTTGATCTTCTGTTTTTTTGATAAACATTTTTAATGAATTTTTGCATCCTCCAGGAAAAATACATCAATCTAAATATATTCATCATTATAATTATACTAATCATTGATATTAGGAAGAAAACGTACAAGAATGCAAAAAATGCTACTCTTTTTTTATCTCTCTTTTATGTTATTAATCAACTCAAGACATTTTTTCAGGTCGATAAATAAAGGAATTTTTGCCAGATGATTTGTATCGCTCTATTTGGAAAAAATTAATCAGTGTAGAACGACTAGGGTGAATTTATACCGGAGTGCATCTGCATGGAAGATAAAAATAATGATAAATTGACTATTATAATGATACAAAATGACTTTTTACTCTGAAGACTTGTTTAAGTGCAGTACATCCTGTTAAGGCTAAATAGTTTGGGGGAAATTGTTTAAGAACTGGATTAAACCTCTTTCAGTAACCATAAAGTGAACAGTTTAGAAAGAAAAAATCTTTCCACATTTTTCGATTCATTTAATATGACTATAATATAGTAATATTTTATATGAGTTTTACTGTGATTTATTAGTGAATAAAACATTAAACAAAATAAGTTTGTCAGTAATTTTTTTTTTTAAAGAAATTAATACTTTCATTGAGCAAGGAGGCATTAAATGAATAAAATGTTACAGTAAAGACATTTATACAATTTCAAACAATTTATATTTTAAATAAATGGATAATGACTTCCTTAATAAATGACATTCAAATACAGTAACATTTTACAATAAGGTTCATTAGTTTACATTACTTAACTACACCTCAAGTCCAAAATTTTTGGACGGTAATATTTTTAATGTTTTTTAAAGAAGTCTCTTCTGCTCACCAAGCTTGCATTTATTTGATCCAAAGTACAGCAAAAACAGTAACATTTTGAAATATTTTTACTATATAAATAACCGTTTTATATTTGAATATATTGTCAAAGCTGAATTTTAGCATCATTCCTCCAGTCACGTGATTCTTTAGAAATCATTCTAATATTCTGATTTGCTGCTCAAAAAAACGTTTAATATTATTATTATTATTATTATTATTATGTTGAAAACAGCTAGATTTTTTTCAGGTTTCCTTGATGAATAGAAAGTTCAGAAGAACAGTATTTATCTGAAATAGAAATCTTTTGTAACACTGTAAATGTATTTATTGTCACTTTTGATCAATTTAAACCATCCTTGCTAATTAAAAGTAATTTAAAAGTTAAAAAAGTAATACAAATGTTTTGTGAACAGCAAATCAGCATATTAGAATGATTTCTGAAGGATCATGTGACAGTGAAGACTTCAGTGATAGATTTTTGCTGTATTTTGGATCAAATAAATTCAGGCTTGGTGAGCAGACGATTTAATTTCACTATTTACTAATGCATTATTAAAATCACTAGTTATGTTTGTTAACATTAGATAATGCACTATGAACTAACATGAACAAATAATGAACGACTGTATTTTTACTGCTTATTTTAAATAATGATTAATAAATAATGTATTGTTCATTGTTCAATTGTTCAATCAATTTGTTAATATATTAACTAATGTTAACAAATGACACCTTATTGTAAAGTGATACCTAAAATACATTAAAATTGAAAATAGTTATTATTATTATTATATATTTGAACAAAATTCATTGTAATAGTGTTATAATTATACCATAAAAAATATATAGTGTTCTATATATATATATATATATATAAACACTAAATTTCTTATTTTCAAATACCATTGTGATTTTAGCAGATTACCTGCAGTGCAAATAAATAAACGTATAATCTGGTTGAGCCATTTGCTATGTGTGCTATGTGTTACCATGCATAATTTAATTTTTCCATTGTAATTTTTGAAAATTTCATCACGGCAGCTAATCAAATGATCATATAACCAACATTTTAAAAGTACCTGGATCACAGTGATGTTGTACAGTTCCAACAAAGTGTACCATACACAGGTAGTTTGTTGCATCCCCCCGCAACCGGGCACTGATGCAAGATGTATAACTGTGGTGTGCAAATTGCGTTCAGCAATTCATGAGTGTTTACCTCATTTGCATAATTCCTTTAGTGAATTGGCCACTAAAACAACAAAGCGTGTGAATAAACGACGCTATCAGCGTTTCATTCTTGGCGAATTCCCTCTGTGAGTCAGTGTTTAATTTAAATGTGTCTTCTGGATACTAAGGCATTCTGCTACTGAATGAACAAAAATACACACATTTATGCACATAAGTGCATGAACAAACTTTTCACTTACAAAAACACAGTAAAACACACGGAGGCCAATTTTTCTAGCTGTTTGCCTTTGCTCACAGCCATTTTAAATTCATCCCTAGAGTTCAGAAATAAATTGAAACTGTGAGAGAAAATCAACAAATGTACACATTCTACATTAGCTTTATCCATGACTGCATCAGTAATTTAATCAGAACAACAAAATCAGCATGCTAAATTCATTTCTCATCGAAAATATGTACACAGCCAAGCCAACAAATAAATATGCGGCATAACTAAATTAAAAGCCTTTCCACATTATATTTTGATTACACTACACATGCTCACCCACCAAAAACTGTGCGTGCGGGGACAGACTCTCGGTTGAGCCAAAAAGAGACTTGGGATAAGATGACGGTCATTATGCAAGGCAGGTATGTCTGGATCACAAAGTACCCAATCTTCCTCTTCAGATGGAAATGGGCAGTCATCACTGTATATTCACCTACACAGCAGGAGAGAGGGAAAAATGGCGGATAAGAGCATATGAATCCGGACTATTTTGTAAATGCTTGCGAATAGCTTACCAGTACTGGACTTTATGGTTTCTTTGCCAACAGTCTGTCCCATTAAGTCATACTGGTTAAGTCTAGATCCATCTAGAGCTACTTCCACCGATAGGGTGGCATTACGTGTCCAAACATAAGTCACCTCTGTCAGAGTGTAAGCATCTACACACAGACACAATATATTATGATAAAACCCAAAGCATAGACAGATAATAAGAATTATGGTAATATAATAAATGATTAGCATTTTTGCTTACAGCTGCCAAATTTAAGCGGGCAGGAATGGAAGTCCATTGGAAAGTCCTCGAGATGCATTGGGCATTCAGCTTGCACTGTCAACCTGCATAAATACACGCACATTATACAACAGTCACCCCTCAGAAGTTATGTGTCAATTTAATCAATTCATGTAGTACTTTTAATTCTAAAAATCATAAATTGTATAAAAAGGAATTTTCCCACCATCAGAGCAATTCAAGCTTACTGTTCCATATACAATACTGTTCAAATGTTTGGAGAAATAAATAGTTTCCTTCAGCAAGGATGCATTAAATTGATCTGGAGTGACAGTAAAGATATTTATTCTCTGAAAGTGAAAATCCTTCAATGGACATGTATTTCACTCAATCTTAACACTCTTGAGCAGCTGTGGGGCGATTCTGTAGAGACTAGCTGAACATATAGATATATATATATACATTTGTGTTTCTTGACATGATAACTTTGACTTCTAAAGCCACTTTTTGTGATGTCTGTTTAAAGGATTAGTTCACTTTCAGAACAAAAATGTACAGATAATGTACTCACCCCCTTGTCATCCAAGATGTTCATGTCTTTCTTTCCTCAGTCGTAAAGAAATTGTTTTTGAGGAAACATTTCAGGATTTCTCTCCATATAATGGATATGAATGGTGCCCCAAAGTTTGAACTTCCAAAATGCAGTTTAAATCCAGCTTCAAAGGGCTCTAAACAAACCCAGCCGATGAAGAAGGGTCTTATCTCGCGAAAAACATTGGTTATTTTTTAAACAAATTGACAATTTATATACTTTTTAACTGCAAATGCTCGTCTTGTCTGCAGTTAAAAAGTATATAAATTGTCAATTTGTTTCAAAAATAACCAATCGTTTCGCCAGATAAGACCCTTCTTCATAGACTGGGATCGTATAAAGCCCTTTGAAGCTGGACTTAAACTACATTTTGGAAGTTCAAACTTTGGGGCACCATTCATATCCATTATATGGAGAGAAATCCTGAAATGTTTTCCTCAAAAAACATAATTTCTTTACAACTGAAGTAAGAAAGACATGATTGATACAGTATTGATACAGTATAGGCCTGTGTGATTAATTATCACTAGTTTGATGGATTAATCAACATATCTAACATGGATCAACATATCTAACATATATGTAATTATTTAGTTTTTTTGTTCTTTGATAAGTCAGGGGTACCTCATGGTGTACAGCAGAGTGCCATTCTCCATAATCCGCAGTAGTTTGTTAGGCATGGTCATGTTGTGAGCCACAGATTTCTTTCCGTTGTGAAAGAAAGTGTCTGGAGTCCAGATTTTACTGGCCATCAGGTTGTTGAGACGCAGGATGTTCATTGGCCCGTTAAACTTCAGCCGCTCGTCTGTCCAGCGCTGACGGAAAAACACATCCACTGTGTATTCCTGAGAACAGAGAGTGACATATCAGGGGCTTTTGGAGATCAGAGTGCAATAGTGCAAGACATTCGTCAGTGCTGATGTGTGCATCTGAGAAAACCTGACACAGAAAATGTGTTTTCATTCAATGTGGGTTCCCAAAGTCTAAACCCACTTGTCAGAATGCTGCTGTTATTCAAATTTAATTCTATTTTTTTTTTATGTTTTTTAAAGAAGTCTTTTCTGCTCACCAAGCCTGCATTTATTTGATCCAAAGTACAGCAAAAACAGTAAAAAAAAAATTCTATTTGAATACATTTTAAAATGTAATTTATTCCTGTGATCGAAGCTGAATTTCTGCATCATTACTCTAGTCTTCAGTGTCCCAGGATCCTTCAGAAATCATTCTAATATGCTGATTTGCGGTTCAAGAAATATTTAGTAGTAGTAGTAGTATCAGTATTTAAAACAGAGTATGTTTTTCTCAGGATTCTTTGATGAATAAAAAAATCCAAAGATCAGATTCTTTTTTTTCTAAAGAAATTATAGAATTTAATACTTACATTTAGCAAGGATGCTTTAAATTGATCAAAAGTGATGATAAATGTTACAAAAGATTTCTGTTTCAGATAAATGCTGTTCTTCTGAACTTTGTATTTATCAAAGATTTAGAAAACAAAGAATTGTTTTTTGAGCAGCAAATCAGAATATTAGAATGATTTCTGAAGGCTCATGTGACACTGAAGACTGAAGTAATTATGCTAAAAATTCAGCTTTGAAATCACAGGAATAAATCACACTTTAAAATATATTCAAATAGAAAACAGTTCTTTTAAATAGTACAAATATTTCAAAAATGTACTGTTTTTGCTGTATTTTGGATCAAATAAAGGCAGGCTTGGTAAGAAGAAAAGACTTCTTTAAAAACATTTAAATGCTTACTGTTCAAAAACTTTTGACTAGTAGTGAATACTAACAGGATAACCATTTGAGTGAAAAGCCTCTATTCTGTTTGAGTTTACTTAAATAAAAAGATTCATATTTTGAATAAATGCTGTTCTTTTAAACTTTCTATTCATCATCACTTACAGACACCAAACTTTTGAACAGTAGTGTATATTTTAGGGTGTCCTAGTATTTGATTTGACCTACTTTGCTTTATTGGCATCTTGTTTATTTCTAGATTTAAATGTGATTTTAAATCTCAGGTATTCAAAGTCGCAGACTTTGTATGTCATTGTAAATCCTTCAAAGACAGCTAAAAGAAAAGTAGGGTGAATGGGCTCCCTCAGTAAGTGCCAGCAACTTTTCAGTTCACTCAATATGCTCATTGTCTGTGTGTTTCATCTTCCTCTCTATAGTACTAGAAAGTGGCAAAGTGTCAGAAGCGCTTCACATCACTGCATTATATCCCAGTCCCTCGGGCACTGCGCTGCCATGCACCGACCCCCGGGGTGAAGGCGGGCATCCAGTTTCCATGGCAGCACAGAGACAGAAAAACACAATGTTATGTACGTAAGAGGTAATACTTATTCACTCCCACACTCATACAGGAAAGATAATATTGTGTGACAGTACATGCTGTCGCTGGAGCGCTAGGACTCCCCAGCACTCACAGAGCCCATCTGTAATGCTTCATTTCCTTCTCATTCTTTCATCCATCCTCCATCAGCTTTCACAATGTCACAATCATACTGTAGGAACAAACCTATTAGGGGTCCATACTAAGTTAATTCAAGTACTATTATAAGATCTAAAACCTTCATCTCGAACAAACTTTGAGGAAAGCTTGCCCGGTCATTTGATTTTCTCGCTGTCGTCTTGCAACATTACCCTGCATTATGCAGGAGTCCCGCAGAACTCCTCAAGCAAATAGACAATACTTGTCACTTTTCATTCTGTCATATCATAACCACACGGCCTGAAGGGAGTGGCATAGTAAGACTGATAAAAATAACCTACTTTTGTGTTTCTCCACAGTATATGTCTATTTTAAGGCATTATAATGTTCAAAGGAACATAAAACTGTGGAACACAAAGACAAATCATTAAAAAGGAAGTGGGCAAAAAGCAATATTTATGTGTCACAAACACTAGATATAATACTAAAGATTTAGTATATCTGTGACCAAATCAGCATTAGTTTCAGCAATATTAGTAATTCTTTAAAGATCACTCATGGTCAGAGCATAAAATATAGCTTTTTTTTTTCTATCTCAAACTTTCTTCTAAAATCGATATTGGGTAATTTAACTATCCTGGATATTACATTGTTCTGATGGAAAATTCATGTTTTTTGCAGTTTAGTATGAAGTTACACCATAAATTCTTTTAACATGTTATTGTGATGATATTCACCCTCTGTTGCGCTTTATGATTAAAGTTAATAAAGTCAATAGATTAGATAACTTGATTGGACGAATAAATAAAATTTTTAAAGAAATGAAGAATGGGATTTATATAACATTAAGACAAAATGGGAAATTGAATTAGGTAGTAGAATAACAGAGGAAGATTGGAAACACAGTTTAAAAGAAAATATCAGAATTACGCAATCACCATTTTGGCAAGAATACACCTGGAAAATTGTTATGCGTTATTTTGTAACACCAGAAATATCTTCCAAATATAATCATCTATCTTCAAGATGTTGGTGACGCTGTGGTGAATTTAGAGCCCATTACACGGATATATTTTATACTTGTAAAATAATAAAACATTACTGGACAGAGGTAACTCAGGTAATAGGAGACATTTTTAAGAAATCAAATATAATATAAATACAAAATATAGTTTTGGGTATAGGGCCTATGTTATTTAGTAAAGATGAGTTATATTTATTTCGAATATTGAGAATTACTGCTCTTAAAGCAATAACTAAATTCTGGGGAAGGCAAGAATCCCCGACAATAAGTGACTGGTTAGACATAGTGTCTAAAGTACACTCTATGGAAAAGATAGCATATGAAATTAAAAGTATACAATTTGTAAAGATATGGGCCCACTAAAATTAAAACATCTACTATAAATAAAGTATATTATAATAATCACCCCATTTATAATCCTCCCTCTCTTTTAATTTATCTGTTTATTATTTGATTTAATTTCATTATCAGTAGATGTTTTAATATGATTTTAATTATTATGGATCAGAAGAGATGTGGGTTTTTTCCCCCTTATTTATGTATATAATTTTGTTAATGTGTTGGTGGTGGGGAAAAAAAAAAAATATATATATATATATATATATATATATATTTATGTCTTCAAAAGAAAAACTCACTTGTACTATGTATTAAATGTGCCTTTGTTTTGTTTTTTTAATTGAAAGACATAATAAAGTATAAAAAAAGGTAAAAAACAGGAGCTCATAAGGCTTCAATATTATGACAAAAATCATTATTGTAGATTATTGCTCTTTATATTGTAAAAATGATTATTAATATCAATATAGAAAACAATATAAAATGTTTTTGTTTCATTCTGGGCAAGTCACATTCTGTCTTCACAGACAAACATGTCGATCTATGACGTTAGTCTAGTCTGGTACAAGTTATGCAAAAACTCCCATTATAATCACTGAGGCTTTGAAATGTAGTTTTTATTTACATCGTATCTGCACTATGTTGTTTATGATGAGGGAATTCACGAGCGTGCACACTCAACAACACCTCTGAGGTTTTCAGCGTTGACTAATCTAAGCGCCTATGATTGGCCAGTGCATTCTTAAGTTCAACAGAAACGCATTTTATTGGTTATAAGTCTCAACGCTGCACAAAACAGATGCAGTGTGAGTGGATCAAATGTAATTCTGTGAATTGACACTTTTCATTCATTTTCACATTTCATTTTTTAATCCCACAGGGGCATCTTTTGCCCCTTTGTCTTGAATTTACAGGGCATTTTTGTTCATTTTGGTGGCATTTTTGCCACAAGCCCTTGTTAATGTCTGACCCTGCTGCAATACCATTCCAAAGTTTGGGGTCAGTAAGATGTTTTAGTTGTTGTTGTTGTTGAAAGAAATTAATACTTTCATTACACAAGGACACATTCCGTTAATCAAAAGTGACAGTAAAGACATTTATAATGTTACAAAATTTTCTATTTTGAAGTAATGCTGTTCTTTTGAGCTTTATATTTATCAACAAATCCTGAAAAAAATGTACCATGGTTTTCATAAAAATATTAAGCAACACAACTGTTTTCAACATTTATAATAAGCAGCAAATTCATGGAGTAATGATGCTGAAAATTTAGCTTGGCATCAAAAATAAAATACATTTTAAAATATATTAACATATCTTAAAGTGATAGTTCACCCAAAAATGAAAATTCTGTCATTAATTACCCACCCTCATGTTGTTCCAAACCCGCAAGACCCGTTCATCTTCAGAAAACAAATTAAGACATTTTTAATAACATCCAAGAGCTTTCTGACCCTGTAAAGTTTGGAATTTTATGAAGCTTTGAGAGTAACAAAAATAACGATTTTATTCAACAATTTCTTCTCTTCCACGTCAGTCTCCGCAGCACGTTCACAAGAGCGCCATGACATATGCATGTGCGTTCCTCTGCTTGTAAAAATGATGCAGCGCATCCAGGTTCTTTGAGGGTGAACAAAGGTCTTACAGGTTTGGAACGACATAAGGGTGAGCAATTAATGACAATCAAATAATGCAAATCTCTCTAGAGTCTGAAAGATTACAGTGACTACAGTGATGACTGGAGAGCTGGAGATACATTGCAGACTCAAGCAATGTACCCAGGTAAATCATGATTTCCCAAGAGCACCCAGAAAAAAAAACATGACAGAAATACCAAGTGTGGTGATCGCCCTGACATAATACGGTCTTTACGAACAGAGATTTTTCTACTACAGGATAGTGAGAGTGTTCAGTGGGGTTTAGAAAACAGACCACTGGCCAGTAAAAGACGATAAATAATGAATGAATGAATGAAAATTCCTTTTACTTCCATCTTTTTCTCCATTCTAAATATTTGAGAGCAGACCGTGTGAAGTGGGGAAAAAATGAGTACTGAGAAAAGCTTTTAGCCAGCAGCAGGTACCAAATGCTATGAATAGACAACAGATGGAAAACAAGTATTGAGGGAGATGTGGTATAAAAGGAGAAAAAGTGAGATAACCAACAGGAAAACCTCCTATTTTTGATAAAAATCACACTATACAGTACACAATACAGTACACAAATCATCCGATGTGAGAAAAGGAATGCCTCTTACCATGTCTGTATCTGATACTGGTCCGAAACTGGTCACATAGATATCGGTCTTCACCTCCGTCACTCGATCTAGCAAAAGGACACTCCAAACTCAATCTACCGCACTATATGTGCTATATTTAGAGTTGTAAATGACTTAAATTTCAGTATGTTCCTCACATAAAATGATTGCAGGCTTCATAAGACTCAGAATATAACAGATGAGTCATGTGTACTTTTATGATGGTGTTTTTTGAAGCTTGATAAATCACCACTTTCCTGAATGGAAAAAAGGTCTCCTTTGTGTTTCACAGATGAAGGGAAACTAATTTCGGGGTTCAAATGACATAGAGGTGAAAAAAGATGACAATTTCTTCATATCTGACTGCACTATTACTTTAGCTTATCTTTAGTGGAACCATGGCAACACTTCATTCTGGCTCTTAGCTTGACCGCATGTCCACGGACTCCTGTGTATGGTGTTTTTGTGTGCTAGTCTCTGTAAATCTCAAACCAAAAACGCTCACAAGAAATCTATTTGCCTCATGGTGGGCCTACATGATGCCTTTTATGTTGCCAAGCTCTGAGCTTGCAAATAATAGCCAGGGCCACATAAATATATATTTACACTGACACAGGCAGGGTTTGTTGATTGTTAAGTGGAGATGAGACTGTTGGTTTTGTTTTCCTCTCCTTCAGTCAGGCGTGGCTTGAAATTTCTCAGGTCATCAACACCTCGGTATAATTAGTTTATCAGTGCTAAAATCAGGTCAGAATGACAATACACATAAACACTGAGTCACTTAAATGCTTTACACATTTTACTAAATCCAGCCATTCATTTAGTTTACTTGCTGTGCTATTTATAAAATTCCTAAACAGAAACAACACATTCATAGTAATTTTGCTTATTAATACATCATTAGGTGCAACTTTGGGAATTGAGGCACTAATTCTCTCGTAGATGTTCTTACCTCCGAGACCAGGTCTCAGCCTGTTATCGTAGCCATCAAGCAGCCGGTCCAAAATCCGTGTGAAGAGGGTAATGTTGTTTTTGAAGGCATCCGAGCCGGACACATCTGCCTCAGAACTACATAAGATACATCTGGCATCTCAAAAGTCTGTTACATAAACATACTTTTACACAGTTGCATGCAGAGAAAGCTGTGCTCTACACACTCTGTCTAGTAAAGTTATAAGAGGACGACCATCTGGCAAAGGCACAAACATGACAGCTGTACCAAAACACCTGAGACTTCATCTTAGCAAACTTGTCTCCAAACAGCCAATCTACTAACGATTCCCTCTAGGTTGTGTGCATATTAGTTTTAATAATTAGCTAGCTTTTTCATAGTAATTATTCATTTTGTGACCGTAAGTGTGTATGAAAATATTTGACTTTAATCTTAGCAACTGACTAGCATTAGAGGAATATTCAGTATAAATGAAGGTCAATCATAAATATTTTAATGTCAGTTACCACAGAAAAGAATTCAATGAAAATAATATTTAAAAAAAAATAAATTCATTCCTCCTTAAAACATCTTTGTTAGCGTAAGACACAATGCAAGTGGTGTCAGTGTCCAGAAATATTTTCCTCATATTTCTGTTGAAGCACGTTTATTAATTCTTACATTAAAATGTATAGGTATTTTTTATGTGTTACTGATTTCTGTGTTTAATTACCATTCTTGCTACGGGACTAAGCAGATAACTGTCTAGTTATTCATCACCAGTCTAATATTTGTACATTGCACACCTGGCATCAGCTAAAAACAGCAGAAAGTTTGTGTTTTGTAGACTGTTTTTGGCTGAATTTCATCTTTGAACATTATGAATATATTTAAACAACAGGTAGGAGATGAGTTTATAAAGCAATAAGTCCTGTGAAGCCATAGTTTACAGTGAATTTATAACAGCTAAGGGGGTGTCGTTAGGCACAACAGGGACTTCACAGGGCTTAATGCTTTTACAAAATGGTTATATCATATACGCAGTAAGGTTTCACTAAATAAAACAGCAAATAAAGTGTAATGATATTTATAAAAACATTATTCTCCTGCCACACAATGTAGCTCCTCAGAAATGGTTGTGGTTGCAACAAAGCAACATACAGAGGTAAACAAAGGTGTATGATTGTAGAGTAATTTACAACAGCTTAGAATGCGGCTCAACCAATCCGAATCCAGGACTGGAACTATCCATTTTATAATGTTCTTTTGAAACTACCTGCTAACAGTCAAACCAAAAATTATTCAGACAATATATTTAATTTTTTATATTTTTGTACTAGTGGGTGCAGGACACTATTAATTTGTGTAACTTAGGATAACAAAATAAAATAAACTGTGACATATTATACCCCAAAATTCTTCATACAGTTGACTACCAGTAAAATTGATAAAAAAAATTTGGGACCAAAAATTTGACATACCTTTCTATTAAAGTTATCTGACATTATCAAGGTGAATTTACCTTTTTCGAAACTATAGCGAATAAACTGTGATAATGTAAGAAATGTTGAAGGTGTCTGAATACATTTTGGATTGATTTTGTCACCTTTCCACTGATATCCTTGTGTGTACATCATGTGAAAGTTTAAAAAATGGATATAACAAGGTTAATAAGCACTTGTATCACACTAGTCTTATGCATAACATGTATGTATATATAATATACTGTGTGCATTTGTTTCCAACCTTGTTTGTTCAAGTTGCTTTAATGAGTATTTTTGCTTTAAAAATATTATTAAAATGATTGTCAGTGGTATTTATTTAACATGCTGTCTTTTGAAATGAACTTTCAGTATACTGAATTCTGAACATTTCTTTAAATTGTGATTTAATTGTGTATATTAAAGGAACAGTTAATCTAAAAATACAGTATTATCAATATTGTGGCATCACAATAGCCAAACTGTCTTGATAGCATCGTGGTCACCAATGATATAAAACGGTAGGTCTTCAGGGCAAAAAGTGTGGTTTTTAAAATTTAAACAACTTATTCTAGCATAAAAAAGTCTTCTTTTTTTAAAGTTCTTTTTGGGCCATTATGCTTTGACACAGTATCTATCAAACGAAATAAAACCGAAAGCACAACATAGCTTAATCCATTTATCAAGTCTGTTTTTGCTGCACATTTCAGAGCGAAGCAGGCACTTCACTCAGGCGATCAGCTCGTGATCCGGTGTTTCCACGCTTCAGAATGGCTTAGTTCAAAGTGAATGTAGTAAACTCAATTATTACATCTGCTGTGAATAAAGCACAAGTTTCGAAATGCAACGGCCACCAGTTATGCTTTATTTTCACAGCAGATGTTTGTTTACAGCATTTCACTAGATTTGTAGTGAGACACGTTTTTGTATGCCTGTTTTCACTGAATCTAGAGTTTTATTTCAGTCAAAATAAAAGCTCTACTGTTATTTTTGCTCAAAATAAAAGCTTAAAAGTGCAGTATGTATTGCTGACAGCTAGTGGTTTGAATGAGTGACGTAACTGCAGCCCAAATTCAAAATATCTCTTTCAAGTGTGGAAATTAGGAAAGAAACATTGTAATTTCCCTACTGTAGTGTAAAGAAAAAAATAATATACCTATGAAATATTCATTTATTTTACAGTGCAATTACTGTAATCGGAATAACAACATCAAAGTTTTCTTAGTTAAGAACATGGGTTGGAGCTCTTAATTTTGACCTCTCAAAGTGCTCTAGATAGAATAATGTAACCTTATAATGTAATTTTTTTTTCCAAGTCTTAATTTGTCTTTTCTTTTAAATATGCTAATAAATATAGTACAGTGGACTTCAAGTTGAGATATTATCATATTGTGAGATTTTGATATTGTTACATGCCTACCTAAAAATAAAAATTCTATCAGCATTTACTCGCCCTTGTGTCTTTCCAAATCTGAATGACTGACGTTCTTTTGTGAAAAGATTTTATTTAAGAAATGTTGGTAATGATGGTGTTTGTGAGCATTGGTTTCCACTAAATGGACAACAAAACATAAAAGACATTTCTCCAAATATCTTTTGTTTCGCAGAAGAAAGAAAGTCATACAAATTTGGAACAGCATGACGGTGAGTAGGTTCAATGATGACAGAATTTTCATCTTTGGGTTATGTGATATTTACCTCATACTATGCTATTCATTTTTGTCTACTTAAAGTATACTGTTCATTTTGGCAACACTGTAAATGACTAGGCTTTACCTTGAAAAGCTCACTGAAACAGATTCAAAAAATTGAGAAAAGGGTATTTTTGTTTTGCTTACCATGCACGCCATAAAACCAGCAGAAACATGTGGACTAGAAATCCATGCGAATGGCCCCATCTCCGACTCATTGTTGAGTTATTTCCTGGCAAAGAAGTTATTTCGGTCTTCAAGTAAGTCTTAAAAATTATTTACATGAGAATGAATCAAGGCAAAACTTTCAAAAACATTTAAATCCGCTTGTAAGCGTTTTGCGTTTGTGCACACGCATCTCCAGAGCGCGCACTAATGTCATTGAGCTGGAGTCAGACAGCGAGCCTTTTTGTTTTAAAAGTTTTACATTTTGAAACTGTTGCAAATATAACAACCAGACCCGCAGTGTCTTTACATTTTAAATTAGATCAATTAAAACTATCCAAACAAAGGAGAATCGTGTGTGAAAATATCGCTGTCTATTCGGTTAAGTTTTAACATTTTAACAGCATTAAAAACATATCGATAATTTACAAAAATGTAAAACACAACAAATTACCTTTGTTTCACCAAAGCGCAGCTCCTTTGAGACAAAGAGATAAAAAAAGTTGTTCCCCTCAAGCTCAAGCTTCCAGAAGTGTCTAATCCGCGGATTCACGGAAACTCCCAGGGCGCGCGCAAATGCATATAGACCGGCACGGTGAGCGTAGTGCTAAGTGAGGTGCCTTTTTCTATGAATCTTTACGGAAACAATCCACAGGCGTCCCCTGGTCGCCAGGACACACAATCCGTCTGTATAGCCTGAACAGCTCATCTGAGGGCTGAAGCTGCATGTATGACATTCATATAGGCGTGAGCCCGGAGAGCATCAAGTAGCCAAAAGACGCAAAGAGGGGACACCGGGTCCTAGAGCGAGCACAGCTCACACGTATGCCCGCTGGAGAGCGCATGGACATCATACAGACTACACGGCAATTCCAACTGTTGTGTTAAATAAATAATACTACTAGCCAAAGATTTAACTTTGTCATTATTACTCACCCTCGTGTCGTTCCAAACCTGTATGACTTTGTTTCTTGTGTGAAAAAACAAAAGAAGGTCTTGATATTTATTTTGTCCATCCAAAGAAAGCCATTGGTCACCAAAATGGTTGCCAATATTATTCAAAATATCTTAAGTATGTAGTATTTATTACAGATGTTCAAAGGTTAGCTGTCTATAAGCTTACCAAGGCTGCATTTATTTGATTGAAATTTTTTTTTTTTTATTTTTTATACAGAAATATTGTGAATTTATGGCGAATTTTGAGCTTCATTACTCCTCCTTTGTCTTCATTGTCACATGATCCTCAGAAATTAGACTAATAGAGTGTTTACACAACGCAAACAATGCCACTGAACTGAATGAAACTCATATTTTGCTGATTATTGCTGCTGAATATGCTAAATTATTGTCATGTTTTACAGACTGTCAAAAGTTATAACAAATCAAAGAGAAGAGTGGATAAAACTGTCTGAAGAACAAAAGGCGTTTGTGGTTGTCCAAACTGAACCAGGAATTCCAGGGCAAGAAAAAGAATGTTTGTGCTTATCATTTCCTGTCAGGTAAGTGAAATATGAGGCTAATATCTTAATTAATACTGCTCATATGTATCTTTACCACCTATTAAGTTCAGTTTTGTCAAAATATTGTGCCCTTTCCTGCTTACTAAGTCACCAGTACCATTTCAAGTATCCACCTTATTTTTCCCGTAACAGCGGGCGTGGCCATTTGTAAATTTTATGGGTCTGGCTTCTGGTCTCATTCACGTCCAGCTATTTTTAGCTGTACAAAACTCATTTTGCTGCTTGATATTGCAAATTGGTGTCTTACCATATTATTTTAATGTATTATCCTAATTATGAACACACTAGTTTGTAGTGCAGTTTCACTGTTTACTGCACATTGTTATTCCTCTCATTATTTCCCTATAGCGGATAATGAACCGAAAGTCTCACCATTAGGCTTATACAGTAGCTTATCCACATTGAAGAATAGGGTGGATAGAGACTGCATTTTCATCTCTGTCATGTCTCAGTTCAATCCAACATAATCCCCGTCAATTACTTCACTTCTGAAGATAAGGTTCTTGCATCCATCCTTTAGTCTTTGTCAAATTATAAAGTAAAAAACGTTCTATCAAAGCAGTTTACAATGTAGACAGGTGCAGGACCAAATTAGCATTTCTTGTGAATGAAAACTGCTTAGATATACAGTAAAGGTATTAACTTGATATAGAAAAACGTATGTATTTTTGCCTTTGTTTGTTGACACACATGAACAGCTTTATTTAGCATTTAATTGTGTCTGTTGCCATGGATAATACTCCAGGAAGGAACTATTTCAAGCTAATTTTGTTGACATTTGTTGACATTTTCTGACATATAAAATTTATGGCCAGAGATCCAGACGAGCCCTGCGGGGAGAATGTACAGAAAGCTAAAACACAGACAAGGAACATAAGCAATGTCAGGACCCAAACAGATCGAATGCATTTATACAACATACTTAAACGTGTATGTGTCTGCTTGCTCAGACTTGGTATATTCCTATAGTTCTCAAAACTATCCTCTATCTTCTGGCATTGCCAATTTAGGATGGATGTATCAAAAGGTTATCTGTGTGGTGGTGCTTTAGCCCAGTAGTCTATTGACTTTCAGCACTGTGCTCTTGGGTTTAAAATTTACTCAGGCCATCCAAAATGTATGAGTTTGTTTCTTTATCAGCACAGATTTGGAGAAATTTAGCATTTTGCCACTTGCTCACCAATGGATTATCTGCAGTGAATGGGTGCCATCAGAAACAGCTGATAAAAACATCACAATAATGCACAACCCATCTTCAGTCTATTAATGTTTCATGAAGCAAAAAGCTGCGTGTTTGTAAGAAACAAATCTTTCAGAAACAGGATGAAAGAAGGACGTTCCCACAGTTCTTCTGGATTTAGTGTGTCTCAGTTCTGTTTCTTCATGTCATTTCAGACAGACTGGATTATGATGAGATCAGATCTCTGTGTCGTGTGAATAGCTGGCTGTTGTCAGACTCCTTGTGCAAACAAAAATCAATTAATGGCAAAATAAATGTTTGGAAATGTAAACTGATATTTCCTTCTGAAACTACAGCAAAATATAGAAATAACTGACTTAAAACCATGTTTTAGCTGGTGAAAATACTAGTGTTCTAATCATTCTGGCCACCACTGTATTATTATAAACATCAAGTGCCTATTCTATCTTTCAAGACAATATTGGTTGCAACATATTGAAGTGTTCATTTGTGACTTTATACACAGGCCAATATACACGGAATGATTAAAAAAATGTAACTTAATTTTAATTTCATACACAAACAGGGAAATATGTATTTGCAATAGGATACATTTTTGTTTTTTTTTGTTTTCTTCAGAAGCACACAAGTGTTTTAATGCCATTGTAGGTACCAAAAGACGAGCTCCATGAGTGACCTCCATCGGCTAAACCCAAGAAACTGAAAATAAGATTATACCGCCACCTGCAGTCATGAACAGAATGTGCTTCTGCGGGAATAGAATTAAAACTAGAATCAGAATTTCTTTTGTTAGAACACGTAGGTAGCTCTAAAGAAAGATTCCTCAATAGAAATGTAAATACATGCATTAGATAAATTAATAAAGAAAAATATTTTAATAGCTACTGAAGATAGATAGATAGATAGATAGATAGATAGATAGATAGATAGATAAATAGATAGATAGATAGATAGATAGATAGATAGATAGATAGATAGATAAATAGATAGATAGATAGATAGATAGATAGATAGATAGATAGATAGATAGATAGATAGATAGATAGATAGATAGATAGATAAATAGATAGTGTTTAATGCAAGTAAAAACTAATCTTAATCATATTTATTTTACTGATTGTTGAAAAGCGATAGAGAGGATTAAAAAAAACAGAGAGAAGTATTTATATGCACCTGAAATAGCACAAATAACACCCCAAGTGTTGTTTTGTCACACGTGGAGAAGTAATCGCCTGGATATTTGATTTTATTTGTGTGGAACGGAAGTGAGTCTCTCATGCCTGCATGTGTTAGCAGACTGTCGTCAGCGCGGTCTCCATGGCAATACATCACACACCGTGAGACGCATTCGGGGGAAGCTGACGTGATGAGTTTGTTATTTTTCTAAAAATTGGGCGTCTTGCATGTGTTTGTGTACGTGTATGGGTCAGGCTCTGAGTCACCGTGTCATTGTACGTGTCTGATTAATCCGAGAGATGCAGTTTGAAATGTAACAAGTGAAAGTAGAGAATATAGCAATGAATGGACTTTTCAGACTAAGAGTGCTAATGTTATTTGTGTAGTATTTTTCAATGTGTATTTATGTATCTGCATAATGCTTACTTATTGACTAAGTTCATGTGCTGCATAATTTATTTTTAAACGTTTTATCATAACCTTTGTTATGAAACCAGGGCTCCTCCTATGGGCAAGTAAGATCTTCGCAACACAACCCAAACAAACCATGATTAAAGGGATAGTTCACCCACAAATTAAAATTCTGTCATGAATTACTCATCCTCATGTCGTTGCAAACCTATAAGACCTTCGGAACACAAATTAAGATATTTCTTCAGAAATCGAAGAGCTTTTTGACTCTGCTTGATAGCAACACAACTACCAAGTTTCAAGGCACAGAAATGTAGTAAGGACGTCGTTAAAATACTCCATGTGACATTAGTGGTTCACCCGTAATTTTATGAAGCTACAAGAATACTTTTTGTGCACAAAGAAAACAAAACTAAAAGAGAAGGTAGAGGTTGGTTTAGTATGGTTTACTAACCAAGCTGTGCAGAGTTAGCGACTGAGATAGCGACTTTTTAATGGAAGACATTATAGGTCATGGGATGTAGCTGTTGTGGTTGTTGTTGTTTTTTTGGATATTTAATTTGATTGGTGGTCACAGTTTGAAAGAAAAAAAGACAGCACTTTGTCAGGCTTCATGCAGTTATTATTGATATCACCACAAATATTCAAAACATATAGCACAACACAGCTGAACTTGCTAACATTTTTGTACAAAGAGTAAAAAGAGAACTATGCTTAAGACCAAAAAAAGAGAGAAAGAAACTATGTTTGCTGTACAGACCAATATTTTTTTTATCAGCATCTAAAAGATAAGTATTTCATTTTAGGAATATTTGTCCAAGCGTGAATTCATTAGAAAAGTTCTCTAAACTGTCATTCATTAAATTAAAAAAGAAAATAGTTTGCTGTACCCATAAATGGCTACAGAAAGCTACCTAAATGGTAGGCATATAGCAAAACAAGATTATATAAACAAATAACACAGCAAGTTTAGTAATCAATGGGCTCTAAGATCAGATTAATGATCACAGCCCACTAAAAATCAATAAAGAAAAAAATCTGAATACCTCATCAGAACCACAGAAACCTTTGAATACTTGAATATTTTTCACAACACATCCTGGCTGATCTGCTACAATGACAGTCACTCGTGTTTTTTGCTGCGCTCCCTTCTGAATTTCAACTGATTCTTGTAACTATGCTCAGCTTTGGATCTCAAGGCCACTAGGTGGAGTCAGTGGCTTTAATTTGGGCTCATAGAGAGCTGGGAGAATTGAAGGGTTCTCCACTGCATCTCTCCAGCCCTTGTAAAAGATCAACATGTTTTATGTCCATGAGTGTATCCCAGAGGGAGCAGGTGAGTCCATGGCTGGGCAGCGCTGGTTACAGGATGGCACAGAAGAACTTCTTCTCCCTGAAGGGGTTCTCAGACGCAGGCACGGGGGAGAGCAGGGGATCCTCTTTAGCGTGGGCTTCGCAGTACGATGTCAGATCTGCCGCTGCTTTAGAGACCTGACGTTGATGAAAACACAAACAGTCACCAAACAATGTTCAATGTATTTTCATTCCTAACTAAGTTAATAGGTTTCATTTAGATAATAATATATTCATCTTACCTTTATCCTGTCGATATTGGCCTCCATCTTGAGCTGCTCCACCAGTTTGCGAGCCTGAGCAATGCTAGCAGTGTTGTTGGTGGCCATGAGGCTGCCGGTTCAGGCCTGCTGCACTGTAACACACATGGAAGAATAAATTCAGCATATTTGATGACATACAGTTGAGGTCAAAAGTTTGCATATTCCTTGCGGAATCTGCAAAATGCTAATTATTTTACCAAAATAAAAGGGATCATACAAAATGCATATTATTTTTTATTTAGTAATGACCTGAATAAGATACTTCACATAAAAGACATTTAAATATAGTCCACAAGAGAAAATAATAATTAAGTTTATAAAAATTACCCTGTTCAAAAGTTTTTTTTCTGAATGATCCACCGCTTTTCTTCAGAAAAATCTTTCAGGTCCCACAAATTCTTTGGTTTTTCAGCATTTTTCATATTTGAACCCTTTCCAACAATGACTGTATGATTTTAAGACTGAGGACAACTGTGGGACTTATATGCAACTATTACAGAAGGTTCCGAAAGGAAAAAAATATGCATTAAGAGAATTTGAAGATTAGAGTAAATTTAAATTATATTATCTTCTGGAAAACATGTAAGTATCTTCTTAAGGGCAGTGCTAAATAAAAAATATGATATTTAGGCAAAATAAAAAAAAAATCATTCTGTTCAAAAGTTTACACCCCTGGCTCTTAATGCATTGTTTTTCCTTCTAAAGCATCAGTGAGTGTTTGAACCTTCAGTAATAGTTGCATATGAGTCCCTCAGTTGTCCTCAGTGTGAAAAGACGGATCCCAAAATCATACAGTCATTGTTGGAAAGGGTTCAAATACACAAAAATGCTGAAAAACCAAAGAATTTGTGGGACCTGAAGGGTTTTTCTGAAGAACAGTGGGCAGTTTAACTGTTCAGTACAAACAAGGGACTCATGAACAACTATCACAAAAAAAAATCATTCAGGTAACAACACAGTATTCCTGTCAACTGCACACACTTCTGAATAATGGTTAAAGAACTATTAACACACAATTCTTTAACTGCAAATAAACCAAGTGTAAACAACAGCCATTAACAGAAGTCAGAGACGCTGAAAGGTGAGAAAATAGTGTAGCAGGTGAAGCAATGTCACGGTTCACAATGCGTGAAATATTGGAGGAAAAATCCTAAATACTGAATTGGGGATGTATATGAATATATCTCTTGGAGCAGTGGTTCCCAACCACATTCCTGGAGGCCCCCCAACACTGCACATTTTGCATATCTCCTTTGTTTGACACACCTATTTCAGGTCCTGAAGTCTCTACTAATGAACTGATGATCTGAATCAGGTGTGTTTGATTAAGGAGACATGGAAAACATGCAGTGTTGGGGGGCCTCCAGGAATGTGGTTGGGAACCACTGTCTTAGAGGAACTGACTGCCTTCAGAAAAGTTTAGATGGTATTTTTTTTTTCAGCTTACCTTTGTATAATGCATATTAACATAGGCTATTTAAAAGTGCAGTACTGCTTTCTTTACAGAAACACACTACCTCATGACAAAAACATACCTGTGGGAAGTTTTTCATAAGAGATGAAGTATGTACCAATAAGTACACATCACTTTTGTACAGTTATGATTACAGCTCCATGTGTTTTGTTTCAGATGTAACAAGCTTGCTCAGTAGCTTAGTCGCACAGAACTGGACTTCGGATGTGTAATCCTAAGGTACAGTTTCACAGGTACGTTTTCATCAAGAGATCAGGTTGGAAACAATATATTGCTGCTGTTCAGAATTTTCTTCATCATTACTCCAATTTTCAGTGTCACATGATATTTTAGAAATCATCATTTTTAAATTATCTTTTTTTTTTTTTTGGACTCTCGAGAGACATTTCTGATTATTATCAATGTTTAAAACTATTTTGCTGCATCATTTTTATGTGGAAATGGTGATACACTTTATTTTTCAGAATGGTTTAAAAAGTTAACGAACAACATGTATTTGCATTTATCAAAAATCAGTTTAATTATATTATAAAATGTAATGTTATTCCTGTGACGCAAAGCAGAATTTTCTTCATCATTACTCCAATTTTCAGTGTCACATGATATTTTAGAAATCACCATTTATTTTTAAATTATCTTTTTTTTTTTTTGGACTCGCGAGAGACATTTCTGATTATTATCAATGTTTAAAACAATTTTGCCGCATCATTTTTATGTGGAAATGGTGATACACTTTATTTTTCAGAATGGTTTAAAAAGTTAATGAACATGTATTTGCATTTATCAAATATATTAATTAAATGTGTTTATTAAATAGAAATTATTTTAAAATGTCTTCACTTTATCATTTTCATGCATGATGAATACAATTCTTAATTTCTCTCTCTTTTTTAACTCTTATACAAATGCAAATGAAAATGCAAATGAAGCTCAAACCAAGCGCAGCTCTAACTGTGAATCAAAACTAAAAACAGTGCTGTAACATCAGATATGTATCGCGTCAGTCTGTTATATAATTACATCACAACCGTTGTGATTTTTATGACAACACTAAGCAATCTCAAATTCTCAACGCCATTCATAAAAAACCGGGTCGGTTACACGTTTAGTGCTGATTCCACTCGCATTTGGCGTTTTGAATTATTTGAACTCTTGTAACGTTAATTGTCCTGCAGATGGCGCCACGAGCTCGTACAGCGTTCGCAGGAAAACTCCGTCCATAATGTTTTAGAAAACAATATTTTCGCAGTTTATTTACTGGTAATTAATTGCTTAAGGTGATTTGCACGATTTCAATTCCACCCCCATCCCCCGCCCAAAAAAAAAAAAACGTGAATCACATGGGTCGTCCCTCAGAGGTCGGAGAATACGGAAATCTGTGAAAAATCACATCCCTGGGATTTTTCTGAAGAACAGCAGGCAGTTGGACTCGTGAACAACTATCACAAAAAAAAATAAATAAATAAAAAATACACACACACACACACACACACACACACTTGATCTGTGGATCATTCTGGTAACAACACAGAATCAAGCGTATGTAAACTTTTGATTGGGTAATTTTTATAAATTCAAGTATTATTTAAAGTCTCTCACAGAAGGCCACAATACAGGTAATAGCAAAAAAAAGCCATATGAATCTTTTGTTTGGTTGTTTTTTGCTTCCCTCGTAGTTGTTCAGTCATCCACATGTAATTTAATTAAAATTGAATCTATGAATATATAGGAGTATAGAAAATATTATTAGCTTAGTATATGGATAGTCCCCAGCACGACAAAAAAGGCAAATGTGTATGTGTGTGCTTCTTCCATATTCATGTGGCTCTGCCATATGGGTATTGATAGCACACTGTGACACACCTGTCATGACTGTGAGCTCAAAGGTCTGTGGTGTATCAGAGTTTTTAATCTCAGCCAGCGCTCCTGCAGTGAGGTTAAATACAAAGGCCTGCTGCTGAGAGCAAACAGCAGGGGTCGCTAGACTATCAGCTGTCACACTGACCTCATTCTAGGTAAACCACTCTAGGTAATGAGCCCAACCCAGCTCAAATAAAAGACAGCAGAAACTTCCTATCTTTTAACAACGTCCAGCATTATTTACTCCACTTATTACTACTACACAAGACATACATTCTCTTGAGTGTTTATAATGTGAATCTAATTCAATATTCAAGATTTAGTCATTAATGAAATTTAAAATGAGAGGAAACTCCAACTTGGCCTGAAGGAAACAAGTTCATCACAGGCTATTAACTTTCCACTTGTAAACCAATAAAGCTTGCAAATGTAGTCAGTATCTTGACATCCAAATGTTCATGGATAATGTCCTCACTTTGATCACATTATCTACAATTCTATTTCCTGATATTATTGCATTATGATTCAACAGTTAATGCATCATGTTGTATGCCATTGAAAGTAACATCATCAGATAAAAACAAGGATTAATAAATAATAAATAAATACAATTATGTTTAGTTAAAGAGAACAGATTTTCCTTTTATTACACAAAATCTATTCTAATCCAGACTCATTTTTTCAAAGAGCAGCATCTTCGTCTTCAGTTTCTGGTAATCCGTCGCAAAGACTGTTTCATTAAACCTAGTGACCATCCCAGGCATCTTTGCAATGGACCTCAGTTGCTAGGCAACTGAGATACAGAGCGATCTGACAGCAATGAAATGTTCCACTCCTAAAATCAAGGATGGAGCTCACCAAAGGCAACTTTAGACAGGGGACCCCATACATCTGAAGAGTTCAGAGAGGGGACAGCTTCAGCACACTGCCTACCTCTGTAAATCAGGCCTAAAGAGACATTTACCGCCAGACAAGGGACATCGACACAAATCCAGGGTGGAGTCTGTGTTTAAAAGCCATTTTAGATTGCAGTCTCTATTTGTCTTCCGGGAGCTCAGAACTTTACCTTATAGGGGGTCAGAGAGAGGGGGATTAAGACTCCGGAGACTAAAAGAGAATGTCAGTGATAGGAAAGAGAAAAGTGGCAGTAACTTTAAGAGTGTGGAGCCTGCTGATATACAGTCCCGTGTGGAACGTGACGTGATGTGCTGTGTATAGAGATCATATCCCCAGTTAACTCTTTACTGCAACCCTCTCAATGTGGTCTAACCCAGGGGGGCTGGGGGTCAATAAAAATGATATACACTACCAGTCATAAGTTTTTGAACAGTAAGATTTTTAATGTTTTTTAAAAAAGTCTCTTCTGCTCACCAAGCCTGAATTTATTTGATCCAAAGTACAACAAAAACAGTACAATTCTGAAATATTTTTACTATGTAAAACAACGTATGTTTTATATTAGAATATATTTTTAAATGTAATTTATTCCTATGATTTCAAAGCTGAATTTTCATGTCACATGATCCTTAAGAAATCATTCTAATATTCTGATTTGCTGTTCAAGAAACATTTATTATTATTATTATTATTATTTATTATGTTGAAAACAGCTGAGTATAATTTTTTCAGGTTTCTTTGATGAATAGAAAGTTCAGAAGAATAGCATTTACCTGAAATAGAAAGCTTTTTCAACATTATAAATGTCTTTATCATCACTTTTGATTAATTTAAAGCACCTTTAAAAATGATACTGATTTCAAGTGTTTAAATGGTATAGTGTATAATGTTACAAAAGCTTTTAATTTCAGATAAATGTTGATCTTTCAATCTTTCTATTCATCACAGAATCCTGAAAAAAAAAAACATTAAAAATCTTACTGTTAAACAAAACAATAAATTCTCTACTCTATAAAATATATAAAAATAAAAAGCTTCTTCAGTTATATACAACTAATATAACTAATACTAGATAGGAAAAAACAAGCGTTGCTGTAAATGTAATATAAATTAAATATTTTACAGATTATATTAAATTACTGAATGTCTTTTATTGTTAATGGATGTCTAAGTCAGAAATCATCTTAGAAATAATGTAATTAAATGTTCTAGTTTTTAACAGTAAGTAAATAAATAAACAGTTAATTTAGTATATAAAAATATTAAAGTACAATATAAAGGGCATTTATATCAGTACATGTCAGCTTTTCTTTATAAAACGATGTTTAAATGTTGTTCACACATTATAAATATATGTCTGCTTTTATATTTTACACTCTGAAAAAATGCTGGGTGAAATATGGACAAACCCAACCTTCTGGGTAGTTTTATTTAACTCAACTATTGTTTAAAAATGACTATTTCTTGCTTAAAATGAACCCAAAATTTAAAGTTAAATAAATAATAATTAAATCATATATATATTTTTAAATTGCTTACTAATAAATGTTCACCTTTTGATTATTGCTGGTGCCTCTAGTAATCATGTGTCTGATTTTTAATTTTAGGTTCGTTTTAAGCCAGCCGTATAGTCATTTTTAAACAACAGCTGAGGTAAACAAAACTACCCAGAAGGTTGAAATAAACATTTAACCCATCCGCTGGGTTTGTCCATATTTCACCCAGCATTAGAAAGAGTACCTTGCAAGGGGATAATCATATTTGGGGGTCAACAGACAGTCTTCAGCTGTTTGCAACTTCAATCGCTTTGTTTGACTTCAAATATTCACATGAATATCACCACTATTGATTTGTCCATCAGAAGACTGATCTGTTATCTGTTAGGGGTCTCTAAAGCAGCATGTATATATTTGAAGAGGTACAGGGGGAGCTCATTTAATCTGTATCCCCAGAGAGAGCCATATGTGTGCCATTTACCCAACTCTGCCACATTTCTACAGGGACAGGAAGGCCAGCAGGGAAATGGAAATGCCACTGCAGGGGCCGTTTGAAGAGTCTGTTATAACGCAACACAACAAGAATAATCAAGGTGTAATATCGAGTCTCCCTGGACAGAAAAGCTTCCTCTTAATGAAACATTCTAAAGAAGAACTGCAACATGTAAAAAAAAATGAATGCCCTCAGCCTTACCGCAAAAAACAGCGCTATGAAGTTTGAAAGATGGCATGATTATTGATAAACCCACTAATGGTTCAAACACTCCCACCCACAAACTTATCAGCGCAGCTGTCTGATAGCAAGTACATTTTGTTACACTAATAGACTACCACACATTTTTTAGCCCTGCATACAGAGGGTGTTATCAGTGTGTTTGTTTCTCTTTTTACATATTTTCTTTCTGCTTCCCACCTTTTTTTGGACTCTTTTTGCCTTCTGCCTGTTTCGTTGGTCTTCAAAAGTGAGTTGACCTCCTGTGGTGTCTCTTCAGCCTCTGTTGAGAAAGCAAGCCATGCAGTTAGAGTCCATATGTTCAATATCCCGGCTGCAGCTCAAGGCCGTTTGTGTGCATGTGTGAGTGTGTGTGTGCATGTGCTGTTCTAGGGGTTTAGAATGTCACACCTTTCCCAGACTGTTTGCACTGAGAAACATTCCAGACCTGACTAAAGTTTATCTTATGCGCCTATACAAAAGCCTAGCCTGCACTATCAGAACAAAAACAACCGAACCACCGACTTAAGTGTGATGATAACACATTCAGTTGATGGCTATAATTTTTTTAAAGATACAGCGGTGTTAAAAAGAACTTTTCAGAGTACAGATTGGTCTTCCTGTATATTCACCCCACCTTCCCTGTTTCTCTTCCTCTGTCTGTCTCTGTCAATGTGATAAATGGGCCAATTACTCTGCTAGAGCTGCTCTGCAGCAGCAGGGAATTCCACTATTGTGAATCACTTCCACACAGAACGTTCCAGCAACATTTAATCTCTTCACGTCTCTACTGTCTCAGTGGACAGCAGCACCAAAATATTTAAACAACATCAGGGTCCGCTGCAAGTTTGGTAGGAACTGAGTCATCCTGTTGCTGTAATACTTTGTTTTTGAACTGAACTAACTCTTTCGCACATAGTTTCACTGAAGGTAAAATGACTATGATAACGCAGGAATGAGGAACAAGAGGAGCATCCTCATGCTTTAATATAAAACACATATCCACCTACCCACCAACTCACTGCTTGTGGAAAGGCGTACCTACATTTTAACTAATGGTTTGGCTGTCTAATGTCTCTTGACAACATATAGTGACAACAAAGATCTTTTAGTCATGATGCAATGGAAATAAATTATTTTTCAGTATTGTGATGTGTATCTGAATGAAACCGTTTATCAAAAGAAAAAAAGGGGGTCTTGGTTAAATTAATTGGTTGTTGACTGGATGGAGATCTGAATGTTACCACAAAAATCAGGTTTCACCTGTTATGATATACAGATACGCAGAACTCAGTGGCAGGAATGATCACTAGAACTCCTATTATGGAACACATATCTCTTGTACTCAAGCAACCACACTGGCTTCCTGTTAAACAGCGTGTTGAATTCAAAATTTAGCTTCTTGTTTATAAGGCATTACACAACCTGGCTCCTTCTTGTATTTGTTTTATGTGTTTTAATTTGTATGTAATGTGACCTTGAGTGTCATGTAAGGCACCCACAAATCAAATGTATTATTATTTTAAAATTCTTTGGTAATCATCAGATTTCATGATACCGTTCACACAGTCAAGGCATCCAGTGCCAGAAGCAGCAAAGCAACCCCAAAACTTCTTTGAACCTTCACCATGTTTGACTGTAGAGGCTGTGTTCTTTTCTTTGAAGGCCTCATTTCTTTTGTGCCATGATGTCCTTTACCAAAATCTCTACTTTTGTCTCATCTGTCCACAATCCATTCTCCCAGAAGGATTGTGGTTTTGTCACATAAGTTTTGGCAAACTCCAGTTTTGCTTTTTTATGCCTTTGTGTCAACAGTGGTGTCCCTAGCGTCCCTTTTCATTCAGATGGCGACGGATAGTGTGAGCTGACACTGTTGTACCCTCCGTCTGCCGTTCAGCTTGAATTTGTTTGGAAGTTAATCTGGGTTCTTTATCCACCATTCGAACAATCCTTCGTTGTAATTTTTCATAAAAATTTCTTCTATCCACGCCCAGGGAGGTTAGCTACAGGCCATGGGCTGTAAACCTTGCACGCAGTGGACACAGGAACATTAAGATCTCTGGAGATGGACTTGTAGCCTTGAGATTGTCCATGTTTTTCCACATATTTTTCTCTCAAATCCACAGACAACTCTTTACACTTCTTTTTTTCCCCTCCATGCTTAGTGTGACACACAACACAAAGGTTGAGTCATTCTCCATTTTAACTGGTTGCAAGTGTGATTACTATATTGTCCACACCTGTTACTTGCGACAGGTGTCTAAATACAAATTACAGAAGCATCATTATTATTATCTTACAATTTTGACAAGGTGCCAATAATTTTGTCAAGTCCATTTTTGAGTTTTTTTGTGTTGTTCCAGTGCAAACAAAAACAATAAGCATGTGAATACCAAAATATTTGCAATTAGAACAATTTTCTGAGAGAAATTTTGCATTTTCTGACAAAATTGCAAGGGTGCCGATTTTTTTTTTTATATATTTAATTACAAAGTCACAATGAGATCAATGAATCACATTTAGAAAACAGGATTGGTGAATTTCCATTTCATGCCAACTTGAAATCATTTTAAGCTGGTTTGCTGGTCTTAGTTGGTCTGTTGGTTGGTTTTAGAGGGGCTTTGAGATGAAAACCAGCTTGGTCAGCTCGGTCAAATATTGTCCTATCCAAACAAACCATATGTCAATGGAAAGCTTTTTATTTAGCTTCAATATGATGTATAAATCTCGATTTCAAAAAAGTGACCCTTATAACTGGTTTTGTGGTCCAGGGTCACAAATGTTAATGTAAGTATACTTAGTATAAAATAAATGTATTTTAAATAAATTATGGCACAGGTTTTTTTTACTAGGGATATAAGACCAGTAAACTCATTTTTCAAATGTTGCTTGGTCAATCCCACCACCAACAAGACATTCAATGGTAATTGTATTCACAACCAATTTTACTTCTGTAATGTAAAATATTCAACAAAAGGAATGTAGAACAGAACTTGATTTTATTCATTGTGAATTAGTGAACTGACTGACTTGTGAAAAGTGGGCTAACATTACATACATACTTCAATAAATGCATGTTTCTAAAATGCTTTTAAACGTACCCTTTTATCTATTGTTCAACATTATCCAATAGTCTGCATGGAGTAAATTACAAGTGATTTTGATGAAAGGTTCTAAACAAACTTTCTTGAGGAAAAACAGGCATAAAGCATAAAAAAGCCTGAGAATGTGCATTAAGAACATAAACAGGGTCCATTTAATGTCATGTTGACATTTGCACATTACGTGCTTCTCTCTCGAAACGTGTTTATGTAAGATTGAGTCCAGTGACACAAAGTGAAATGACCAGTTAGTGGTGCTTAAGGCACGTTAAATTTTCTCTGAAACAGATTAACAGAATCTGACACGTTTTACACGTCGTTGTTGTACGTAAAGCTAATTTTTACAAACTCTTTAAAAAAGGTCATAAACTGAGAGATCAAAATTACAAACTACAGGTTGTAGAATGTACCACTTTATAACACAATAGTGTGGCTAAACACCACCTCACAGAAGAAGATCAACGCCTGCTTCTACATCACTGCCTGTTTAGCCCCGCACACCAATTCGCACACATAGTGATAAATAATGAGAGCGGCAAATGAGGAAACAATAAATAGCTCTGAAGACAGCAAGGTGCTGTGCAATGCCAAGTTGTGGAAAAACACAGTCTTTGCATTGCCTTCCTTCTGATCCCAACGTTAGGAAAGACTGGATGAACTTTATTTTTAATGACGTTCCAGACTGCGTCAGTAAGAAATCGGTCCTTTGTTCATTTCATTTTACCGTGGATTTGTTTACAAACAAGGCATAATTTGACGTAGGGCGTTCGGAAAGATTGAACTATAAGCCCTGGATCTGAGAGTATATATTTTTTTATTACGTGGTCACTTTGTCTGCTATTACAGATTATTTGATAAGTACTGAGTATTTATGTGTTTTTAACCTAAATCCCAGCAGCGCCCATCTATGAAGGATGTAGGCTGTCAAACATACACAACTGTTAGTCAATCATACCAGTGGGCGTTTACTTTTGAGTCTACAATCTGCCACACCAACAGAGCGTTCTGATGAGAGGAGTCAAAACAGGACAGAAAATAGCCTATTACTTTTCAATTATGATGTTTTTTATTTCAAAATCATGATAACATTAAAAGTGGACCTCAGAGAACAGTACAAAATAATAATAATAATAAAAAAGGCTGTTTATGACCCCTTTTTTTATTGTGACGCGTGTTTAAATAAAATGGTATTTAAATATTACAAGAACTCTAAATAGTTAAACTGTGTCAAAACAATTTCAAGGCACCTTAAAAAAATTCTCACATTATCACAGTTTATTTGCTATAATTTAGAAAATGGTATTTAAATATGACAGGAACTCGAGTTATACTGTGTCAGAACAAATTCATTTTGATAATGTCAGATAACTTTCATAGAAAGGTATTTAACAAAACATGGTCAGGTCAAAGTATCTAATTTTTAGTCCCAAATTTTTACTGTATGATTTTTTGGAGGGTATAATATGTCATTTGCTATCCTCACTTACATAAATCAACTATATAGAGTCCTGCACCCAACTAGTAAAAAAAATATATCAAAAATGATATCTGAATGATTTTTGGTTTGACTGTATATAAAAAGGAATAACAGTTCTTGATGTTTTACTGCCACCAGTGTTCTTTTCAGCTGGAAACTTCAGCTGGAAACTGCCCGTATTGGTATGTTTTTGGATTTTTACAACAAAGATAGAGGCACATTTTTCCAATGATCCTATGTTGCAACATTCTCGCCAGACCTCAGCAGACACTAGTCAGTTTAAATAATTCATCCACTGAGCCCCAGATGGTACCGAGAGTGTGTCTGTGTGTGAGTAAAGAGAGAGACAGATTTATAATGCTTTTCTACTTTCACTTCAGGGGTCCCCCCAGTAGGCACTGACACCAGATCTCAAGACTCAAACCATGCCTGTCACTCTGTTTCTCTGACCACTAACGTCTGCCACATACTGGAGATTTAATCAGCACATCCTGCAGACAGTCTCAAAAACCTCCCACGTAAAACTGGCACGAACTACCACCCTTCAGGTTTAAATATGAAAGGTATCTGAAATATCAGTAAAAGAAAACTTTGGCTGGATAGTTTGTTTCCTGTGGTGTCCGGGTGCCTTATCAGTCTGTTCTCAAGTAAGATTCAGTCTTATAAACAAAAGACTAGCCTCCCATCACGTGTTATGAGTTAGGGAAGCTACAGGCAATTCTCCATGAATGTAGCAACAGGCTAACCCTCATACAATATTCAATAATATAAGTCATAAAACATTATAAATCGAAATTAAAATTGATTTAGATAAAGGATGAGATCATTTGGGATTATCAAGATGTGTGGGTTTTGATGAAACAGCAGCTTGTGTGTGTACAGTGGGTTAAAATGACTTCCTGCAGAATCTGCCACTTAGCCAAGAGCAACACCCAAGGTTCCCGGAGAGTTAACAATATTCCAAACATCCGGGGCTGTATTCTCTACTTTCAACAAAGTCATGTGTATATACTAAAATGTACTCTCACACAGAGTTCTTGGTGTCCCCTTATCAATAAATACAAGGCTTCTCCCTTGCCAAGTCACTGTAATCACTAATTCAGAGTTTTCAGTTTCACTAAAGATGTAAAGGTGGCCATAACAAATTTACTAAAGTACACACAACTTCACATTATAAACAAACCTTTATAGTTTTTATATAATTTTGAACAGTAAGATTTTTATTTTTTTATTTAAAGAATTCCCTTCTGCTCACCAAGCCTGCATTTATTTGATCCAAAATACAACAAAAACAGTCAAATATTTGTACTATTTGAATATATTTTAAAATGTAATTTATTCCTGTGATCAAAGCTGAATTTTTAGCATCATTACTCCAGTCTTCGGTGTCTCATGTTCCTTCAGAAATCATTCTAATATGCTGATTTGCTGTTCAAAAGAACTTTTTTATTATTATTATCAATATTTAAAAGAGTTGAGTATATATTTTTCAGGATTTTGATGAACTGAAAGATCCAAAGAAAATGACACAAACATTATATACCATAATAATAATAACAAATGTTTTTTGAACAGCAAATCAGAATATTAAAATAATTTCTGAAGGATCATGTGACTGGAGTAATGATGCTGAATTTTTAGCTTTGAAATCACAGGAATAAATTACATTTTAAAATATATTCTAATAGAAAACAGTACAGATCTTTGGATCAAATAAATGCAGGCTTGGGGAGCAGAGACGAGACTTCTTTAAAAAACATAAAAAAATCTCATTGTTCAAAAACTTTTGACTTTTAGTGTAAAGTAAATGTGTTTGATTTTCGATTTGTTTCATGTTTCATATATCAGAAATGATGATTGCATGATCTTTTACGTGTGAGGAGGTCCACATAGTGAAATTTAGTCAGGTTTCTGTCCCCAAAGTAGCACAAACAGGCACGCACTCATATAAAAACATGTCATCAAACAACTTTCAGCTGTAGTTTGAAATAAGGTGGAGAAAAGATGCCTGGTGTGAGTATTAGTCAGAGTGGTTGAGTCTACAAACAGAGCATGAAGTCATTTTCTCCTTCATGAGAGTACCCTCTCTTTCTCTCTCTTGCTCCACATATTCACTCACTGTCTCTTAGAATGGAGTAAAAGGAGGAAAGAGTTTGGCTATGCTTCTCAGGAAAGAGCGGAAAAATAATAAATGGAAGAAATTTAGTTCAGCTTTTAACAAAGACCTTTGTCTCTCACAGCTGTTCATACTTATACACATACCCGCACCAGTACACGTACTCCAGACAGCACCAGATCCACCCACTCTGAACAGTGAACTGTAAGATGTGTGCTGGGGTTGCTCTTATATTATTCACATCTATTCAAGGACCTCTCCACCCCCTATTCTTTCTCTTTGAACAAAAACACTTATTCATAGTAATGCTCTTATTCCTCACAAAATTACACATAGACACATACTTCAGAAGAGCGTATCATAAACACAGGGCTCAGAAATAAGGATGGCTCAGGGGCAGTGTTTTAAACATAACACTAAGCAATATTTGTTGATCATAGACGTGGTTTTTATGTCTTCCTAATGTTTTAAAACGCACACACACACTGGCTGTTTTACTACTTATAAAGCACATATTAAAGGGGTTAATTCACCCAAAAATTACAATTCTGTCAATAATTAGTCACCCTCATGTCGTTCCAAAGACTTTTATTCATCTTTGGAACACAAATTAAGATATTTTTGATGAAATCCGAAAGCTTTCTGACCCTGCATAGACGGCAACACAGCTGACATGTTCAAGGCCCAGAAAGTTAGTAAGGACATCTGTAAAATAGTCCATGTGACATCAGTGGTCAATTTTATGAAGCTACAAGAATACTTTTTGTGTGCAAAGAAAACAAAAATAACAACTTTATTCAACATTTTCTCTCTTTCGTGTCAGACAGAAACATTTTAGCTGTGTTGCTGTCTATGCAGGGTCAGAAAGCTCTCGAATTTCATCAAAAATATCTTAATTTGCCTTCCAAAGTGGAACAAAGGTTATATGGGTTTGGAACGACATGAAAGTGTGTAATTAAAGACAGAATCTTCATTTTTGGGTGAACGATCCCTTTAATGCCTTATTCTGCCCCACCATACTCTAGATCATACCTAAACTAAGGTAAACTATCTACTAAAACATCTGTGTGTCATCACATTAAAAACCATATATACCAGAACACACACACACACACACACACACACACAGACACAAACTAATTAATACATGGCTAAATAAATTGGTTTTGTGTCATGTATAAACTTTGTTTACTGTGAATTCAAATTATTTGAATGTGACTATTGTGTGTGACTATTATATTATACTATATTATTACATTATATTTACTAGTCTTAAAATGATCATATTTTGCGCCAAAATATATTGAGACACCTTTAACATTTCTCACATTATCACAGTTTATTTGTTATAGTTTACAAAATGCTAATATAATATGACAAGAACTGACAATCTGTGTCAAAACAAATTCATTTTGATAATGTCAGATAACTTTGATAGAAAGGTATGTAACAAAACATGGTCAAAGTGTCAAATCAAATCATGTCAATTTTACTGGTAGTCCACTGTATGAAGAATTTTTGGGTATAATATGTCACGGTTTACTTTATTTTGCTATCCTCACTTACATAAACGAACTAGAGTGTCCTGCACCCACTAGTACCAAAAAATACTGGTGTCTGAATAATTTTTGGTTTGACTGTATATTTGTGTGGCCAGTAAAAAGTTTGGGCACAACTTATTAACCACTGGCTATTTAAATGATAAAGGGTCAACATTACATAAGACGTGTTTGTGATTGATTAATTAAATAAATATAGACCCACCAAACCAAGAAGCATCAAGTATGACACATAAATTCAATATGTATCTGATCTATCCTGTGCTATCTAACAAGGTACTCCTAATGTATTCAGACTAGAAACACTAATTTCTGTGATTATATGCTCTAATAAGAATCTGTTTATTGTACGTGAGCTATATGTTGAGAACTAACCCAAGCTCAGCCTGCCGTACTGTAGAGAAGAACCTTCTGCAAGAACGAGCACTGTTCTAGAGTCATCATCACAATACTCTGGGGACTCCTGGGGGATTCCTCTCAAATATTCAACCCCCTCTCTCTCCTTCTGCCATTTCTCCATCACTCTCTTCTCTCTCCAGCATCTTCTCCTTCCCCTCCCCCATGCTTTCCTCCACTTTCATCCCCCCATCTCCGGCAGCTTTTACCCCAAACAGATGCTCGGTGCTCCTCGTACGCACACCTGACCAAAAAAGGCATTTCTGCACTACATTACACCACGTAAATTACGAATCCCAGCTACGTGCTAACAAACACATCCTCTGGTAAGTCACAAGCAAGCATATTCGTCCCCAGAGCAATTTAACACTGATTTAGACTGACACACATGCAACGGCTGTGGACAAGCCTTGTGTCCATGCAAGACTAGTCAGATAGAACAAACACACCCATCCTCACACACAGTAGAGATAAACAACTAACAATAATTTTGTGCGGGAGTACACTGAAAACACAAGTAAACAAATAGATATGATAAAACACGTCTTTTTTTCCAAATAATCACATATGATTTCATTTAGACAGCTTGCCCCACTGACACTGACAATCTTCACGCAAAAACAGAATCTGGTCTTTCTGATGAAAATGAGCTCATGATAAGATTTTCCACTCACCTTCTTAATGTATGTATAATCTTCAATGACACAAGAGCTGTATATAACAGTAGCACACATACACTCCTTGTTCTGACACTCTGGCACCCACACATACACACACACTCGCCGCCTGCTACACCACCCCAGCTGACAGCCTTCCTCTCGCTCCGCCCATCAACTAGTGGAATCGCTCAGGAAGCCAGCTGAAAGCCACTTCCTCTTGCTCCCAAACACTCACAAAGACATTGTTTAAAAAGAAAAAAAATATGATTATTTACCTGCTGCCTTCCCAGTTAGACCATTTCGATGGCTTTTAGACAAATTCTAGTGCACTGATGCAGCAGTGTGTTGTTTGTGCTCTTTGCTCTTTGGCTCCTGTGGATGCATGTGCAGAGGTTCTTGCACCGAGCTGACAAGAAACACAGATAAATATCCACAACTGCCCCTCCCCCAAAGCATGTGTATGTGCGTCTAAAAGAAAGAGAGAGAGAAGCCCTCCCTCTCAGAGTCATTGTGCGCACACACACACACACGCACAGCTCGAGCTCCTGTAATCAAAAGCTTAATCTTCAGTCTCACGATATTAGAGCGACCAAAGATTAAAAAAGGAATTGCAACTGGCAACCCTTCAATAAACACACAGTTACAGTGGTGGTTGAGATGCTGATGTGTTACAGGATAACAGATGTCTGTGTAACTGGTGCTAGTCTATATTTGGAAAGTAAAACAATTACTCTAGTGTGTCTCTTGAGATCTAGTCTAGGTTTGGCACTTTGGGATCCCTATAGTGTAATTGCAAGCTGAGCATTGCAGGTCACCAGCATATGTTGTGGTTTGGATGCTGGTCTTCAGCATTGGGATGCTGTTATGCTGGTCACCAGGGTTTCTAACTAGCTTGATCTGCTTGACTTCCTTGTTCAGCCAAAGTCAATGCTGGTTAATCAGACTATTCACTGGTGAACATGCTGAACCTATAGCTAAAGAATAGCATCAATCCAGTATTTTCTAGATTAAACAATGGAAATGAATGAAGGTCTGAGCTGTTATTTTCTTTGCATTGCAACTTAATTTTTTATATAATTGTGGGTTTATATCTTGCAGTATGTCTATACACTACCACTCAAAAGTTTTTAATGTTTTTAATGTTTTTACTCTTTTTTAAGTCTCTTCTGCTCACCAGGCTTGCATTTATTTTGATTTATTTGATTGTTAGAAAAACAGTAACATTTTTAAATGATTTTACTATTTAAAATACCTGTTTTCTATTTGAATATATTTTAGAATGTAATTTATTCCTGTGATCAAAGCTGTTTTTTTAGCATTGTTACTTAAATCTTCAGTGACACATGATCCTTAAGAAATCATTGTAATATCCTGATTTGCTGTTTCAAGAAACATTTTTATTATTTTTATTATCAATATTTAAAATAGTTGAGTATTTTTCAGGTTTCTTAGATGAATATAAAGATCTAAAGATCTAAAGATCAGCATTTATCTGAAATTAAAAGCTTTTATAACATTATACACTATACCATTTAAAAGCTTGGAGTCAATATAATTTTATTTAATTTTTTATAATAATTTATTCAAACTTTTATTTAGCACGGATGCTTTAAATGGATCAAAAGTGATGATCAAGAAAATTATAATATTACAAAAGTTTCAATTTCAGATAAATGCTGTTCTTCTAAACTTTCTATTTATCAAAGAAACCTGAAAAAATTCTACTTAGCTGTTTTCAACATAATAATAATAATAATAATATATGTTTTTTGAGCAAATCAAAATATTAGATTGACTTCTAAATTATCATGTGACTAGAATAAATAAAATGCTAAAATATATTCAAATAGAAAACAGCTATTTTAAATAGTACAACTATTTCAAAATTTTACTGTTTTTGCTGTACTTTGAATCAAATAAAGGCTTGGTGAGAAGATGCTTCTATAAAAAAAAAACATTAAAAATCTTTTGACTAGTAGTGTATCTTATCATTTTTATCTTTGTTTCTTATTTTAAACCTTTTTTATTTGGAGTCAGTGGGTTTTTATGTTTTTTGAAAGAAGCCTCTTATGCTCTCTTAAAGTAACAATAGCAACATTGTGAAATTTTAAAGTTTAAAATAACATTTTTCTATTTGAATACATTTTAAAATTTAATTTATTTCCTGTGATGTAAAGCTGAATGTTCAGCATCATTACTCCAGTCTTCAGTGTCACATAATCTTTCAAAAATCATTCCAATATGCTGATTTGCTCATGAAACATTGAAAACTGTTGTTCTGCTTAATATTGTTGTGGGAATGTGCAGCATATTTTGCTTTAAGAAAGAAAAAAGGATGAATTTTCAGTTGATGGATGGGTGTAATATTTAAAAACAAAATATTAATTAAAAACGTGTTTTTTGGTCAGCCATTGTGAACGGAGTAGAGCATTTGTTGGGCCGATCAGCTTTAGAGGAATATAATGGAATTAATTTATCAGTGATCTGATTACAGAGATTCATTATGTGTACTAATGGAATCATCTCACGGAGTTAACCCTTCGGATTACTCACTAAAACATAATTACATTAATACTCCCATCCATCAGCATCGCCACGAAAGGCTGCGTTCAGTGAAATAACAAATTATTATTTAGAGTTTAAGATGCGTTTGAGACTGACAGAGAAAATGTGTACGCATGTAAGCATGCATGATTTCAATTCTAATTTGAGGCCATCTGGTGTCTCCAGTAACTGCTGGCCTGCCCCACTGCCCCATGGGATTACCATGAGGATGTCAGTGAAGCCACTATCACCCTGATCTCAACACAAGCTCTCCCAGCACAAAGATGGTAATCAATCATTTATACAGATGTTTTGTTTGTGCACGCAACAAAGGATGAATTTGACATGAATGCTTATAATGTTCCTAATGGACAAATAGAATTAACCACCATGGTTTTTTGAAAGCAGTCTCTTTTGTGCATTTATTTGATTGAAAATACAGTTGCATAGACAGCAACTCAACTACCACATTTAAGGACCAAAAATGTAGTAAAGACATTGTTAAAATAGTCCATGTGACATCAGTGGTTCAACCGTAATGTTATAAAGGTACGAGAATACTTTATGTGCGCAAAGAATACAAAAATAACAACTTTATTCAACCATTTCTTCTCCTCTCTTAACAATGTCCTTACTACCTTTCTGGGCCTTGAATGTGTCAGTTGCGTTGCGGTCTATGCAGGATCAGAGAGCTCTCGGATTTGATCAAAAATATCTTAATTTGTGTTCCAAAGATGAATGAAGGTCTTACAGGTTTGGAATGACATGACAGTTAATTAGATAGTATGTAAGAGTTACATTCCAAAATATTCTGATGCCCAAAGGGTTATAGATTTGTCATATGATTAATGACTAGTGCATACTACAAAAGTGTCATGACTGTGGTCAATACAACAGATGACACAGCATGATTTAACCAAATCCAAAGCACAATTTGAATCTATAAAACAAGTTATTATAACATCTTGATGCCATATAGCTGTGCTCTGTTTATTGAGGAAGGCACTGCATCCTCTGCTGCTTGTCTATCCTCTGACTAAGACAGGAAGAAAGAAGAATAACAAGAGATGGCACAGAGAGATAAAGAAAATGATGGGAGGGAGGGAATGAGAGCGAGAGAGAGAGGGGACGAAGGAGGGAGTGTGACGAAGAGGCTGATGAAATGGATTTCCCCTCTTGTTGCTATGGCAACAGTGGTAGTGGATGAATGATTTTCAGTACAGTCGGGTAGCTGCGAGGAATAAAGGAGGAATAGAAGGAGGACAGCACAGCTTTAAAGAGATGTGGAGCAGCATTTTCTTGAGCCTGAAAATGTTCATCGTAATTGCTCTCGTCCACCCACAGTGGGACAGACAGCTGTACTAAGAAACTGTGGGTGAAAGATGCTGAGCAGCATTTTTTTTCTGAAAGCAACCCACAAACACTGCTTACGCAAACAAAACCCTCAAGATGATGCAGTGACATCTTGAATGCTCATACATTCTCTTGAAATAATTCATTATTATTGGGGCCTGCACTCAAAAGTCAGTGAGGAACAAAATTCATGGCACACAAAAAGTATTAGAAGATAACATACTGCACATATTGATAGTTACCAGGGAGTCATATCTCTTTTTGAACAGATGAGCCAAAAAAAGACAACAACTAAAACAGCAAATGAAAATTATTTTATGCCTTACTGTATTATAATACAGTTGAGGTCAAATGTTTACTTACACCTTGCAGAATTGGCAAAATGTTAATTATTTTACCAAAATGATTTATATGCAACTATTACAGAACATTTGAACGCTCACTGATGCTCCAGAAAGAAACACAATGCATTACGAGCCTAGGGTGAAAACTTTTTAACAGAATGAAGATGAGTACATTTTTCTTAATTTGTTTAAATATATATATATATATATATATATATATATATATATATATATATATTTTACTGCCCTTCAGAAGCTACAGAAAATACTTGTTTCCCAGAAGACAAAATAAGTTAAATTTACCCTGATCTTTAAATTCAAAAGTTATCACTCCTGGTTCTTGATGCATTGTGTTTTCTTCTGAAGAATCAGTGAGGGTTTGAACCTCCCTCAGTTGTCCTCAGTCTGAAAATCATATAGTCATTTGTTGGAAAGGGTTCAAATACATAAAAATGCTGAAAAAAACAAAAATATTGTGGGACCTGAAGGATTTTTCTGAAGAACAGCTGGCAGTTTAACTGTTCAGGACAAACAAACTCATAAACAACTATCACTAAATAAACAAAAAACACAGCTGTGGATCGCTCAGGTAACAACACGGTATTAAGAATCAAGTGTATGTAAACTTTTGAACAGGGTCATTTTTATAAATTCAGAGAATATTTTCTCTTAAATATCTTATTTAGGTCAGTACTAAATAAAAAATGACATGCATTTTGTATGATCCCTTTAACTGTAATAAAATAAATAACATTTTGCAGATTCTACAAGGCGTATGTAAACAGTTGACCTCAACTGTATTTGCAGTAGCCTAATAATATCAGTGATAATTTATGACTGTAATACCTAATGTTTTTTTTTTTCTTAATTTGATCAGCTTTACACCTGCAAGTAAATATCAATTTGAACTAGATTTATCTTAGTAGCCTAATATTTTACACTGAAATGGGTTGCCTCATGGGGCCGACATTTTGAGATCACATGACCAGCCGAATATTATGCATGTTGTTTCACTATAAACTATGGAAGTTTATTTCCTTACAATTACTTGCAATAAGACTATTCTTCATTTTTAAAATTGCAAGTCTATATCTCGCAATTGCTAAGAAAGCAAACAATGTTGGAGTTGTTAGCTATAAACACCTGAGAATAACAACAGCTGAACATGAGTCTTTCAGATGAAGCTTCACTAACATAAGGGTTTACATAAAGATTGTGAAACTTTAAAAGAGTGACAAGAACAAAATACATTTTGTTACAAATACAAAAATGAAATCTCGCCCTCATGTCGTTCCAAACCTGTAAGACCTTCTTACAGGTTTAACATGAGGGTGAGTAATTAATGACAGAATTTTCATTCTTGGGTGAACTATCTCTAACAGTTCACTAAAAGGCAAGGTAAGCAGTGGACACCAAAGGCAAACCAAGACTTAATGGCGCCTTCTAGTGGCTAACAGCAAAAAGTATGGAGCCCACTGCATTTTTCCATCTGATGGGAGAAACAGGAATGTATGAAACGTTTTACGTTTTAATTACTGACCCAACTTTTTTTTTTAATCTAGTGGCCTACAGAAAAAGAACAACAACAACAACAGCAACAAAACAACAAACTAATGAGAAGAAGAAGAAGGGTAAGGATCCCATCCTAGTAACATAAAAGTCCAAAACAGAGAGAATTTTGACAATGTCATGTCTGTCATGTATTAGACAGATTCTGCAAACAGCTTCAGTTTAAATATTTACATATATACACTACTAGTCTCTTCTGCTCACCAAGCCTGCAATTATTTGATCCAAAGTACAGTTGAAATATTTCTATATCTATCTATCATTGATCTAAAATTATAGATTATAGTTTACTTTTTTTTAATAAACTGTGTCTTCTAATGCAATGTTTATGTTTATTTTAGAAAAACTCTATGTCTGCTTCTATATTTTACAGTGTTTATAAAATGGATACAGGAGGATAACTGTGATGGGTCAAAGATATGCCAAGGTATTATTTCTACATGTTGCAAATATTTCAGTGCATCTTTTATGTCTCTTTCTTCCCTATTTGATAACCCACAAAAGCAATATAAGACACTTTCCTCATGATGTCTAGGTTCAGAGAAATCTGAAATTGATGGTATCTTACATTGTAAAAAAAATGGTTCAAAAAGGACCCATATTTTAACAATATAGTGAGCAAACATTGTGTTCAGAATACTTATCCACCTTTGTTATACTGAACGAAAGTTTAAATAATATAAGACGATAAATAACAAACAAGAAGTGAAAAAAGTTGCACTACTTACCTCATTACTGGAGAAACTAACGTTAGTGCGCTAGCTTCGATGACGCATGATGGGGGCGGGACTAAACGCACTCAGTTGCCGGGAACGCAAATAGCACGTGGCTTGTAGCCGGCTGCTGCGCCTGCAGTTGATTCACGTTTTTCCACACAGTTGAGTTGTAAGATGGCGGCGCGGTGGGGAACAGGCGAGGAGATGTTAAAAGCCTGTAATACTCAAATGTTCACACCGGTGAACCTTGACGAGGTAAGAACTGCATATATTGATACTTATATATTGCTGTGCCACAATGAAATAGTTGACATTTATCACTGTCTCAAATATTTGCGGTAAAAACGCGATGGTGTGCAGGACTTTGTGACACGTGGATGGTGATGGGGAGAATAGCTTTTGCAGTTTTCCCTGACACATGTAAGAAATATTCGTAGGAAAAGAAACATTTATCACTTTCCAGGTGTTGTTAGATTTCTTGCGTATCTATAATGAAGTCGCATGTCAAGGTGTGAATGCGCAAGTTTGGTCCTGTTAGCTGATTGTTGCCATGCTTCTGCATTCTTATGAACTTACTCTATCATCAGTGCTAAACTATATTCATTTCACACATTCTTTATGTTTAGGAAAAGTACAGTTTTGCATTTTGTAAGCCATAAGTGCATTGTTTTGAGATTTAATATGGTGATGAATAACCTGTAACCAGGAATGAACATGTCAGATATAACGAAGAATGTTATTTTATTTAATGCATATATATATATATCTATTCTGACATTATCTTTTAGTGACTCACTAATACAGATATTCCTTTATTGATCAAATTTGGATTTTTTGTTGTTTGTTACATATTCGAGTGACTCACCCCCACGTGGTTCAGTCATTTTAAGAATGAAACTCCTAGCATTTGTATACACGAATGGTCGTAAATTTTACCTTGCACATTTAACTCAGAAACTGCAATTATTATTTTAGTACATTAGGCCTGATAAAATTAAAATTACATATCACGATTGGTATTTCAACAGATGTCATCTGTCACTTGTGCTATATTATTTTTCATCCTCGCATATTTAATGAGTAATTCTGCTGTGTTTGGTTTAATTTATCATCTTTTAATGTAACATTTAGCATTGTCGTGACTGTAAATAACAAAGTTAGCCACATGTGGTTCATTGCGGTTTGCGTTGATTCGCTGTCCAGCACGTGGTGCAGGTATGAGTGGGTCAGTGGTGTTGGGCCGTGTGTATTTACTGACAGCAGCCTTTCATTCAGCCCCTGTTTAGGTTTTTAAGTGGGTTATTATAATTAACCTGAACTGACTGCTTTTAAGAAAGTAACATGCAATATTTATGGTATCAAGGCGTGTTTTGAAGTGTGCCGGTATTGGGTTTGCCCAGTAATGCACTGCGGCAAAATGACGTGGTGTGCGCAACACGTGGTTGTAATTCAAATCAACTAATTTATAAGCGGAATATGCTTACATTTTAGTATTTCTTGTGTAACACTGTCAAATTTTGCCTATGATAATTTGCTCAATTTTTTGTTTTCACATTTCTGAGAAATATTAAAACGATTCCTACAAAGAGAATTTGTATCAACAGCATTTCACTTGAGTTTAGTTAACAATGATTATGTGAGCTGCATTAACACCAAAGCTGAAAATAACATCAGCTGCTGCAGGACAGTCCATTCAAACATTGTTTTTACAAATTAGCCCTACATTGTTTGCAGTTGCAGTGTCCCTTTTTTAAATACAGGAACATTAACTTGTTTACAGCCTCACCTATTGCACATGCCACCTTGTAGTGATTTATGGTTTTAGACCAGGGATGCCCAAACTCCGTCCTGGAGGGCTGCTGTCCTGCAGAGTTTAGCTCAAACCTCAATCAACAAGCTCTTAGTTGGCATACTAGAAACGTCCCAGCAGGACACCGGCCCTCCAGGACATAATTTGGGCACCTGTGTTTTAGATGCATATTAATTCTCTAAATTTTAATTCTTAATTTGTGTGGCATCAGCAATGCTGCATAGTAAACTAATGGAAATTAATGCCTACAGTTTAGAATCTGTTGAAATGCTTTTGCTGAGTGGTTTGGATGGTGATGAGTCTCGACTGTAAGTCTACATGAAATAAAAATGGACAACCAAGTCTGCACTACATTTTTTTTTAATGCAAAAAGGTCATTTCATTAAGATTTCAAAATGGAGAAGAAAAGACAGTCACAACTTTTTTCATGGTAACTTTAACCTGTTCGTCTTTGTCTGGCAGGTGGAAATGCTTCAGGAAAGCTTCACTGCCAGTCTGGAGTATCCCGGCCTTAGCAATGGAGATGCTCTGGAGGCTTTACAAGGCTGCCTGGATCCTTCTATTTTGTCCATTTTTGAGGACAGCCCCACTGGAGAAGTAAGCCTTTTAAAAAACTGTCAACAGAAGACTTGTTCACTGCATGAATTGCTTTTCAGTGTTTCAAGTTTTTTAGTTAAGAACATGGGATAGAATAATTTAAAAATGTAATTTTTTTTTTTTTTTTTTTTTTCAATTGTTTTTTTAAATATCACAATAAATATTGTATTGTGGACTTCATATGGAGATATTATTGTATCGTGAGATTTTGATGTCGTTACATGCCTTATCAATTATCTCCTCTGTTTCAGGTTAAAACTAATATTGATGAGGAAAGTGAAGCAACGCTGCTCACAGCTCTCACTGAAATACTTGACAATGTTGATGATGAAAACCTGTCCCCTTTTGACACACTGCCAGATTCAGAGGTGTTCTCAGGACAGAAGGGTCAGGAACACTCACCGGTGAGTCTTTAGCTGCTCTTCACCTGTCTAAGCATGTCAGGAACAGCTCAATTAAATTTTTAGATAACAATTTTCTTTTTTTCACTCTAGCTGAGAAAGTTCCTCACACGGTCTCCTCCAGAGTCAATGATTCATACAAGACAATTTCCTGGGAAGGTATTTAAGTTCTTAAGTCTCTCTTTATCAATTATTAAAAAACAGCAACATATATATAATGCATCATTAAGTTTTAATGCATTTTGATGGGAGCACAACAGGGACTACACAATTTGGGATATTATTGTTAATAAAAATATTGTCATTAATTATTTGATACTTTCTAAAGAAAATATTTGTACATTTTTACTATTGTAGTGTTTTACTGTAAAATAAAACTATTGACTGTAAAAAAAAGACTATATATGATTAATTTCTTAATTTTCAAACTTTGAATCATGTATTTTGGTGAAAAAACGCACTTCTTATTACAAGTTTGTGAAAATGGTTGCAATGTGCCATGTTACCACATGCATAAGCGATCAAAACTTTTCAATTCCTAATTTTGTAGGCATAATGTAAGACTTATTATGTTTTTGTTTTATAGAGTCTCCCACGAATGCATAGAGTATCCCAGCAGAACAGTGAAGGAGAAGAGGAGGAGGAAGGAGACAATAGTTTTTCAACCCCCATAGCCAATATTGATTTGTCATCACTGGATGAATTTGACTGGTGCCTTCCTGTGTCCTTAGAGCAGGATGGAGAGAGTATGCCAGTTACTCTCAGTGATCTAGTAAAACACATGCACCCTTACTGCATGACATTATGTTTGGAAGGAGAAGAGGGACAAGAGCATCTTCTGCCTGAGAGGGGTCTTGTACTAGAAGTGGTTGATCAAGGAGAGCATGGAGAGCCCATCCTGGCAATCCCAGATCTCAGCATCCCTCTATCTCACACAGACTCCGCAGAAGGTGAGCAAAGAGTACCAGAGAAAAGCATAGACGAGCCAGAACCAAAGCCTGAAGATAATGCTGAAAAAGTCCTACCTCTTTCTAAAGTATCTCTTGTGGAGGAGGAGAAAGAGATTGTCAAGGTACGTAAAGGGAAAAAGAAACGTAAACTTGAAGCCCCTCTGGTTGAACAGAGAGTTTTGAGAAGCGCAAGAGCTAAAGAAGAGCCACAGAAGATACTCCAAGAAGAACAAAAGAAGAAAAAGGTGACTTTCTCACCTGTGCTCTCATCGGCAGTGCCCGAGAAACCTAAGCTTGATTGTCCAACAGAGTTGCCGACCCTTAAACTGCAGGTTGAGAAAGAGCATATTAACTCCCCTCAAGCTGAAGCAAAAATCACTGACTCACAGCCAGAGAACAAACCTCTTGAAAAGTCTGTGGAGGAAGAGCCATCCTCAAAACAAGAGCCTGTTATTGAACAGCCTTCTGTTTGTCAGCATAATGAAACTAAGCCCAAACCTCTCAGTTTACAGCAATACCGTCTCCTCCGCCAGCAGAAGAAACCAGACCCGGTGGACAAAACGGAGGATTACAGCACTAAATGGCCCACGTTGCCTGAACCGCCCAAGGAGCTTCCTCCAATACCCTGCCTGCCAGAACCCAACCCCAGAGATCCACGTAAAACCATGCATACTACCGTTAAAAAAGATGTTGCACCTGAAATCATGCCTGCATGGCACCCGAGAGGCCCTGCTGCTCCCCCAACGCCTGAAGCTTTGCTCACCCCGCCAGCTTCACTGATGGCTTCCTCCAAGAAACCTACAACTTCTAAACCAACCCCTCCACCTTCAGAAACATCTAAAAGTCCCCCCCAATCAGCCCACCCCTCACCCCAGAAACTACCTTCACCCAGCATGCCACAAAACACTATTCCTACTGAGACCTCTGCGCCAGTCAGACATGTGGCTGAGGTGCCTCCTACTACCTCTGGAGGCTCTCAAGGTCTCAATGCACAGAATCATAAGGAATGTTTACATGAGAACCTCAATGCTGCTCCAGTAGCTCCATCCAAAGCTCCCTCAAGGCCTCAGATGATCACTACACAAGTTCAGAGCTCTCATAAACCTAGTGCTGCTGTGCCTGCAAAGAGAGATCCAGAGCAGGTTGTTTTGGCCCCTGTGTCTGATCAAGCCAAAAACTCCCTGCCAACTAATTCTAAAAAGCTGACCTCACGGTCACAGCCTCATGTTGCACCAATAGCTGCTCAGCCGTTTTTCTCGGCTCAAGTTCAGGCCAGAGTTGTTGAACTGGCAGAGCAGATGAGGATGGCTTCCTCTGAGATCCCCAAACCGAAGAACACCACCGTTGAGCTGATTGAGTCCTTCACAAGTGAAATTGGTGAGCAGTTGTTCATATGTTGTTAGATAATACTTTCTCTGGCTTGGTTTATAAGAAACTTTTTTTTTTTTAATAGGTATTGAAGCTGCTGATCTTACAAGCCTCCTGGAGCAGTTTGAGGAGTCTCAGAGTAAGTGATATTATCTCTGAGCTCTTACTTTAAAAGTATTTGTTTACCAATGAGGGTTGTTAAAATCATGCTACAAGTCAAGCTGACTATGTGAAGGATGTTAATGCTGAGCACACCAGAGCTTTCTTTGGAAACAAGTGCCCCTTTTAGTCAACACGTACACCCATACTGCCATCTTTAGAATGCAGACAAGCAACTAGGCCATGCTAACGTTTTGAGCTTTGAAAAAAGTTGCCATTCCTGGAAGGAAAGAATTTGTATCCATGTTGCCAGATCAAGCACAGATTTCAAGTACATAGTTCACAATTAGACATGACTCAGTGGTTAGATTAGCCTTCTCACAAAACCATGTTCATCTTATCTTGATGTAACAAGTGTTTGGTTTAAATGAGGTAAAGGGTTGTTTCCTTTTTCCTGGTGAAGTTCTTGTTGAACCTTAAATGGTGGTGGTTTTATCATTTTACAACAACTGCACAAGTCACACAAACTATATTAGTACAAAAGTTATGCAAATTGAATATATTTTTGGTAATTTCAGTGGGAATCTGTGTGATTAGGAATGTAGCTTAAGGGCAAAAATTGGCTGTGCTCTCCAACAGACCAACTGAAAGCTGATTGAAAGGGATATCTTTATGAGCTGTACTTTATGCACCTTATTCTTCAATGCGGAAGTAATCCTGTGAGCGAGACGTCCAGTGCAATTGCCGCTATAGGGAAATAAGTTAAATAACAATGTGCAGTAAACTGCGAAACTGTTTGCACTACAAACCAATGTGCTTATAATTAAGATATGTTAAAATAATATGAGAAGATGCCAAAATCAAGCAGCAAAACAAGCTGTTTTGTACAGCTAAGAATAGATTATGTACAAATGGCCATGCCCGCTCTTACAGGAAAAATAAGGTTAATAAAGTTAATATCATGCATCTAAAGAATTGGGTCTGTTCCTTTAAGAGAGGGTGTGGCTTTACTGAAAACAGCTGCTATGTGCTCATGCTCATTGAACTGCTGGAATTCTGCCCTGTTAACAAAACCATTTTAAAACCAGTTGGCTGTCTTTGTCTGTGGACATGCAGGGGCTAAAACTGATGGTGTACCCATTAAACAAGCATTTATCTTTAGTCTGCTGTTTCTCAGCTGTTGAGTGGGCAAATGCAGTGCATTTTTATCCACCTTTTTCTTCCTGTAACGGCGGATATGGCCATTTGTAAATTTGATGGGTTTTATGGGCTTCCAGCGTCCAGCTGTAACAAAACAGCTTGTTTTACGCTTGATATTGCAAATTGGTGTGTCTTACCATATTTAATGTATTATCTTAATTATAAGCACACTTGTTTGTAGAGCAAATAGTTTTACCGTTTAGTGCACATTGTTTTTCTTCTCGTTATTTCCTTATATGAGAAAATCAACTGGAAGTTTTACCCATAAGCTTACTTCCGCATTAAGGAAAAAGGTGGTTCGAGTATTCTAATACATTCTTCTGCTCTGGCCAAGTTCTGTCCAGCTAGATGCTGGACAATCTGATTGTTTTCGGTTATTCTAAGGGTCTGTCCCATCTTCACCTCCTGTGTTTGGTTATTTACAACCCTACTTTTTCTTTCCAGCCAAAGAAGAGCAAAGTGTACCGGAGGTCTGTGGTAGAGCAGCCGCTGTAGGAAACTCCAGGTGAGTATCATGAGGCGAGTGATGGAGTTACCCTACAGCCCTTGCACTGCTCTCGCGCCAAACTTAGTGTTTGTGCGTGTGGCCCTTGGCTACTTTTCACCAAGACCTACCGAAACAAATGAAGCCCCATATCATGGCTTCAGAATGTGAAGGTGGATGGAGACAAACATAAGCGTAGCTTGTGTTAGTCTGAACAATGTTTTAACAACAGTAATATAGTGCTTTTGACATTGTTGCCACTGCTGATTGTATTTATATATTTGTTTTGTTTTGTTTTGAATTCAGTTATGAGCAGGTGGAGACTAAGGCCGTGGAAAAAATCCGCAACCATGACCTGGGAAGCACAGCAGGTAAGGTCTTTCTATTGTGTGCTTGTTTGTTTTTAAATAAATGAATGTTTTGTGCACCACTATCTATATATATATCTATATCTATATATATAATTTTGTATTTTTTGTATTTTTATTTTAAAGTAATATAACTAAATGCATACACTGCCGCTTAAGTTTGGGAGGAGTATGATTTTTAATGTTGTTTTTTTTTTTTTTTTTTTTTTTTTTTTTCTCTGCTCACCAAGGCTATGTTTATTTGAAGAAAAATACTGAAAAATCTGTAATATTCAGTCTTCAGTGTCACTTCAGAAATCATTCTGATTTGCTGTTTTATCAATGTTGGAAACAGTTGTGGTGATTAATATTTGTTTGAAACCTGTGATAATTTTTTCAGGATTTTTTGATCAATAAAATGTAAAAAAAGAACAGCTTTAAAATGGAAATCTTTTGTAACAATATGAACTACCGTTCAAAGTTTGGGGTCAGTAATTTTTCTTTCTTTCTTTCTTTCTTTCTTTCTTACTTACTTTTATTTATTAACAAGGATGTTAAATTGTGTTAAAAAGTGATAGTAAAGACTTACATTGTTAGGAAAGATTTCTATTTTGAATAAATGCTGTACTTTTTTAAACTTTTTATTCATCATAGAATTCTGAGGGGGAAAAAAAAGGAAAAAAAAAAAAGTATTACAGGTTCCATAATAATAATAATAATAATAATAATAATGTTTCTAACATTGATTATAAATCAGCATATTAAATGATTTCTGGAGTAATTGCTGATGAAAATTCAGCTTTACATCACAGAAATTAATTCTAAAGTATAATGAAACAGAAAACTTGTTTCATAATATTCCTTTTTTTGTATTCTTGATCAAATAAACTTTGAGAACTTTGAGCATAAGAGACTTCTTTAAAAAAACATTAAAAGACTTACTAATCCCAAACTTTTGAATGGCAGTGTAATTTTTTTAGGATTATTGTTACAATTAAAAATAACCTTTCTTTTCACATTTTATCAAATGTAATTTTGATAAATCTTACTTTTGAGGATTATTTGATGAATCGAAAGCTTGTTACTTTCAAATAAATGGCACATGGTTTTTACTTATTATATAATGCAAACAAATTAATTTAAATGCAAATCAGTTTTGGGGCCACTATATCAAAAGTGGTGTTTCAAGCCTTTATCATTTCTTTAAATAAGTCCACTCACCTGACTCTTCCCATAGGTCTTACACCTCCTGCCACACCTCCACACCAAATGTGGAAGCCAATTGCACCAGTTTCACTACTGGGGAAAACCAAGAAGACAGAGGTGCTTAAACTAACTCCTTACAAGGCAATTCAGATAGAGGCGAGACCACTACCTTCAAATAAGATGCGCTGCAAGCCTCAGACCCCTACTACTACTGGACAGACTCAGCCTTTCTCCCTTGACCATGACTACTGCCTCCCTCCAAAAGATCCCTGTCAAAATGAAGTTGGCAGTCGGTGGAATGTCAAACAACAGCCTAGCATTGTTATCAAGACCGTTGAGCTGCCGCCCAACAAGCCAGTCCAGAACAGCATTTCCAAAGCTGCTTCAACTCCTTCAGTTAGAGAAGAACCTCCTGAACAACCTTCTGCAGATAGGAGGTGCGCATTAAAAAACTCTGCGTTGGTAACTCCAGACTCCTCTCCAAACAGGCCTGATTCTGAAAGCTCTTTACTGGATGGAGCACAATGCAACCAGCAGAATTCTGTGAACTACGCTGAGCATTCCTCCAAACAGCACCAACAGGACAGAGGCCGCTCGAAACGAAGATACAGAGCACGATCCTCTAGCAGCTCAGAATCCAGCTCAGAATCCTCCTCCAGATCACGTTCACCACCCAGGAAAAGGTCAGCTTTAATATGGTTTTACATGTTTATAATAATTAGAATGGAATGTTGAAAAGCACATTATTCTAGAGGATGTTGGCAAATGTGTGTTTTTTTTTACAGATACAGGTCTCGTCACTCTAGCAGCAGATCCAGTGCATCATCTAGGTCTCGTTCCCGATCCAGCTCCAGGTCATTTTCCCCACCCCGTCGGCGGCGGTATTCATATTCAAGCTCACGCTCTGGATCCTGGAGCTGCAGCCGCTCTCGATCCAGATCCCGCTCTTCTGATTCACATGGACAACGTTGGAGTCACAGAAGGTGAGAACTTGCCAAGTTTAAGTGTTACTTTAGTAGCTTTGAGATACAATTATAGTTTTTATGAAAAAAATCTATTTTCATTTGATCATTTTAGTAGATTTGTTGTTCAAATTATTTTTTAAATTCTTGTTTTAGTTTTATTTAATACATTAAGTTATAACTTTAAGGTTAAAATAAGATCACTTAAAGTTTTTGAACAGTAAGATTTGTAATATTTTTTTTAAAGTCTTTTCTACTCACCAAGCCTGCATTTATTTGATCCAAAGTACAGCAAAAACAGGAACATTTTGAAATATTTTGTACTATTTAAAATAACTTTCTATTTGCATAAATTTGAAAATGTAACTTATGCCTATGATCAAAGCTACTTTTTTTTCCTTTTTTTATGCATTTACTCCAGTCTTCAGTGTCACATGATCCTTTAGAAATCATTCTAATATGCTGATTTGCTGTTCAAGAAACTTTTATTATTATTATTATTATTACCACCAATATTTAAAACGGTTGAGTAATTTTTCCAAAGATCAGCATTTATCTGAAATAAAAAGCTTTTGTAACATGATACACTGCACCATTCAAAAGCTTGGAGCCAGTATATTTTTTTTGTGGGGGAGATAAATTATAGATATTAATACTTTTATTTAGCAAAGATGCTTTAAATTGATAGTGAAGATAAAGAAATTTATAATATTATAAAAGATTTCAACTTTCTATTCATCGAAGAAACCTAAAAAAAAATCCTACTTCTGTTTTTTTGAGCAGCATATCAGAATATTAGTATGATTTATGAAGGATCATGTGACACTGAAGAATGGAGTAATGATGCTAAAAATCACATGGATGAACTACAATTTAAAATTATTTAAATAGAAAAGTTATTCTTTAAAAAAACATTAAAAATCTTTGTTCAAAAACTTTTTTGACTGGTTGTGTACCTTGGCAACTAGCTGAAATAGTAAGCTTTTTTATATTTCCGTTATCGTGTATTTTATTTCAAGTAACATGTTTTATGGTTGTTTTAGTTAAATATAATGCTTATATATTTTGACTTTATTGCCAGCCCTAATCAGAGGCCTGCTTACCGGTGTTCACAAAATTCCAGTGAGGATACAAAAAGACGCAAGGAGAAAGCAATTGTGAGTATTTTAATTATACAAGAGTCTTTTTCTCAAACGCACTTTGGTGATTTCTAACATGGTAATTGATTTGTGATATTCAGGAGGAACGAAGAGTTGTTTATGTTGGACGAATTCGTGGAAGCATGACTCGTAAAGAGCTGAAGGAACGCTTCTCATTCTTCGGAGAGATTGAGGAGTGTACTGTGCACTTTAGAGAAAATGGGTATGGCTTCGTTAAATTTTATTTAAAGTTTATTTGGTATATTTTCTACACTGAAAAAGAATATTGCTAACGTGCTTGTTATTTCAGGGACAACTATGGCTTTGTTACATACTACAGTAAGAAAGATGCATTCGATGCTATTGAGAATGGAAGCAAGCTGAGAGAGCAGAATGAGCTTCCATTTGACCTGTGCTTTGGAGGCAGGAGGCAGTTCTGCAAGGCCAGTTATGCTGATCTTGGTGAGCTTGGCTTCATGTTTACAGTTCATTCAAATTAGTAATGCACTGATAAGCATTGTTTACTGGAAATTTTCATTTACCTGGAACTGAAAAAAGGGATATTTGCACTACCAGTCAAGTTAAACAAAGTTTAAACAGTAACATTTAAATAAAAATTATTTAAGTCTCTTCTGCTCACCAAGCCTGTGTATATTTAATCTAAAATACAGCAACAGCAGCAATATTGTGAAATATTTTTACCATTTAAAATAACTGCTTTCTATTTGAATATATTTTAAAATGTAATTTATTCCTGTGATCAAAGCTAAATTTCAGCATCATTAGTCCAGTCACATGATCCTTTAGAGATCTTCATAATTATTATAAATGTCTTTATCATCACTTTTACAGCAGCAAATCAAAATATTAAAATGATTTCTGAAGGATCATGTGAAGTTATGATGCTAAAAATTCAGCTTTAAAATCACAGCAATAAATTACATTTTAAAATATATTCAAATAGAAAACATTACTTGAATAGTAAAAATAATTTAAAATTGAACTGTTATGGCTGTACTTTGGATCAAATAAATGCAGGCTTGGTGAGCAGAAGACATTTTTTTTAAAACATTAAAAATAATACTGTTCAAAACTTTTAACTGGTAATGTATATTTGCAACTGAACTCTTTATGCTGTTCAGGATATCATGTTCTAAGGTGATATATAAAACCAGTCACAGTTAATTTCCATTTCACATTCAAATTTTGTCACTTTTCTAGCATAATTTTTGGTCACAGTGAAGTACATAAACACTGCTGACACATGTACATGTTGTGAGTTTTAGGAAATAGTTGATGTTTCTGCTGGAAATTTCCAGTTGGTGAAATTTTAGTGCATAACTAAATTACTGACTTTAAAAATGTTCGCATTAAAGCCTCCAGTTGCTACATTTTTCTCTTTGATCTCTTTTCAGATTCAAACCGGGAGTATGATCCTCAGCCTACAAAAGGCAAATTTGATGCACTAGACTTCGACACTTTACTCAAGCAGGCTCAGAAGAACCTGAAAAGGTAACAATTAATCAAGCCGCAGGAGAGAGAAGACCGATTACCTCGGAGCAAAATGCTGCCCCACACTTCCAGTGTTGCCTCTCAATTACTGTTTTTGGTCGTTTTTGTTTGTTTTGTTTTTCTCTTTGTGTTTTTGTTTGTTTCTTTGTTTCTGCAAGTTTACACCTTCTATTGAAGTGAAGATTTGTAAGAAAAATCGAAAGTGCAAAAAAAATCATGAAATATAATAACTGTGGAATGAAATAATAGAATTTTTTAAAAAGGATTAAATTTATTTAAATGTTTAATCTGCATTGCCGAATGTTGAATACATTTTTAAATGAATTGAATGGAAACATTATGTTGGGTAAAACAGGTTTATAATGCTGAATTTATTTCAACCTAAATAAACCTGACATGAAAATTGTCTTGTGTCTCTTCTGAGTTTTAAAATCAGTGTCATTCTCTCTCAAACAGACCTTTACAATAGATTTATATAATACAATTACAATATTTGTGCCAATATCTATTGATTAGGTTAGAAATACATGTCTCGATTTTACAGAAATGTTTAAATTGAGATGAGTTGCATGTCTGGTCAGTTTCAAAAGAGTGCATTTGCAGTGTTTTTGAGATGGTGTTAGGCTACATGAGAACGTTTTTATATTAATTTCAACATAAGTATTTCTTTACAGATTTACGTTTACAGCACCACTATTACGATGTTATAATGGCAGTAGATTTTCAGATACAAATAAATGAACTGCAATGTGATGACGCTGTTAGTATGTTAACTGACCTACATAGTAGGAATTCCGTATTTAGTATGGAAATATAGATATGAGTGCTGCCTTTAAAGCTCTTTTTACTGTAAATGTTTACAATTTGATTTAAAACAAACGGCTGTTAAACACAGTTCTCCAATACTACTACTAATAAACCTCTAATTTTCTGGGTGTTTTTTTCTGTTTAACTAGTATTAAATTAATAAAATGACGTCCGTGTCATTTAGTCTGTAAAAGACTTCCTCAGATTATTCATTCATGACAACATGCGTTGAAACTAGCGCTGAAGCAATGGAACGAACCATTCACGATACATAGAGGGGTGACATTTCATATTCAAGAGGCCAGTGGCCCCTGAATGTGATCATTAAACATACCCTATTTTAACTATTTTATCCTAAAATATATCATTGTAATTCCTATATTGTAATGTCTTTACCATTTTACTATTAATAAACATTATTCATAACCACACGTTACAAGTATGCGCACGTCCGCACAGAAGCTGTAGACGCAGGAGATGTTCAACTCAATTCTCTACCGGTTTCACAGAAATCATCTATGTTTATTAATATAGCTCCTTTCCTACTCTCTTTTTTATTCATAGAACACTAACCTTATGCAATACAATGATTGATAAACAACGAAAAGTACATTGGGTTAAAGATACAAAAGAAAACTTTATACAACGCAAATATATATGGTCTTTAGAGTCTCCAATACTGTCCAGGTGTCTGATTGTGTTCAGCAACACAACAAAGTTCCTTTTTACCAATACATTTACACGTACATTTATATAAAACGTGTCCAAAATGATTATACGATGAATTAAATGAACTGTTTGCCATCCGCCATTCTCATTCAGGCTGGACAATAGCTGATATTCGCGCTGTCCCTTTAAGAGCTTCACTAGAGATTTGTTTTCAGACTCACACAAACCGTCCTTTACTGGTTCAAACCAGTTTTCTGAGTCTGCGCAGTAAGTGTAAACAGGAAGAAGAGTGCAAAATTAAACAGTGTCGTTGAACGTTGCGTTACATTGACAGGATCTACTTGAAGTCGCGATGCAAGTGTAACGTTACAGTAAGCTTAAACGTCATTAATTTATCGCTAGCACATGATGTAACGCGACTCGACAAAAGCTATTAGAAAAAACATCGTGTAATGCTAATTGGCGATTCTGACATCGTTGAAAGACGGGTCCCGTTAGCTTGCTAGAGAGCGAGCAAGACAGTTCAGATATATTCCAGAAAGCTTTCAGCACTGTATGTGAATGACTGTCGTGTTTGTTAACGAAGAATTCTGCAGGTAGTTCGTGCAGATAATCTGCATCCGATAACGTTAGAATACCGCTCCCTACAGGTGACTCAATGGCCTACTAACCCAGTAACGTTAGTGAAACGGGTGACGGTTTAGTGTTCCTACGGAAGAAAAGCTTTGGCTCACGACTAAACGGGTTCTTCCAACAGATATTATTAAGTACAATTCAAAATGGTTCAGAAAGACAAAATAATCGAGTCGACACAGCCAGAAAGTGAAGTAAATCCAGTACCAACCGAAGCTGTTGCGGATACGCAATGTCCAGTGGACGAACCCAGTATCGGGGTTGAGCGAACAGGCCGCAGGAAATTCATCACTGGTGTTGTAGAAGGTGAGTAAATTCAGACAAATCCAACGTTCAATGTTGTCAAACATAAAGTTAAAATGAGTCCAAATAGTTACATGCATTGCCAGAAAAAAATCATGTTTATATATTGCTTAGGTGTTGATTGAATGTAGCATGTGCTTGTGGAATGTGTTGCCTTTGTCAAAATCTTGTTTTTTTTTTTTTTTTTTTGTGCTCACCACAGGCTTCTATGGACGACCATGGACTATGGAACAAAGAAAAGAGCTTTTTAGGAGGTATTGTGCAAACGTGCAAATATCCTGCCCCTTTCTGATTCATATTACCTTGCATTATTTTGCACTTACGTTTTTATATGCTATATATATTCGTCCACTGTGTGTTATTTATGTGGTTGTGTTTATATATGGGCCATTCTACAGATTTGGTCCAAAGTTAGAGTTGGAAACGTCTTGGGGGGGAAAAAAATGTATTTTTCAAAATATTTATAAGTATGCAAATTGTATAATATCCAAGGAAAACATTTCTAGTAATTGTGTTGTTAATTTTCATATTTTATTTTCAGAAAGTTTAGGAATATTTGTCCTCTCCCAAAATTTGTCACTACCGAAACACAGTAATATATAATTTAATAAGAGGGGTTATATTGACCTATTAAGACTTTGCTTGCATCTTCCTTGTAAATATATATTTTTCTATTTTATTAAAAAGCTTTCAGAGGTAAAATAATAATAATTAAAATGTTAACAATATTTCAAGTGTGATTTATAAGATTTGTTGTATTTTGAATCCAATTTTTGATAGTTGATCATACTGATTTCAAAGTTAAGGATTTGTTAGTTTGAATATACAATGAACCAAAAACTATGATAACATCTTAGTTGATATTTCAACAAAATTCCACCAAATTCCACCGAAACTCCACCAAATGTTTCGGTTGTGACCAATTTTGAGACTTTTGAAGCTAGCTCAGAGATGCTAATCAGCACATGGTTAGCTAGCACAGTTCTGAACAGTTGTACATGCATAAAAATTAAATGTAATGGAATAACTCCCAAAAAAAGTGTGCTTAATTGAGCTAGAATTGTAAGTGTGCTAGAATTTTCATACTTTTGTGAACACATTTACCTCAAAATGATAGGACCTGTCTACTCATCTTGTAGCTATGAGAGAGAGAGGGATGGGAATATTTCCTGATCATAAATGTTGGGGTGTAATTAAAATTAGTCTCAGCCAATGGACTAAAACATACACTGCTTCATAATTTACAAAAAAAAATAAATATATTTTTTTTAAAAATCTAATATATTTTTTAAAACAACAATTAAATAAAATACAAATGTTTTCAGTATTGTTTTCATATGCTAAAATTTAGGGTTTAGGGTTCGGGACAGCCATCTACCAACTGAAAGTACCTAGTAAATTATTGTTTTATATGTATTAACCTTAATAATATTTTAAACATCATTATGGGTTTCAATAGATAATAGAAGGATCTTAGTAAGCATCTAAGATTTGAAAACCTAAATGCTTTTTAAAAGTGTTTTTTGGTTGTGGGACTGCAGTTTGTTCCAATTCTGTATAATGCCCCATTGATAGATAATATTTTACTGTGTCCTGGAAGCTTTAACAAAACAAATCACACAAGGTGTGGAAAAATACTTGGCAATAAATCTGTTTCTGCTATTGACACTTTTAGACAAGTCTATACATGCTGTTATAACTACTATTTTTTTGTGTGTGTGTTTAACCTAAAATATCATGACCTATTTTTGTGTTTCAGGCAGCAGAAGTGGGGTTTAAACACCTATTTGTATGCTCCAAAAGATGACTACAAACACAGAATGTTTTGGAGAGAAATGTATTCTGTTGAGGAAGCAGGTGATATATTTATTTTTTCATGCTGTTTAAAAAGGTTATTATTTATTTGGCTTGAATTTATGAGTCTAATGTCCTCTCTCTTTCTTTTAAAGAGCAACTCACAACTTTAATAAGTGCTGCTAAAGAGCATGGGGTTGAGTTCATTTATGCCATTTCCCCTGGCCTGGACATTACATTCTCAAATCAGAAGGAAGTATCAACTCTTAAAAGGAAGTTAGACCAGGTGAGAATAAACCTATTCAGAAGTTTATACTGCACAGGTGTCATTGTTTTTATGACCTACATCCTCCAATTCTGAATGTCTTTTGTGCAGGTCACTCATTTTGGGTGCAAATCCTTTGCCTTACTGTTTGATGACATTGATCATAACATGTGTCCAGCGGACAAGGAGGTGTTCAGCTCCTTTGCACATGCTCAAGTGTCTATCACCAATGAGATCTTCCAGTATTTGGGAGAGCCTGAGATATTTTTATTTTGCCCCACAGGTAAGATTTGTATTGTTATTAAAGGGTTAGTTCACCCAAAAATGAAAATTATGTCAGTAATTACTCGCTCTGATGTAGTTCCAAACCCAAAAGACCTTTGTTCGTCTTCAGAATATAAATGAAGATATTTTTGATGAAATTTGAGAGCTTTCTGACCCTCCATTGAAAGCAAGGGTCCTACCACGATCAAGGCACAGAAACAGTCCATGTGACTTTTTTCTTTTTTTTTTTGCGTACAAAAAGTATTCTCGAACCACTGATGTCACATGGACTATTTAATGATGCCCCTACTACCTTTCCGTGCCTTGGTCATAGTAGGACCCTTGCTTTCAATGGAAGGTCAGAGAGCTTTCGGATTTAATCAAAAATATCTTAGTTTGTGTTCTGAAGATGAACGAAAGTCTTACTGGTTTGAAACGACATGAGGGTGAGTAATTAATGACCGAATTTTCATTTTTGGGTAAACTATCCCTTTAACTAACCATGATGCTATCTAATGTATTGTTTCTATTTTGTACCTTCTCATAATTATTTAATCGTTCCTTGTCTTCAGAGTATTGTGGAACATTTTGTTATCCAAATGTATCACAGTCGCCTTACCTAAGCACAATAGGTGAAAAGCTGCTTCCTGGTATTGATGTGCTGTGGACAGGTAAGTTGTGTTTTCTTTGAGGGAACTGGAATAAATGTTTGCTCTCTCGTGCATTTTAAAAATGCCTTAATTTGTTTAACAGGTCCCAAGGTCGTATCTAAAGACATAACTGTTGAATCTATTGAGGAGGTCACAAAGTTACTGAGGAGAGCTCCTGTCATCTGGGACAATATTCATGCTAATGACTACGATCAGAAGAGACTGTTTTTGGGGCCTTATAAAGGCAGGTCCACAGAACTCATCCCTCGGCTCAAAGGAGTCCTCACCAACCCCAACTGTGAATTTGAGTCTAATTTTGTGGCCATTCACACGTTAGCCACGTGGTATAAGTCTAACATGAATGGAGTGAGAAAAGATGTTGTCATGAGTAAGTATGAAAACCTTGTTTTTATTATGTTTATGTATAAATGAGCAGTATTTTTTTCTCTTAATAGGTAAGTTCATCGAAAAAATTTAAATGCTGTCATCATTTACTTACCCTCATGTCATTCCAAACTCTTTTTTTCTGTTGAAGATAAGAAGAAACATTTTAGGTTCTAATATACTTTCATTGTAAGGACAAAAAAAACTTATAAATGTCAAAAAATACATAGTGATATCTATGTAGATCTTTATTTATTTCTTTATTTATTTTTGTAATCCAGCACTTTAGTAATCATCACTCTTCTGAGATCATAGCAGTTAGCAAATGACAATGATTCAATCGAATCCAAATGGACTTTTTTTTTTTTTTTCTCTAATTTGAGAAGCTGTTTCAATCAGATATACATTGCCTTGCAAAAGTATTCTTTTTTCTTTTATTTTGCAGCCTTATGTTAAACTGCTTTAAATTACTTTTTCCCACATAAATTTACACTCCATACACCATAATGACAAGGCAAACAAATTTGTGACAACTTGGCAAATTTATAAAAAAAAAAAAAAAAGACTAAAATAAGTACATTGCATAAGTATTCATACCCTTAACTCCTATATGATCATGGAGCTCAACTAAAGTGACCACCAGCTTCTTGGTCACCAGTCTAACCAAGCCCCTTCTCCATCAATTGCTCAGTTTGACCAGGAGGCCAGCTCTAGGAGGAGTCCAAGTTGTTCCAAGTGTCTTTTATTATGGATAATGGAGGCTACATGCTTCTATGAACTTTCAATGCAGCAGATTTTTTTTTGTTGTTTGTTTTTTTTTAACTCATCCCCAGATCTGTGCCTTGACGCAAGCCAGTTTTTGAGCTCTACAAGCAGTTATTTTGACCTCAGGGCTTGGTTTTTTTCTCTGGTACACATTTTCAGCTTTTAGACCTTTTCTGAGAGGTGTGTGCTTTTCCAAATCATACTCATTTTAAATGAATTTGCCACAGGTTAACTTGATTCGAAATGTAGTAACATCTACAAGCGATGCGAGTGCTCTGAGCTAAATTTCAAGTGTCCCAGAAATGGAATCATTTAAGTTTTTGATTTCTAATAAATCTGCAAAGTTGTTACAAACCTGCTTTGTGCTTTGTCATTATGGTGTATGGAGTGTATATTGATGTGGGAAAAAGTTTAAAGCGGTTTAACGGCTGCAACATAACAAAACATAAAAAAAGACTACTTTTGCAAGGTACTGTACATCACAATAGAAAATACAATTACAAATCAAAACAGCTAATATTTTGACATGGATTTATATTCATAGAATATAATGGATTTTTGATGTTCTGCAAAAAAATGTTATGGCAGAGTGCTGTTTTTTACTAAGTGAAAATATTGCTCATGTTATCACAAATGACTTCATCAACATTATATTTTGTTTGTGTATTTAATCTTGCTTGATTGTAGCTTCATAGCTTCTGATTTCTGTGTTTAGCGGATAGTGAAGACAGCACCGTGTCCATCCAGATAAAGCTGGAAAACGAAGGCAGTGATGAGGAGCTAGAAACAGACATCCTCTACAGCCCGCAAATCGCGCTGAAGCTTGCTCTCACTGAATGGCTGAGTGAATTTGGAGTGCCTCACCAGTACAACAGTAACTATTTTCTTTGTGTTATATTACATAACGTGATCTTAGTTCTGAATTTACTATCCTCTATCTTAACCTATCTTTTCTTCTTTGCAGGTCGGCAGGTTCCTCACAGTGGAACTAAAAGCACTTCAATAGATGTTCCCACGCTCACTTCGCCCAGTCTGGGCACTTCCACTACAGTGACAACGGTCTTCCAACAGCCAATCATGAATCCAGCCGTGCCCCTTAGTGATGAACCGCATGTGCTTGGCAAAGAAGAGGAGGTGGAGGTGGAAGTGGAGGTGGAGAAGAAGGAGTCTGATGAAGAACCCATGGAGATGGTCGTGGAGAAACACGACGAGGTGGAAGACACTAAAAATGTTAATCAGATCCTCACAGAGATTGTCAAAGCTAAAATGACAGAAGATCTCAAACCCATGGACACAGACAAAGAGAGCCTGACAGAATCCAAGTCCCCAGAGATGTCCATTCAAGAAGATTCAGGGAGCGACATTGCACCGATGCAGACTGATGATCAGCTCAATAAGGAAGTGTTTGTTCCAGGCCCCAATGAGAAGCCGCTGTTTACTGCTGAACCACTTACTCTGGATGATCTGACCTTGCTAGCTGAACTCTTCTACCTGCCGTATGAACATGGCCCTAAAGCAGTACAGATGCTGAAAGAGTTTAACTGGTTGAGAGCCAATAGCAATTATGTCAGCGTTAACTCCAAAGCAAAGGATCCAGAGAAGGTGAGAAATGTCATGTAGGGTGAACACCAGGTGTTAATACTTGTGTGGCTTAATATAACATAAATTATGTCTCTTATTGAAATATGTGGTAGAAAAGCCATGAAAGTAGTTCCATGTCGTTTTATACATACTTTGGACTGTGTGGGGCGCCATTTAGTTCAATAACATGAAATGGTTGCACTAGGTAAGCTACTACCTGATGCTATTTTTACTGCAACAATACAGATTTTACTGCAAAAATACTGATACGATGATCACAGCTACTGAAGGAGCTTACAGGTGGCGATGGAGAAATGCTGTAGCATCAATTTATTTTATTTATTTTCCTAAATGCCCCTGGATATCGAGTGAAATCTGTGCTGAGAAACTCCTTCAGTGGCCGTTTGTAAGCTCTTTCAGTAGCCATGGTCTACTAAAAGCCTCAAAGGCATCAGGGCTGAAGCGAAGAGAACAAAGACGCTGGTCTTTAGAAAGTTTTATTCCACGGGCATCTTCCCATTCTTTTCCGCTCTTCTTATCGTTAGGAAAAGCAGTAAAGGCTTACATCACTTCTCTTGTTGCCTTTCAACTGAAAATTACAACCAAAGCCGCACAATGTGGCATTGTATCAGTATTTTATTTTCATAGTTGCGACGTGGTAAAATTTGCACCATATCCAAAATATGTATAAAACATTATGGATTTGTTAAATAATATTAATCTTTAATGGGTTTTCTACTACATATTTCAGTATAAAACGCGTCTTGGTTCCCTTTAAAAACAAGGCTTTGATAAATCTAATCAATATGTAGTAATATGTAATCTTTTCTACAGTTAGGTGTCAATATTTTATTTTATTTTTTATTCTCTTTTTTACATCAGACTGAATAAAATCTCTCCAGTTTCATGGTCATGGGGAAACTTTTAAAATGGTTTATCTAGGCCTGGAAAGTCATGGAGGTTCATGTCATTTTAAGATTCATCAAAATGGAAATTCATATAATTAATGTACTTTTATTTTAACTGCTGCTTCAGACTAAACCATCTTTGTCTAATTTGTGAGATAATCATTATTTTGAGTTGGTTGATTTGAGTCAAATATGCAAATTAACAGGTTCACAAATTAATCTAAATTATTCATTTGACAGTCTGAATGATTATTAATAGTATATGTATATAAGAATATGAAAACGTTTTAGAAATTTGTTTGTCAAAATGTATGGGAACTCTTTTCATCTGTCATGGCCAAAAGCCTTGTTAAATTAAATATAAACAAAAAAAAGTGTCAATATACTTCAGCCACAAAATGGTGGAAATGCAGTAATTGTTTTCACCACATGGTGGTGCTTTTATGATAAGAACAAAATACTCACTTTGTATGTAATTACACCTTTTTAGCGATTGTTGCTGAGCTATTTTGAAGCCAGAGACATTAGATAATGTGGTTATGATAAAGCTGGTATTCCTTTTCACACAGGTAGCTGAATGGCAATCCAGAGCGGAAAAATTTGAGGAGATGTGCTGCTCCGTCATCCAGATGTTCACCAGACTCTCCAACTCAGCCAACAGGACCATTCTTTATGACCTGTATCCCTATATCTGGGATATAAAGAGTATCATCTCAATGGTGAAATCATTTGTTCAGTGGTTAGGTAGGTATGGCGACATCTCTTTACTGCTCCTTAAGGCTTTTTTAACCACGCTGAGCCCATGAAATACTTGAACATTTATTTGGTAGAATCCAAAAACAATGACCAATAGTTATCAGTTCATAAAACATTCACATATGCACTTCATGCTTTGCACCGTTTCATAGCAACACTGTTAAGATTTCAGGTGCTCAAAATGCATTTCTTAACAGATGGCAGAGCCTATTTTTAAACTTAGGCTTAGTACATCAACACTTTTCTACTTGATTACAAGACCTTAGTTCTCACCCACATGTGCTACACATGAAATTTCTTGGGCGAAGTCTGCCATTTATGGAAATTCAGTCTAGTGTACACACTTACCTATTTTCACCTATTGTGTAAATACTGTTTTCCTCTACTGACTGGATGCTGTCCTCATTGCTAGCCAGTGCCACTCTTAATCCGTTAGAATGAATTGGACAGCTGTGGTCACAGTTGCCGGGGTGGGTTCTGCTGCTTGCTGTGCATTCAATATCATTGTGCGTTAACTTGGCAACATCCGTTGCAATCTCTTTCGATCCAAGGCTGTGATCGTGAAGGAAAATAGGCCCCTTACGCCCTAGCGCGCCGCGCATGCGAACTTGGAAAAGCAAGGCGGCTGTGTAAGGCTATTCTGGTGCGTCATGACTGAATACTTTGTATATTACCATGTATGCTGATTCTGAGCATTATAGGAAGATACTCCACAAACAACCTCAGCGTATGCTTTACTCTAACTGAACTGGTCTGACCCGGTCAGAAATTGTTGGACACTGCATTCCACAGTTCTCATGATCCTAAATACATTTGTGCAGTCAGTGAACTGAAGGGTCTCTTATCTGAGAAGCACTTGGGTCATTAGCCAGCCCTTTTATTTATGATGATTTTATTGAGAGACCTGTCACTTACTGAGAATGCCCATGTTTGTTATCCATACAGCTTCTGGGCATCGCTACAGTACAGTTAGAGTAATGGATTCTGCTCTAAATGAGGTTTTTGTTGGAAGTTGGTTGAGTAATTATAGCACCAGCATGGCCTGGGTTACCTTGGTAACCACATTTCATTCACAGGTTTCTGTCCAGCTTTATAACAAAGCAACACAGCAGGCAGCAACCAAAACTGGCATGCCACATCTAAGTTGTCGCTAGCTGACGGAGGGGAAAATCAAGTGTATAATCTGCCGCACTAATGAGTGTTCTATAGAATCAGATTTGAACGTTTGACTTGTTTTCTTAGAACACTGATGCAAATGTGATGCTGATTTAACTCTTCCTTCAATGTAGATTTGTTTTTTGTGCGGACTCTCCCCTCTCAATATGCTTTTCAGCCTCCATGGGCTGCCCAGTGCATTTTCAGCCAGCATTTCTACACTGTCCAAAGCAGTGCAGATGGCATTCAGTCAGCGGCTCACTGCTGTTGTGCTGAGATCAATTACTAATGAGCTCTTTTATTGTCTTTTCCCTTCATTATGTACAGATGGAAGAATCCTCAGCACAAGTTTCTACTGCTATTCGATGGACAGTGCCCGATGTATGCACAGTGCTGCGATTATCGTTTTACTTTTTGCGGTTTTATGGATATAGTTTCTTTTTCATTATGTGCCCAAATACTCCAGTGTCTCAGGAAAGGAAAGTTTTTGGATGAAGTCACATTTGCGCTGCGATAGCTCAAGTGTTAGATGTTAACCCCCCAATTCTTTTCTCTGGCAGCTCTAACATTTTTTGTTCCTATCAGTAGGCCCAATTGAAATGGCTCAGACCAGCTTTACCACACCAACTTAGGGGAAAACTGATACCCTTGCCTCATCTAAACACACCTCCATAGTAACACTATTCAGTTAACAAGCTACAAAGAAAGTTATTTTCTAAATAAATAAAAAAACAAATAAGAAAAGGAAGTGGTAGAATTCCCCTCAGATGGTGTGTGTGTTCTGTGTCCTGCCATTTCGCCACAGGAAATGTGTTTTAAGTATGAACAAATTGATTGAAAACAGGAGAACTTTGTCTCCTGGATCTGCGCTGCATTTGTCTTGTTACATGACGGCGAGTCCTCATCCCCTCACATTGGTACACTTGTTTAGAAACAAATAGATTTCCAATTGCAGTTTGTGAGCTTGTGTCTGCTTAACAGCAATGAGACGCACCCAATTTTAGCATAGTTATCTGCTGCAGGAGCAAGCAGGCGTAGTGACTGGGATTGTTTGTTGCAGGTTTTTATTTTGTGACATGCCCAGATCTGCTCCATCGATTTATGTAAGATTATATGATTATTTTTTTTTTAATCAATCAAAGAAATTGTCCACGGTGGTGGCTGATGAAAATGCTTGATAGTCATGTGACAAGGCAGATAGGTCTAAATGTGACTTCAGATGAAGGTTAGAAATTAGAGGGCTTGAACAGCTGAAGCTTATTTAGTACCAGCGAGCAAGCCTATGACGTTGAACCAGCAAAATCCCTGAACAGGCTGTCTAAAATGTAGGAAAAGCAATACAGCCAATAATTCTTCTCTTCAAAAACAGACTTTAGTTGAAGAGCTAGTGCATGATACCATATCCTAGATTGCTTCGCAAACTTTACTTAATTCTAACTGCTTAAGAAACGTGAAAAATGAATAGTTTCAGTAATGCGCCCAGATCTGGCATTCCAGTCTGTCGTTGTAAGCTTAAGCTGCTTGAGCCCTAGGCAGAAGATATCTGCAGTTTTCACTGTTGTTAATCTTGAGGTGTGTTCCATGATTGTAGTATCTACGTTTATTTTCAATGAAGTTATTTGGAAATAAGACACCTCTATCCTATACCCCTTCCCCCTCATTATGCCAGAAAGCCCCTCACATAATGTTCTCCGCTTGGATCTGATCTCAACAGGGTGTCGTAGTCAGTCGTCAGCACAGTTCTTAAGTGGCGACCAAGAGCCCTGGGCCTTTAGGGGCGGTCTAGCAGGAGAGTTCCAGGTATCCAATATTGAATTACCAGCAAAATGTTACAAGAAGATATATTTTCGTTTGTTTTAGATGTTGGTATGGTTGAAAATGCTACGGGTTGGTCTGTTTAAGGTGAGCTGTCAGCAGCTGCATAGAAAAACGAAGGGGCGTTGTGAGCCACTTGGGCTTTTTTCTGAAGTGTAAACTGAAATGGGTCAAACAGCTAGCAAACAGTGTTTGGGGTGATGGTGTTTTCTAACCCAGATTAAATTTGGATTTCTTTCAGCAACTGCCCAAATGAGATGCTGCTTTTCCCCTTTGCGCCTGCGACAGCGCAGCATGGCTAGGTTTTATTTTATGACATCTTGTTTCTTTGCAGGAAACAGCGCAAAAATTATCGCCACATTTTGTCTGCGCCTGCGTCCACGACACTGCGCTTGCGCGTGCGACTGCGAGCTTGCTCAAAGCTCCATGAACAAATGAATACTAATCCATAACCTCTGCATACTTAACATCTCAAAATGATTCGGCTATCTTAAAAAGTCTGTCAAGGAGAATGTTATGTTTTAAACTGAAAATATTTGGTCATGGAGTTTTGCTCTGCGCGCCAGCTTCATCCCTTTTCTCTACAGGAAGTTCTTGCGCAGCGAAAAAGAGCGGGAAAGGAGCATCTCCTTTAGCCAGTTAAGCCTTTCTCAGACCAAGCCTGCGTAATTTTTTTTCATTTTGGTTTCTCAGAAAAAAAAAAACGGTGGAAATGATTTTCAATGGTGCGTGTTTTATGTATGATGTTTACGTGCTCTTGCTGTACACTGACCAGCCACAGAACTTGTGAGCCAGTTTACTTGTGAAGCTATTTATTTCCAAGCCAATGTTAGGTGTGTTCTTGTTCAGCTCTGTTGTGTGAGGTTGGTTCAGCAGGAGCAGGTAAACTTGTGCTAAAGTTTCAGTAGCAGTGCAGTCACATGGTCAACTCTACTTCGAGAAGTACTAAACTCTACAATATTTTTGCTTTGGTCTCCACAGAGACTGTTGCCAATTGATGGGGCAAATGATCTTTTCTACCAGCCACCACCACCAATGCCAACTTCCAAAATCTATACCATAAGGCCTTACTTTCCCAAAGATGAGGTAGGTTTTGGCTGGACATCAAACCACTGATATCAGTCGTTTTATTTTATATTTACGAATTTTTTGTGTATGCAATTTTATAAAATACTAGTTACCAGGGTAGGGTTAAAACATACAACTTATTAAAACATAAGGTAACAAAAGTAACTTTTTTTTTTACTAGAGGGTGCAGGACACTATAGTTCATTTATAGTTAATTAAGTGAGGATGGCAAAATAAAGAAAACTGTGACATGTTATACCCAAAAATTCTTCATACAGTGGGCTACCAGTAAACTTCATAAATTTGGGACCGAAAATTATTCAGACACTTTGACCTGTTTTGCTTAAGCGTTTTTTTCTTTAATTGCTAATGCAACCTTTTTACTACAGACTGAACAAAAATAAGCATTGCTTCGTAATTGTTCAACAAAGTACTGATAGTTGTCATACTAACAGTTTGCTGAATTTTTGGTTGATTGTAATTCATTACATACCTTCCTATCAAAATGATCTGACATTATCAAGATGAATTTGTTCTGACACGGTTTAACTTGTCAGTTCTTGTCATATTTTATTACCATTTTCTAAACTATAGTGAATAACTTGAAAATGTGAGAAATGTTGAAGGTGTCTGAATATATTTTGGTTTGACTGTAATTTACTTGCATTATTTGCTCTTAAAGGGTTAGTTCACCCAAAAATAAAAATTCTGTCATTATTACTCACCCTCATGTCATTCCAAACCCATAAAAGCTTTATTCATCTTCAGAACACAAATTAAGATTTTTTTGATTAAATCTGGGAGCTTTCTGACCCTGCATAGACAGCAACGCAACTGCCATGTTCAAGGCCCGGAAAAGTAGTTAGGACATCAATAAAATAGCCCATGTGACATTGGTGGTTCATTTTGTGCTTTATGTTGAGGACATGACTCGTCTCCGACAAGCTGTCTTTAGAATGAAAACTCTGTAGATGCTCTGACTAAATAAAACGTTGCTGTTGGCTGCTTGTATTCCCAGCTGAGGTGTCCCAGTTTAAGCTGTGCTTTTAGGTTTATTTGCAGCACATCTGAAGCATTCTGCTGAAACAGCAGTCTGGTCCACCTGTTAGTCCTTAGAGGGCTCACACTTTGTGGAATGAAAGCTGTCGGATGCCTGCACACACTGCATCTCTCTCACTCTCTGTCCTCACAGTCTGCCGTCTATAAGATCTGCAAGGAGATGTTCACTGAGGGCTGTGACAGCATCTCTTTCCCGGATGAGTCACCAGACCTTATTGGAGACAGGTGTGGATTGAGCTTCCACTTTGTTTAGTCACATTAATGTATTATACATGCTTAATTTATAACATCATCTTCCTCGTTGCAGGTTTGTGGGAGGTTTCCTGACGCTCAGCTCAGATTATGGCTTTGTGCTTGAGGATGAGGAAGGTATCTGCGGCTATGCTCTGGGCACTGTGGATGTCAAACCTTTTGTGAAGAAATGCAGGATGAGTTGGATTCCGTTCATGCAGGAGAAATACAACAAGCCAGACACAGAGAAGGACCTGTCTGAGGCTGAGGTTAGCATGTCATGTCTTCTACATCAGACTCATTCTTAAAGGATTAGTTCACTCCATAAGTAACATTTCCTGATAATTTACTCACCCCTGTGTCATCCAAGATGTTTGTGTCTTTCTTTAGTTGAAAAGAAATTAAGGTTTTGATGAAAACATTCCAGGATTTTGTTCCATATAGTGCACTTCAATAGGGATCAGCAGGTTGAAAATCCAAATTGCAGCTTCAATACAGCTTCAAAGGGCTTTACACGTCCTAGCCGAGGAATAAGGGTGTTAACCAGCAAAACTGTTGATAATTTTCTAAAAAAAAAGAAAATGTATATACTTTTTAAACACAAATGCCTGTCTCGCACAAGCTCTGTCCACAACTTTGTGCATTACGTAGTCACATTGGAAAGGTCACGTGACATAAGTGGTGGTACCAGCCCAGTATTTACAAAGCAAAACATGCAAAGAAAGTAAAATGCCTTTTACAAAAAAAGGTAAAACAACATTGTCGGACGATTTTGAACTTGGAGGAGAAAATGAGATGGAGTTTCCTACCTTTTTGAACCAGAGACAATGAACTGCATGTGACCGTTCCAACATGATTACATAATGCATGAAGTCAAGCTAATACAAGACAAGCCATTGTGATTAAAAAGTATATTAATTTTTTTAGAAAATGACTCGCTAGATAAGACCCTTATTCCTTGGCTGGGATCATGTAGAGTCCTTTAAAGCTGCATTAAAACTGCAGTTTGGGCCTTCAACCCATTGACCCCCATTGAAGTCTACTATATGGAGAAAAATAGCTTATTGAAAGCTCTTTATTTCAGATAAAAGCTGATCTTTGGATCTATGTTCATCAAAGAATCCTAAAAAAAGTACTCAATTGTTGTTATTATTATTATTATTAATAATAATAATAATAATAATAAATTATATTTTAAAATATATTCAAATAGAAAATGGTTATTTTAAATGGTAAAAAATATTTTAAAATTGTACTGTTTTTTTTTGTTTTTGTTTTTTTCTTGTATTTTTGTATCAAATAAATGCAGGCTTGGTGAGCAGAAGAGACTTCTTTAATAAACATTAAAGGAACACTCCACTTTTTTGAAAATAGGCTGATTTTCCAACTCCCCTAGAGTTAAACAGATGAGTTTTACCGTTTTTGAATCCATTCAGACAATCTCAGGGTGTGCCGGTAGCACTGTTAGCATAGCTTAGCATAAATCATTGAATCAGATTAGACCATTAGCATCTTGTTCAAAAATGACCAAAAATTTTCAATATTTTTCCTATTTAAAACTTGACTTTTCTGTAGTTACATCATACTAAGACCGACAGAAAATGACAAGTTGTGATTTTCCAGGCTGATATGGATAGGAACCCTTATTCTGGTGTAATAATCAAGGAACTTTGCAGCCGTACCATGTGTGCAGCAGGCACGATGATATTACGCAGTGCCTGAAAACAGTCCCCAGCTAGGTAACTTCCAACGTGATCGGCACTACGCCACTAAGGTAATAGTAAAATAGCTGGGGACGTGGTATGGCAGCAAAGTTCCTTGATCATTACGCCAGACTGGGAGTATAGTTCCTATCCATATCTTCCTGGAAAAACTGCAACTTTTAATTTTCTGTCGGTCTTTGTACACAATGTTGCTACAGAAGACTCAAGTTTTAAATGGGGAAAAATATTGAAAATCTTTGGTCATTTTTGAACGAGATGCTAATGGTCTAATCTGATTCAATGATTTATGCTAAGCTATGCTAAAAGTGCTAACGGCAGACCCGGAGATCGATTCAAAAATGGTAAAACTCCCCTGTTTAACTCTAGGGGAATTGGAAAATGAGCCTACTTTCAAAAAACGTGGAGTGTTTCTTTAAAAATCTTATTGTTCAAAATCTCTTGACTGGTAGTGTATAGTAAAAGGATTAGAACATACTTATGTCAACTTCATTTCCCCCCCTATAGAAAATGATGCTAAGTTTCCATGAGGAGGAGGAGGAGGGCTTACCAGAATCGTTCCTCAGTAACTTCCCATCACTCATTAAAGTGGACATTCATGCAAAGGTTACTGACCCTAGTGTTGCCAAAAGCATGATGGGATGTCTCCTCTCATCGCTGAAAGCTAATGGTAGGTAAAGTTAGGTTGTGTGGTATGTGTGCTCTATTTTTAACAGCGTCCCTGGTAAAACTGATACTATTATTAATTCCTATAGTAGCAACATTATTACACAGTAATTACATAAATACATTGTACATTAAAGCAGCATCTAATCTCTGTGTGGTCTCCCCCCCCCTCACCACACTTTACTTGAACTGTAGTAAGCACAAAAATGTTTACAGTTCATAAATGTTAGAGGACATAAAAAGCTGTAGTGATTTGTTTGAATGCTGTTCATAAACACATCTTTTCCTCCTCGGTTGTCAGGTTCACATGGTGCTTTCTGTGAGGTCCGGCAGATGGACAAGAGGATGTTGGACTTTTATAGCAAGCTGGGTTGCTTTGAAGTGGCCAAAATGGAGGGATTCCCAAAAGACGTTATTATAATGGGGAGGAGCTTGTGAATCTGAGCCGCCAAGAAGAAAAAGTGTACAAAAGGAGCCTCCCAGAAAGTGCACAAAGCTATGGCTTCAACATGCCACCTGTTCATGTAACTATCACAAGTTTTGTAGTAGCAGCGGTAACTTCATTCACATCATATGTCGAATGCACTTCTAGAATTTTAGGTGCTGTTCTTTCACTTTGCCAGTGTGTGGTTGAAGCTCAAGAGTTTTTGATGGTGAGTGTGCACATATGCACACATGAGTGTGTTCAGGGGGAGTGAGAAATGGAAAAAGAATTGAAGTGAGTCTGCAAGAGTAATTCGGGACGCATGAGTTACTTTAACTTTTTTCTGGAGGACCGATCGCTTGAGTTGGCCAAGTGCCATTGAACCCACTAAATCTCTTAGATGTGGCTGAGTTGCAGTTTGTGTTCAGCATACGTGCATGTTTAAGTTAACGCCTAGATTCTCCATACTAAAAACTTGCCATTACTTGATAAGAGACATCTTCACTTTACTGTTTTTAGTAGTTCATTTCAGCGTTACAGTGTTCAAAGCAATAATATAGAAGGACTTTATAACAGTCAGGGTTTGTGTTGTTGCTTTCCAGAACATTGTAATAAATTCTGCCGTTTCCAGGTTCAAACCGTGTCTGTGAGCTCTCGTATGGAGAATACAGCACGCTAAAGCTATCCTTTGAGCTTCGGGATGCCACTCGAATATTATTTAGAAAAGAAAAAGCTGAATTTGATCGCAGGCAGAAGTAAATACAGTTAAACCATAAAGGCTGTTGTCTTCAAGACCGCATGGGATACTTTTGTGTAAGCCTTTAGCATGTGTATCTTTTAAGGATACAATTTTTAATTTTGTACTAAAATTACCTCCCTTGGAGTATATTTGAGGGTAGAAAACTACTCTACTACACTTCTTTTGTTTAAAGTGGTAAATTATACATTTCTGAGATGCAACAGGGTTAAATTACAATTCTAAGATGGTGATGTGTTTACAAAAAAAAAAATAAAAAAATTTGTAATGTACAGTAAACTCCAAGACCAATGCCCTGTCTCTAATTAGAGTGAAAACTGAAACTAAATGAAGGTACATTGCTGGATTGTCTTTAAAATACCTGACATCCTTTTTTTCTGTGGACTGAAGAGAATGACATCTGAGAATGTACTTTCTCTGAAGTCCAATGTCAATGCCAGGATTCTTTCACTGAATGTAGGTACAAAAACAAACAGTTTTTTCTGTATTTACTCCCTTTTTAACCAAAATTGCTGACTGATATTTTTTTGTATTGTTATTATTATTTTTCTGTATTATTGTGCTATATTCTAAAAAACTAAAAGAGCACAAAAGGCTCCTGCAGATTCCCACATGTAATGTTTAAAATGCGTGAGTTAAAGAAAAATGTACATAGTTTTGTGCATGTGATGGGCCAACAGTTTTGACAGTTTTTCCACCCCATTTAAGGGAAATTTGTATGCAAAAAAGCCTATTGTTTATCTATATATGGCTTGTTGCTTCATTTTATTTTGGTTGATCACATCCAATGTAAAGGGCTTTTTTTTTTTTTTTTTTTTTTTTTGTAAGGTAATATCCAATGCATATATTTAAAAAAAAAAAAAAAAAACGAAGACCTTTCTGTACTTTGTAATTATAATTATGTATATGTAATATAGTTGTAATTTCTGTAAGGGTTGTATGTAATTAAAATGGCTATTAAAATGTTAAATAGAAAAAAATCAGTGGTTTCTGTTTTTAATGAAAAATTCATTTTCATTATGACGATACGTGAAATAAAGGGTAGGCTAAAAAATAATAAATTATAACCTTAACGTGGATAAGAGTATTGTAATAATTTAAAACTACCAAAAAAAAACATCTTTTTTATTTATAATTTCCGACAGAGTTTTCATTTATTGTACCAAAAAAGAGACTAGCCCACTTCCGTGTCCATGTTGATGACGTCTTGATTCCTGCGACATTTTTCGCGTACTCGTCACATGTGTTTTGAAAACGCGACCTACACTGTGAATATCATAGCCTCTATTTAAGTGATATTAGTAACGTTTGAACAATTATGTCTTTTGTAGAGGACGACGTATCAGACAGCGGAGTGGAGTCGCGCTCGAGATTGGAAAGCTATGTGTTCAGTAAGATCAACAGCGATGCGCTGCATGCATTGTAACGTTACATTTGCTAACACACGTGGGACAATAGCAATTGTCAGAATTTTCTTTAATAATTGTAGCCAGTGGTGCTTAACGTTCAATACAAGAACCTTGGATTACTGTAAATCAAGATGTTGTTCAAACGTGGCCGTTTTCAGTAATTACATTCATGAATGTAAATTAAATGTAAGTATTTAATACTGTGATTTTGGTTTCCCTTAGGTTGTGAGTTGTCTTCTGAAGTTCCATTTTACACATTTCAAGCAGATGAAGATGAGGAGGATGTGGAACATTTTCTCGAGCTTAGAACGGTTCGTAAACTATTTTATTACAAAACGGCTGAATTGCTCTGTATGGTTCACCATTCACTTTCATTGCACTTTTCTATCCGGTGCTAGTGAATGGTACCTCAAGTGCTCTACAGAGGAAAAAAACTAATTTGGGTTTAACTGAATAAATGATAATTAAAGTACTTGCTAGCTAACCATGTGCTGATTAGCATCTCTGAGGTAGGCTCAAAAAAGTATCTAAAATTATCACTACCAAAACATTTGGTGAAGTTTCAGTAGTGACATCTTTGGGGGGTTTTTTGGGTGTTATTCCATAAATTTGTTACTACCAAAACAGTCACAACCGAAACATGTCATTGTTTCAGTAATGACAAAAGGGAACACACAATCCTCATATTTGGGGGGAAATAAACAAAACAGTAAGATGATTCTTTTTTTTTTTTTTTTTTTTTGTATTTTAGTATGTTTTAGTCGTGTTTTAGTTTGCAAGTTAAAATTCTGTAATGTGATGTGGTTGCTACTAAAGCTTTACTGTCATTACCGAAAATGTGCTATCACAACTGAAACATGAAATAGTTTGTAAAAATAATGTATACTGAATTATCAACTAAGATGTTATGACAAATAATTAGATTCAAAATGCAACAAATCTCATAAATCACACTTGAAATATTGTTAAAATTGTTGATTTACCTCTGAAAACTTTTTAATAAAATGGCAAAAATAAATATTTAGCAGGTAGATGTAAGCTAAATCTAAATAGGTCAATATAACCCTTCTTATTAAATGCGGAGCACAAATTCTGAGTATGGATCACCATCGTGTCGGCTGGTGGTAAAACATTTTTTGGGGGGCGGGGCACAAACAAACTGAGTCACATTGTTAATGCAGGCAGCAAGACTGAAAAAAATAAACAAACTTGTAGTAAAAAAATAGCATAGAAGTTAATTTTCATAAAGTTATATACAGTGTTATAATAAAGTCCAATATAATAAGTAACTGCAAAAACTGTAAATACTAAATAGATCATTCATTCATTTATTTTAAACCTAATTATAATGGTATTGGCAATATATTTGTCAAGTTGTCAGACATAACTGAATGTATGTCCAATAAAAGAAGTAACACTGTTATTTATCTACTTTAATATTGTGCATACAATAATACTTACATAAAGACTTGAAAAGAGACATGTCTAACTGAATCATCTACACAAGCTATTGTGCTTGGACCCCGATGATCACCTCAAGATAAACTGCATTGTTTCAGTTAATTTCTGTGTCGTTGCCAACAAAGCTTTGGTGACAGGATTTTGAAATAACAAACAGGGAAAATGATAAAAGGCATGCTGCATCTAGCAAGCCAACTCCATCCAAGCTCCATGATCCGTATTTTTATTTTATTTTATTTTTTTCCTAATTTGAACGGCTTGTGAAAGTTTTTTTTTAAAAGATAAAATCGAATTTACTTTAATCTGGGAAAAGATATTGCACATATTTGACAGTCGAGAATGGTCCAATCACACGAGGCCAAAATATATAAAAACAATATTGATTGGCTAAGATCTAAAGTGGGATGGTTTCCGAAAGAAATTTGAAACGAGCCAATTCGAGCTCAGCCTCAAGTCACATGTTTCAAAAATTTACGTCGGTACCCCCGTACACACAAACGAACGTTTTGATAATTTTATTTTTAATAGGTGCTAACATGAGTAGCAGTTGAACAGCATGACTAAATAATGCAATTTCGTGATTTTGCGATATATAATAAGCTTATTTTTAACATGTTAAAGTAGCCTTTTCCTTGGCTAACTTGGTGGGGCGGCGCCCTAGCGCCCCCTGTTGACCAGCCATCACTGGTCACCATACTTGGCCACACGTCCTTTCCATTTCAGTAGTGACAAATTTGGGGAGAGGACAAATTTTCCAGAACTTTTTTTTAAAATACAAGAATTGATTATAAGAATTGACTGCACAATTACTAAAAAGAGAAAAGAAGTGTAGAGAAAGGAAGCACAGCTCTCAGCAAAGTCACTTTCAAACCAATCAGCTCTCATGTGAAATTCCAGATTACGTGTATTTCTATTGAGATGACTTGATTTCACATGCAAAAAATTGGTGAATCACAGTAGATGTGTCTGCACCTTAAAATACATTCATCTGCCTCCACTTTTGAATGCAGCGCCCACATCTCAAAATCCAGTGAAGGTTTGTTCCCCCCCCCCCCCCCCCCCGATGTACATCATATCTAGAAGAAAAGATCTGTCATTGTTTCCATTTCATTGTGATTTTGAGATTTCAGAACTTGACCTGTGGTTTTAAACTCAACTATATTTACCTCTCTCTCAAATCATTAGATTTGTCTGGGTGACGGTGCCAAAGAGGAGAATAACGTGGTGGAAGTGACTGCTATGAATCACCAAGGAAAGAAAGTATCAGTGCCTGTAGCTAATCTCAACATTTCCTGCCTGCCTATGGTAATGCTATTTTTTTCTGAATTACTTTTTTTTTTTTTTATTATACTGTTGTTCCAACATATTAAAGGTTTTTAAATTGGGGTTTTCACATCTGTTTTTACTCAGGTAAGCCTTGGGGAGTTTGAGTTGATGGCTCCTGTAACACTACGCCTCAAATCTGGATCTGGACCTGTGACAGTTAGTGGCTTACATTTAGTTGGTGAGGAATAAAAAACTCTGCAAGCATACAGTAGCTCTGTATCACAAAATTGCATTTACAGCTATTTTTATGTTTTGTTTTGAACATGAATGATGCTTATAAATTCTCCTCCTTCAGCCACAGAGAATGAAGAGTCTGAAATATCAGATGAAGATGATGATGACGACGACGATGTCAGTGAGGAGGAAATGCCCTCAGTCAAACCAGCCAAGAAAAAGCAGAAAGCTTAATTTGAGACTTTTACACCAGACCTTTATACATTTTATACAGTATTAGACTTAATGTTGTACTACGAGACGACAGAGACTGGTGTAGAATTTAATGGAATTTTGTACTTTCAGATGTGATTGCAGATGTTAAATAGAAAGGTTAAAGTCTCCATACAACCAGCTCCATGTACATTTACATGTTGAAAATGATTTATTAGTTAGTTCTGTTACTTATGTGCACGTAAGTAGCTGCTAACACCGAACTTCAGATTCACTCTCAGTTCAGGGTCAATGTTACTTAGTCCTGAAGTGAGGCACTTCATGCCGGGTTGATTTCAGATGTACGATTCCTGTAACATACTGTAAGATGTCAGTCCTCTGCCTTTAGAGAAAGCACCAGCATTGTTCTCTACAGATATTCCTCTCACAATATCCTTTTGTTTGAAATTTTGTTGTATTTTCTTTTTTTTTTGGGCAATCAGGGTTTTTAAATCCTAGTCCCTTTTTGAAGGACTGAAAGAGTAAAGTTTTGCATGGTGTATTTTATGTCGAGATCAGTCAAGAAGGACTTGCCACGGTTGTCGTTTTTGTATTTTTACAGATTTATTTACAGATTCTGTAAATAAAACATTGTTTTATTAAAATCAGTGCAATTGTTGCTTTTCTTTTTTTAAAAAAAGCTCACTTTATAACACTTTTGGCTTTGTAATTTATAATTTAGTTTTGTAGCACGGTGGATTTTCACAATTGTGTTTTCACAACACATCATTTTTTGGCTATATTGCCAGCACAAAACGTAAACAATGCTCCTGAACCAGAATGAAACTCAATTTTTGCTAATTATTCCTGCTGAAAATGGGCAGTTATTGTCATGTTTTTGGCTGTACTAAATGGTCAGACCGGGAGAAATATTTTAAGTACTACAGATTGGCAAAAATTATAACAAATCAAGGAGGATGGAAAAAAAACTAAGGAACTAAAGTTGTTTGTGGCTGGCCAGACTGAACTAGGATTTCCAGGGCAAGAATCTTGACAACATTTGTTTTTGTTCTTAATTCCGGTCAGGCAGATGTAGATATTAGGCTAATATCTTGATACTGCTCGTACGTATCTTACCACCTATTAATTTTAGTTTGTCAAAATGTTGTGCCCTTTCCTGCTTACTAAGTCCTTCTCAATATGATTTAGCAGCTTCCACATGTTTTTTTTAGTGGTTTAGACAGAATAAATTAGCAGAAATTTTATTTAGTAGTACATTAACTGCAATCCATGCTGTTGTTTACATCCGAGTATCGCCAATATGGCCGCACGTCCTGGTAACTGATCAAACGGTGACATAAGTGCAAACTCTCTATAACAATTGCTGTGTTTGGTACAATTAAACTGTCTGAAAAAGAATATAGAGAATTACCACTTTATCATGATATTACACAGTATTAACATTCTTATTTAAGTATAATTATATCCACCTTTCCCCTAAGAACAGGAACAGCCATTTGTTAATTTTATGGGTGAGACTTCTGGTCCAGCTATTTTAAGCTGTACAAAAAAGCTCGTTTTGCTGCTTGTTATTGCAAATTGGTGTGTCTTACCATGTTATTTTTATGTATCATCTTAATTATGAACACTGGTTTGTAGAGATATTTCCATATAGCCATTATATGGAACCGGAAATATCACCCACAGGCTTACTTTCACGTTGAAGAAAAAGGTGGATAGAACATTCAAATATCAATGTGAAAAATAAAACCACAAGGGTTATAGTGTTCTATATAATCAAGCTAAATGGTATCAAATTAAACACATCTCATTATTTTCGTGCATTACCCTTTTGCTGTTTTCTGGATTGTTTAGCATTTCGTAATTCTTTTGTACATTTGTTTTACGGTAGGTTCTATTGTGACAACTTACCCCATATAGAGTGAGAAAATGTGTTGAGTGATATCTTTTTCTTGGGCAAACGGTAAAAATGTCCACTAGCCATAATGTAGTCATACCTGATATCGACGTTGAAACCTGGCCAGAGAAATGTTCAATGTTCACAAAAAAGACGGTTCCTTTAAAATGACGCCAGCAGCCGGTGACGTCACTTAACTCCCCCTAGTAACCCTCGTCGGCGTCTCGGAAGATACCCGGAGAAAGATGGTGAGAAGTTATCTGCCTCTAGCTATGTCTTTGTGTATTTTGTAATAAATTGTGATTTTAAAAACTTAGAAACTACGAGACATTCATCGGAACTGGTAGCGTGTAGTATTGATTATTAGCTGCAGTAACGTTAGCGGGTTTTCTGTAGGAGTGAAACCTGATGGCTCAGCGGCACTCATTTATTTGCTGTCCCGCTAACATTGGTACTTATTTTCCTAATAGCTAGTTAAGCAGGAATGATTTCGAACCAGGCAAGAAATTTAGGTAGACATTACAATAAACTAAGCACAAGTCCGAAATCCAGAGCTCCTGCCTTTTTCAACTGACATGTATAAGTAAAATACGCATTTAATATTACAAACCTATTGATAAACAATTATAATATTGTAGCCACCAGTGTGAAATACATAAAATGACACTGAATGGTGTCTAACGTCTCTTTTTGTGCTCCATTTTAACATTATTATGTTATATATTTGCTTTTTAATACTTATCTATACAAGGTTCTTGACTGACCGAAAGTTTTTTTCCAATCACAAATGTCACCATGTTGTCATTGTCATTGTTTAAAATCTGGTTACTGAGCAAATTATGTTTATTTTAGGGTTTGTTGTCAATTCTTAGAAAACTAAAGAGTGCCCCAGACCAGGAGGTACGCATTCTGCTCCTCGGATTAGACAATGGTGGAAAGACGACACTTCTGAAACAGCTTGCCTCTGAGGATATTACTCACATCACACCAACACAGGTAACACACAAAACTAGCTACTAGAAATTATCTTTCGTTTGTGGAAACTGCAAATTTCCTTGTAAAAAGCTGGGAAGTTTATTATCATTGTTTCATAGACTAATCTAAAGTGCTGCTGCTTTTATTTTTCTCTTGCCTTAGCACTGTACAGCCTTGCCCAGTTATTTTTGATTCCTCTGTCCTTGCCAGGGCTTTAACATTAAGAGCGTGCAGTCTCAGGGCTTCAAACTGAACGTCTGGGACATTGGAGGCCAGAGGAAGATAAGGCCGTACTGGAGAAACTACTTTGAAAATACTGACATGCTTGTGAGTGTTTCTTAAGAGATATACATTTATGAGTTAAGCATAGCAAGACCACTTAACAAATTGTCAGTTTATAGTTAATTTATTCACATAGACGCTACCGTAAGCTTGGGGTCGATTTTTAAGAAACAAGTCTCTTATGCTCACCTAGCCTGCATTTATTTGATCAGAAATACAGATGAAACCGTAATATTACGAAATCTTATTACAATTTTAAATAATTGTCTACTTTAATACATATATAAATTGTACACTACCAGTAAGATTTGTGATGTTCAAGCCTGCATATATTTGATCCAAAGTACAGCAAAAACAGTAAAATATTTTTGAAATATGTTTACTGTTTAAAATAACTGTTTTGTATTTGAATATATTTTAAAATGTAATTTATTCCTGTGATTTCAATGCTGAATTTTTAGCAGCATTACTCCAGTCACACAATCCTTCAGAAATCATTCTAATATTCTGATTTGCTGCTCAATAAAAAAACAAAAAGAGCTGAGTAGATTTTTTTTTTACAAGTTTTTTTGATGAATATAACGTTCAGAAGAACAGCACTGATATGAAATAAAAATCTTTTGTAACTTGTAAATGTCTTTATCATCACTTTTGATCAATTTAAAGCATCCTTGCTAAATAAGAGTATTACTTTCTATAATTTCTTTCCCAAAAATTATACTGACTCCAAGCTTTTGAATGGCATAGTGTATTGTTACAAAAGCTTTATATTTCAGGTAAATGCTAGGACAGTTGCATAAACTTAGCCTCTATGTTAAGACAGTGTCTTAAGTACTAGTTTGACCAACTATTAGTTAACCAAAGGGTAATCAGTCTTATTTTCTGGATTTAACTTAGACTAATCGACATTTTTCTGTAATTGAAGTAAAAAAAAAAAAAAGACCTGTCTTAAGGAAAAAAATAGCTGTCAAACTTTTTAAGACTAGTCTAAACCTTTTTTGTAACCGGACCCTGATCTTTGGATCTTTCTATTCATCAAAGAATTCTGAAAAGAATTTACTCAACTGTTTTAAATATTAATAAAAATAAAAAAATGTTTCTTGAACAGCAAATCAGCATATTAGAATGATTTCTGAAGGATCATGTGACACTGAAGACTTGAGTAATGGTGCTGAAAATGTAGCTTTGATCACAGGAATAAATGACATTTTAAAATATTTATTCAAATAGAAAGCCATTATTTTAATAGTACAAATATTTCACAATATTACTGTTTTTGCTGTACTTTGGATCAAATAAATGCAGGCTTGTTAAGCAGAAGAGGCGTCTTTAAAAAACATAAAAAAATTCTTACTGTTCAAAAACTTTTGACTGGTAGTGTAATTTATTGCTGTGATGATAAAGCAAATTTTTTTTAGCATTACTCCAAGTCACATACCATCCAAATATGCTGATTCGATGCTCAAGAAACATTTCTTTTTATTAGCAATGTTGAAAACAGTCATGCTGCATAGTATTTTTGTGAAAACCATGATACTTTTTTCAAGATTTTTTTTTTCTTGAATGATTTCAAAACAGCATGTATTTGAAAAGGAAATCTTTTGTAACATAACTTTTACTGTCACTTTTGATCTGTTTAATGCAAGTATTAATTAAAATTAGCGTATTTATATTTCTTGTGTAAATTATATTTGCCGCCTTGTTCTATGTGGGCATTTTTTACCTTATGTTTCTGTTTTTCAGATTTATGTCATAGACAGTGCAGACAGGAAGCGATTTGAGGAAACGGGGCAGGTATATATTGCTAATCTGTTTATTATTTCTTGTCTTGTTCGTGTGTGTGTGTGCACCCAAGGCCTCTGCAGGATATTCACACTTTCTTAGGTTTTTCTACATTTTCCAGCGTAATACGGTTCAATATTTCACACTGATTTGAAGTGAAACTCTAAATTGCCTCAAAGAAATGCATAAGCATATACTTGATCTCAATCTGCATTTGTTCAAGCAAATGCATGCTGAAAGTATTTAAATGAGCTATTTTGAATTGTTCATGTGATGTGCAGGAGTTGGCTGAGCTGCTGGATGAGGAGAAACTTAGTGGTGTACCTGTTTTGATCTTTGCCAACAAGCAAGACCTGCTAACTGCTGCTCCAGCCTCTGAAATCGCAGAGGGACTGAACCTGCACACCATTCGGGACCGCATGTGGCAAATTCAGTCTTGCTCTGCACTTACAGGAGAGGGAGTTCAGGTGAGTCTTTAGCCTACTTTTATTTTCCCATGCATTTGTTTAGACCTGGTTTTCACATGAAGTCCTTCCTTCTTTCAGGATGGCATGAACTGGGTCTGCAAGAACGTTACTCCGAAGAAGAAGCAGTGAGTCTAGTGTATTTTTCTACAGCCATTCAGGGAATGTGAAAAGCAAACTTTGCGTACTGTGTGGATTCCCTACCAGCTCGTTCGGGTTAAAGGGATATGAGAAGGTTCAGGGAAGCTTTTTTTTTTTTCTCATCTGAACCTCTTCAGCCATCAACTCAGTCTGACTCACAATCACTCCACAAACACTGTGTGATAGCATGATACTCTGAATGAATTTGAGTTATAATGTACAACCAACCACTGAAGTGAGTGTAATAAGTGTGATTTTTCAATCTATTTCAATATTTTGGATTTTTATGATTTATTCCTTTTAGATGTTTTATACTATGCTAGATTTTTTAAAAGACCATTGCATAGAAACACTTGCATAGTCTGTGTTTGACTGGCTGGAACCAAGTGTTATGAAAGCCAGGCTCTTAAATAGATACTTTACTGTGGGATGAGTGCTTGTAACATGTTTAGCAAGCTTAAGCATCTGGCTGTGGCAGTGGAGAGGTTCTTTCTTTATGAGGACATGAGATTGAGAGCATTATATTCATATGATGCCTTCTGTACAAGTCAGAAGACTGAAGCACCAGCTCAGCAGCGCAGATGCTCCTGTCACAAACAGGAAATCAGATGTAGATGCTGTTTATGACCTCTTAATATTTTGGATTTTTCTTCTTTGATTTGTGTCACAAGATTAAAACAGGCCATTTTAAGAGACGTGTCTTTTTCTTGTATTTCTTTTACTCAATGTTTGTTTGGATGTTATGATGAATTGAACTGATGAAATTGATAGACGTAAGAAATATTTAAATGGTTAGTTCACCCAAAAACGCATCCTCATGTTGTTCCAAACCTGTAAGACCTTAATTCATCTTCACAACACAAATTAAGATATTTTTGATGAAATTCGTGAGCTGACCCTGCATAGACAGCAATGCAACTGACATGTTCAAGGCCCAGAACGGTAGTAACATAGTTAAAATAGCTCATGTGACATCAGTGGTTCCACCATACTTTTTTAAAGCAACAAGAATACGTTTTGTGCATTCTACGGTTCTAGAATGCACAAAACTATCCCCATGTTCATAATGTTTTCATGACGTGTCATCAATCAGCCATATTGGGGGCACTGAACCGAACAAAACTGATTATTCCTGCTGAAAACGGTCAATTATTGTCATGTTTTGGGCTGTACTAATCAGTCGGACAGGGAAAAACATTTGGAGTACTATAGACTGCCAAAAGTTATAACAAATCAAGGAGAAGAGTGCAAAAAACTGTATGAGGAACAAAAGGCATTTGTGGTTGGCCAAACTGAACCAGGATTTCTTGGGCAAAAATCTTGACAACATTCGTGTTTGTTCTTATCATTTCCAGTCAGGTAGGTGAAATATTAGGCTAATATCTTAATTAATACTGCTTGTTTTGTATCTTTATCACCTATTAACTTTAGTTTGTCAAATACCCTTTCCTGCCTACTTAGTCCTTCTCTATATGATTTAGCAGATTCCAGGCGTTTTTCCGTATTTTAGACAGCATAAATTAGCAGAACAGCATATTCAGTAATACATAAACTGTGCAATCCATGCTGTTGTTTACATCAAGTACCACCAATTTGGCAGCGTATCCGGGTAACTGACCAAATTGTGACGTAAGTGCAAACCCTCTATTATATCCATAAATCTTTTTTGTATGTCTGTATGAACATGCAAATTTAATGAGAGAGTCAAGTGAGTAATTTTGAAGTATTACATGCAGAGATTAATATGTAGTTTAACTAAAATGATTACTTTAAGGTGTGTGACAGAGGCGGTACATTCTCATTTAACATACTAAAGTCAGAATTACAGCTCAGGCCCGTCATGTTACTAGCACACTTAAATCAATCCGCCTTATATCAATGCAAATGAGAAAAATAGAAGATTAGAAAATCTTAAAATCCCAATGTAAATATTCCTTACCAGATGTAAGTAACGTCCACTGTGCGCGACTGAATTTACATATGAAACAGTAAGCGTCAAATGAAGTCGGCACAATGCATGAACGCAGGAAAGCGTCAATTTTCCGGTCATTTCATTTCCTGGCGGTAATTTCCAGTTACGGTGACGGTAAGGTGGGTAGTGAAAACTACAACTTAAAACCTCGGGAAGAAGGGGCTAGTTTTCACACGGAAAAAACTACTATTTTTATCCAAAACAAAGCTGATATCTGTCTGTCTATCATTATACTGATCTATCTATCTATCTATCTATCTATCTGTCTGTCTGTCTGTCTGTCTGTCTGTCTATAGTTCTGTCAATATCTATTCTTGTATTGATCATTCTGTCTGTCTGTGTTGAGAGAGGCAGATGTGGGCAGGTAGTATCACCCTGACCTTGTGTTCACTGAGGTTCTCCTTTTTTCCCCCTTAGAGGGTAGGGCTAATGTCACACCTCAGTCAAACCCTATGTTGCCATGGCAACTGCTCCAGCTGCTTTATGGTCATGTCAGAACTGTTAAATGTGTAGAGACCTGCTGTTTCATAAATGCGTAAAGGCACTGCCCGGTTTTCTCTGGAATAACTCCTAGATATTGATCCCTTTTTCTTGGTAACTGAAATGCATAAGCTTACTTTGAAATCCAATGCCTGATTGACAGACAAAGCACTCAGAGATGGTTGGGGCTCACAAAAGAACTCATTCCTCAGAGTATGCATTCACTCAACTCCTTGCCTTGGCCCAGTCTTCAGTTCAAGCACTCAGCAAACACTGTGCTCTTAAAACAAAGACACACAGGCTGGGTTTCAATGCAACGGGACTGTCAGCACCTTCATTCGCAAATCAGTGAGTAATAGACATTGGCTGATTTTGAGTTTGTCCCCTGAATGACACCGAACTGGAATTCTCCACAGAGGCCACCTGGGCTCTGAGGGACATGGTGGTGAGGTGTGTCAGCTGCCAGAGAAGGCGATCCACTGACTTCTGATTTGACTTTCTAGGTTAAAACAAAAAATTTGGTCATTAATTACTCACCCTCGTGTTATTCCAAACCTGTAAGACCTTTTTATTGATGTCCTTACTACCTTTCTGGGCCCGTTACGTGGTAGTACCATTGTTGTCTATGCAGGGTCAGAAAGCTCTCAGATTTCATCAAAAATATCGTAATTTGTGTTCCGAAAATGAAAGGTCTTAGGTCTTAGAGGTTTGCAACGAGGGTGAGGGTGATTAATAACAGAATTAAATTTTTGGGGTTAACTATCTCTTTAAGATAATATTGAGTCACAAACCTGTTTAAAACTCAGTATTAGTATACTGAAGAGAAGACAATTCTGTCATCTTCAAACCTGTATGATTTTCTTTTTCATGTTTCAACTGTTTTTGTTCATATAGTTCAATGGTCCAAAACAACACTGGACCCTATTGACTATCAGTCAACTAATAATATTATCAATGTAACTGCACTGACACTGTCGGATAAAAAAAAATATCTGAATTAACTGAGGTAATGACACTAATTTTGCAATACTGACAATGTTATTGAAGTAAACTTAATCAGCACTGAAGTGAATTCATTTAACATTTCATAACTGATCATTTACATTTACAGTTATTTTCCTGTTTATTAATTTAAAGCAGTGTTGTATTAACCACTATGTTACCAGTGTTTTAGTGCCACATAAAAAATAAAAAAAAATCTTAGATTACAAGATTAAAGTTGTAATATTTTGAGAATAAAGTGGCAGCAATACAATAATAAAGTCAAAATATTTTGAGAAAAAAGTAAAAACTACGAAAACGTCACTTTTTTTTTTTTTAAATAAAAAAAATATATATCTAAAAAGAGTAAAAACTACAAGAATAAATTGATAATATTTTAAGAAAAAAGTCAAAACTGCGAAAAACAAATCAAAAGTCAATTTTTTTTTTAAATAAAGTCAAAATTCTGAGAATAAAATCATAGCAATACAAAAGTAAAGTCGAAATGTTTTGAGAAAAAAGTTAAAACTATGAGAATAAAGTTAAAATATTTTGGAAATGAAGTCAAAATTACAAGAATAAAGTCAAAATATTTTAAAAATAAAGTCAAAATATTTTACAAATAAAGTCAAAATTATGAGAATAAAGTCAAAATCTTTTAAGAAAAAAATCAGAACTATGTGAATAGGGATAAAAAATATTTTGAGAAAACAGTCAAAATTCCAATAATATTGAAATATGTCAAAATTACGAGAAAAAGTCAAAATGTTTTAGGAATAAAGTCACAATTATGAGATTAAAGTTGAAGGTCAAATTACCGAAAATAAAGTTGAAATATTTTGCGGAAAAAGTCAAAATGACGAAAATAAAGTCAAAATATTTGAAAATAAAGTCAAAATATTTGAAAATAAAGTCAAAATATTTGAAAATAAAGTTGGAAATATTTGAAAATAAAGTAAAAATTATAAGAATAAAGTCAAAATAATGAAAATAGTCAAAATTACAATAATAACATTGAAATATTTTGAGAATTAAGTCAAAATTACGAGAAAAAGTCAAAATGTTTTGGGAATACAGTCACAATTATGAGATTAAAGTTGAAATATTTTTTAAAATAAAGTAAAAATTCCGAAATTAAAGTTGAAATATTTTGCGAAAAAAGTCAAAATGATGAAAATAAAGTCAAAATATATTTGAAAATGGTCAAAATTATAAGAATAAAGTCAAAATAGTTTGAGAATAAAGTCAAAATTACGAGAATAAAGTCGAAATATATTTGAAAATAATCAAAATTATAAGAATAAAGTCAAAATAATTTGAGAATAAAGTCAAAATTACGAGAATAAAGTCGTAGATTATTTTCTTAATTTTTCACTTTTTATCTCAAATATTATTACTTTTTTCTCGTATTACTTTGACTTTATTCTCAAAATATTTTGACTTTAATATCGTCATCTTAGATTTTATTTTTTAACATGGCACTAAAAGTCACCATGAAATCTAAATGGACAACTCTTATAGAACATTCAAGTGTTTATTATAAATTATTTTCTTTTCAAAACTAAGTCTCACCCTTTTTTCTTTTAAGAAGCCATTTTACTTGGATATACATCACAAAGGGAAAAGAAAAGGCGATCACTTTTTTCATTCCTGCTGACTTGTCTCTAAAAAATGTCCAGTATTCAGGTGGGAAGCATCATCATTTTGTGTTCAACGCTGAATAATCAGGAATAATGAATCCAACAGAAAGCATCTGATGACTTTACAACATTTTTTGGAGTTACTAACTTGACATTTCCCTATTTCCATTTCAGCATGTGTTGTCTTTTCTAGTAATCCTGCTGCCTTGATGATTCATAACCACATATGTGTAGAAATCAATGAGGTTAACAGTAAAAGTTGGTCAATCAAAATGAACATTGCAACACATAGGTAGCCACAACAGTAAGGAAAGCAGGAAGAGAGAGCCGTGCCACAGTCCTCAGTGTAACCACGTCTAATGAGATAATGACATCTTTCATTTACACAACATGATCACATTAACTGTTTCTGTTTGAACGGCCTAATACTTCCCCTGTGTCATCATTTTTCCATATGGAGCTTGAGGGCAAGTTTGCTCGAGTCTGTTTGTGTAAGAGAGAGCGAGAAGCGCAGATACAGTGTGTGTTGCGAGTGTCAACTCATCAGTAGATCACCTCATTGGTGTGTATTTGCCTGTTCACTGGGGTGTGGTCTGATGCACTTGACAGCTGTGTGTTACCATGGCAACCGTGTGTGTGCCTCAGTGTAGGGGCCTCGCTGAAGGTGTGTTTTACTGCTGTTGCTCCGCCGGGAGCCTGTCAGCTGTTGTGCAGCTGCCGCTTGCATTAGCAGGCCCGAAGCCCTGCGCATTTATCCATCTCCTCTCTATGACAAATCACACTTCTAATTCCAAAGCCTAATCAAAGACATCCACACACAGCGCAGGGCTTGTCAGGCCAGCAAATGCTACAGAGATCCTCTGGTTTCATATTCCTGTAATGAGTAACTGGAGACGAGGGGGAAATCTGCTGCTCTGGCTGCCCTCTTTGTTACCTGAGTATCTCCAAATTATTAACACTGGAGCCTGGGAATTCAGCCTCCAAACAGACACACACTGTTCGCACTGCTATACGCCTAGTTCAGTGTTATATTTAACCAGGATTTTTAAATCCAAAAGGCACAGATAGGAATGTCCATTGCTTAAAGGAATAGTGTGAGCCTAAGATGTAATGAAATAACAATTCTGTCTTTTACTCCACCTGTATGGTGTTTCTATTGTGGAGGACAAAAGGACAAATTTGCTTTGCTCCTTTTCATTTAAGGATAGCTCATTGTGACAAAAACTTCCCATAAAACCAGACTTATGCGCTTTATTCCATGTCTTTTGAAGCTGTATGATAGCTTTATATGAAGAACAGACCAAAATTTTCATTTGTGTTCACATTTAAATTTAAAGGGTACATAACATACACAGTTTCACCTAATCTCGTTAATCCTGAGTACCTATAGAATAGTAATGTGTCCTTAATATCTCCAAAAAGTCTTTAGTTTTATTATATTTATAAAAGAAAAATACAGCTTTCCGATTTTCTCCGGAAAAAGCTGAACTTCTGGAGGCGCGCCGTGGGCGGAGCTAAGTTCGATGATCACTTGCGTTAGGATTGCCAGTAAAACAGACATTTGATGTTGTTTCACTTACCATCTCTGAATCATGAGCGGGATCTTTTATAGCTGGGTCCACTCCATCTTTCAGTATCAAACAATGAGCAAATCCAGCGTCGAACTGGTCCTCGTATATGAAACATTCATCAACAAACACACACTTGCTAAACTCCATTGCTGCCCCGGAAAAAGGAACTGCATCCACTGTTCATGTAACGCTGGGTTCTTTGGGAAGCTGAGCAAAGTTATCTTTGCCTTACAACCATAACCACACTTCTTTAGAGACATTCTTCCCGAGTGAATCCCTTGCAGAGTGCAGCCGAATGAAGCACGTTGATGGGCGCGCTCTCTTTCTCACAGTCTAGCCAACGTGAGCGCAGGCGCCGAGGGCACGCTTTTCCGGGAGAAATGCTCATATAATGAGTTCCATCACCGATTATGTCATTAATGCCACGATCGGAAAAAAAAACCAGCCGAAACTTGTACCAACCCGGAAGTAAGATTTTCGGCAAAGAAATTCTCTGTCATTTGTCCTAATTTTTTTATTTAACTTTGGCCATGTTTAGCATGAGAATCCAACTCTTTAACACTGTAAACAACTCTGAATATACAAAACACCATTGTACCCCCCCCCCCCCTTTAAAGGAATAGTTCACCCAAAAATTCCTACTAGATCTGATGACGAAAACAAACCTGTGGGAGCTTTTTCGCAAGACACCAATAAGTACAAATCACGTTTCCAACAGAAATGAACACTAGAGGCGGTAAAACAGCGAGCGCTTGTAATTATTTGTACACAGATATGATTACAGGATTGAGGATGCAAAATCCTTGGGTATGAATCCCTTGAAAAACATGACTCATGATGAAAGAGCTGAAAAATGACAGAGCAAAAAACAAGTTAAAATGTCATGATTGCGATTATTTTTTTGGTACGTTTGGTCAGATGGTACGTTCTTTTAAAACATCACAGAGCATTAGAGTTATAGCGCCACTCAACGGACATTTTCAAGTCAGAACTGCAGTGACACGTACAAAAACAACGTCACATAAAACATACCATATGTTCATCTGTTCTAGGGAAAATCTGTTTTATCTGTTTAATCTGTCATTTGTTTTAGCACCACCTAAGGCTGGAATACACTACACGACTTTTTGCCCCGATTTTCGTTCTATTTCCAGTCTGCAGAAGTTGGCGCTAGTTGCCGAAAGTCAGAGCCAGTCTGCCGATTTCAGATTCGATAGAAAATCGGGATGTGTATGATGGTCACAGATCCGATTTTACAGTGTCAGATTTTGATTCCATCCAGTTGGAGGTTATCAAACCATGTTTGATATTTTGAGCCGATTTTAGAACACATAACCTAGCGTATGAAACCGGAAATCATAGTACGCTGACCTGCCAAAGGTAAACAAAGGTCTAAAATGGAGACGCAAAGGGCCGCGAAGTGGAGCTCCGCCATGGAAGAAAGACTTCAGGAGAATGAGACTGTGGCAGGAGAATGAGCGCCTTTATAATGTGGATGACACCTGTTACCACAAATGCGCTTGGCTCGTTTTTCTTCTTTTGATTCAGCACACAGATCGCGACAAAAAGTTCTGCGCTCATCTCCTGCACATCCATGTTTGTTACATCTGTCATGCGTCTCCTAGCAACCAGGCACACGTTTCTGCGTGAGTTTGTTGTGATCGGAATGACTTGAAATCTGTTAGTGTATGATCCTAATCGTGTAGTGTATGATGCTCAGTTGTTCTCTGTAATCATTTGTAAAGTCGGCAAGTGTATGATGCCTAGATTTTTAAAATCTGTTCAGATTTTAAAAGTCGTGTAGTGTATTCCAGCCTTTAGTGGACATTTCACATTGAATATGTCACAAAACATGCATGGCGCTACGTATTTCGCGTCTTGTGAAAAAGTTCCCACAGGTAGGTTTTCATCATGACATCAGGTTGATTTACTAACCCTCAAGCCATTCTAGGTGTATGCGACTTTTTTTTCTTTCAGAAGAATACAACTGGAGTTACATTAAAAATGTCCTGGCTCATCAAAGCTTTACAATTGCAGTGAATGGGTGTTGAGATTGTGAAGCCCAAAAAACTGCATCCAACCATCATATAAAGTACTCCGCACATCTCCGGAGGATTAATAAAGCCCTACTGCAGTAAATCAATGAGTTTGTGTAAGAAAAATATCCTAAAAAATATTTAAATATTTAAAATAAGGATCTCTAGCTTCCGCAAACTGTCGTACATACGAGAGTGGCTTTCCAGCGGATGACGTAAGAGGTAGGCATAGCATAATTTACGGTGAGAATATGCTAGTCTTGTGAGAACCAAGATTTGTTTACAGTAAAAGAAAACTAGCATCCCCTTGGCTTATATTGAAGTAATTTTTCTTTACAAATCCTTGTTTTGTACTACTAATTTGTGATCAGTGTTTTGTTTTGTTCTCCGCGTTCATCATGTTCACCATTCATCGTGTTTGCCTATGTCCTACATTATCCGTTGGAGCGCCACTCTTTTGTGAACATGGATTTATACACTTTATTGGACTTCAAAATCTCAACACCTATTCACTGCCATTATAAATTTTGGAAGACCCAGGACATTTTTTTATATAACTCAGATTGTATTCGTCTGAAAGAAGAAAGTCATATACACCTGATGGCTTGAGGGTGAGTAATTCATAGGGTAATTTTCATTTTTGGGTGAACCATGCCTAAGCTAAGCTAAACTAAGCTAAGCTAGATTTGATGGAATATGGTTCTCACGGATTGAAGCCAAATGTGACATTCCAGTTTGAATTCACTAGCTTTCAAAAGTTCTAAATACCTAATTAATACCTTAATTCAGCAAGGATGCATTAAACTGATCAAAAGTGACTGTACAGTCAGTAAAAACTTTCCACAGAAAAACTTATCTTTCCACAAAAATATTAAGCAGCACAACCATTGTCAACAATGGCAGCTAAATGTTTCTTGAGCAGTAAATCAGCATATTAGAATTATTTCTGAAGGATCATGTGACACTGAAGACTAAGTAATGAAGCAAATAAATGATATTTTAAAATATATTAAAATAGAAACCATTTATTTTAAATGGTACAAATATTTAACAATTCTTTCTTTCTGTATATTTTTTATAAGAGACCCCAATCTTTCAAACAGTAGTGTATGAACGAGATTTGAGAGCTGCTACAAAGGGAATTACTTATGGTTCTTTTTTTCTAGGCCGTTTTTTGATCCTTTGTGGGGTTTGACAGCCTCTGGTCACTATGAACTCTAAGTGTATGGAAAAAAGCAGTGTGAAGATTCATCATTCAAAATGTTTCCACGGTAACATCAGCGGCATGTGTTTTGGAACGGCATGAGGATGAGTACACGATGCCAGCATTTTCATGTATCCCTTTCAAGTTAATTCAGAAATGTTTTTATTGTGACACACTGGTGACACTGGTTTACTCATTTCAACTCCTCGCCTTTTTCATGCTCTTCCAATCCAAGCACAACAAACTGAAAACATCTCTCAGTAATTTCCCCCAAACTCTGTCCTGCTCTTTTTTTCACAGTGACTGGTGTCCATTTATCATTTTCAGCATGTGTGAACAATAAAATGTGTGAATGTGATTCAGTTCCAGGCTTTAGAATTCAGTAGATGACTAAAACTGAGTCAAGTTGACACATTTGAAATACACTGAAATGGAAGTGCAGAAGATCTCCGAAGCACCCAGAGGCCCCTGCAGCTCTCCTGACTCTGTTGCTCCAGGGCTGGCCTCACAGGACCTAAGAGGGATTTTGGATTATCCGTCCTGGCTTTAGGGATTGGAGCTGCAATGTGCTGGATAGCAGAAATCTTAATTCTGCATGGTAAATAGATTATTGAGCATGTGAGGCACCGACAGACATTCCAATTTAGATGCTGCCTTCCCTCTTCCCTCTTTCGTCTCATCTTTCAGTGTTTCCTTTTTCTGTAAATCTCTTGAAAACTTTATCCCTTCCCCCTCTTTGACTTTTCTTCTCACTCTGTTGGCGTAAATGTGAGAATGAGCAGCAGGAAAAGACAAAGGCTCTGCATACATCTGGTATTAACATCTGTCTCAGATTTACAGCTGAAGTGGTCAGCACTAAATACAGGTGTAAACTGGGTCCACAATGTCTTGTGATCCGACCACTCAAACTGCATTTGAAGGTATGCATGTGACCGCATTAAATAATCTGTAATACTCTGATGCATCCAGTACCCCAGCAAATAACCATCTACTCACTTTTTTATGGAAGAACTATCTGATCAAAAAAGTATGATCAGTTTGGCAACACTCAGAGGTCAGAAACTTCGGCCTGCTCTGTTCAGGCAGATCCCCCTAAGATTTCTGGGGATTTGTTTTCTTTTTGAGAAAGTGCATCATTTATGTTTTTCTTCTCTGAGTACTCTCAAGGCCTGTTCACACCAAGATGAATGTTTGGTGTGTAAATGCGGTGCAATAAACAATTTCAATTTGAACGGACGGGGCTGCTTTTCCCAGAGGACATTAGAGAAATTTGTACTTTGATGTACTCTGCAATTTTAATCCTATCCGAATCTGCCAAGTCTGTTTTTCCCATAAACCTCTGTACAAATTCCAGAGAAAATTACCTAATGTTTTTTAGCAAACTCATCTAATCCTGTCCAAGCACAAATGTCTGTGATTGCTGGTTTTGTACTATCCCAACACTTCTGCTTGTGTTTTTTGACTTACCTGATGTACTGTTCATGCACCAGTCTTGCACCTTTCAATATAGATGGGATACAACAAAAATGTAAAGTAATAAAATCAATAAGGAGAAACGAATTGTGGAAGCTGCAAATACTGGCCAATTTTAACATTAGTGTAATACATGTCTATATTTTTCTGATGTTTTATTGTAAGCAGCCACTTCTATAAACACATTTACTTAAACACAATATACTTATTAGTTGTGAGTTATAAAGTCAACTTTTTTCTCAGAATTGGATGATATATACTCACTATTGTGAGAAATAGTCAGAATTGTAAGATAAAAAACTTGCAATTCTGACTTTTTTCTCACAGTTGCGAGTCATAAAGTTCAAATATGAGGGGGAAAAGACTGAAAACAGAGCAGGACCAAGTTTGGGGGAAATTACTGAGAGGTGTTTTCAGTTTGTTGTGCTTGGATTGAAACAGCATGAAAAAGGCGAGGAGTTGAATTGAGTAGTCCAGTGTCACCTGTGTCACAATATAAACATTTCTAAAAAAAAAAAAAAAGTTTATATCTCAATTCTGACTAAATAACATGCAATTGCAAGATACAAACTCGCAATTCAGAGGGAAAAAGTCAACTGCGAGATGTAAACTCGCAATTCTGAGAAAAAAGTCAAATGCGAGATATAAACTTGTAATTCAGAGGAAAAAAGTCAACTGCGAGATATAAACTCACAATTCTGAGAAAAAAAGTCAGTTGTGAGATATAAACTCACAAATCGGAGGAAGTCAATTGCGAGATATAAACACAATTCTGAGAAAAAAGTCAAATGCGAGATATAAACTCGCAATTCTGAGAAAAAAAGTTAGTTGTGAGATATAAACTCACAAATCGGAGGAAAGAAGTCAATTGCGAGATATAAACTCGCAATTCTGAGAAAAAAGTCAAATGCGAGATAGAAACTCGTAATTCTGTGGAAAAAAAGTCAATTGCGAGATATAAACTCGTAATTCTGAGAACAAAAATCAATTGCGCGTTATAACTCGTAATTCTGAGGGGAAAAAAAGTCAATTGCGAGATATAAAGTCGCAATTCTGAGAAAAAAGTCAATTGCGAGATATAAAGTCGCAATTCTGAGGAAAAAAGTCAGTTGCGAGATATAAAGTCGCAATTCTGAGGAAAAAAGTCAGTTGCGAGATATAAAGTCGCAATTCTGAGGAAAAAAGTCAGTTGCGAGATATAAAGTCGCAATTCAGAGGAAAGAAGTCAATTGCGAGATATAAACTCACAATTCTGAGAAAAAAAATTCAATTGCAAGATATAAAGTCGCAATTCTGAGAAAAAAGTGTCAATTGCGAGATATAAAGTCGCAATTCTGAGAAAAAAAAGTCAGTTGCGAGATATAAAGTCGCAATTCTAAGGAAAAAAGTCAATTGCGGGATATAAAGTTGCAAATTTGAGAAAAAAAAGTCAGTTGCGAGATATAAACTTGTAATTCAGAGGAAAAAAGTCAATTGCGAGATATAAAGTCACAATTCTGAGAAAAAAAGTCAGTTGCAAGATATAAACTCAATTCTGCGAAAAAATTCAATTGCAAGATATAAACTCGCAATTCTGAGAAAAAAATAAATTCTCAATTCTGACTAAATAACACAATTGCAAGATACAAACTCGCAATTCAGAGGAAAGAAGTAGGTTGAGAGATATAAACCCACAATTCTGAGAAAAAAAAGTCAATTGCGAGATATAAAGTCGCAATTCTAAGAAAAAAAGTAAATTGCGAGATATAAAGTCGCAATTCTAAGAAAAAAAAGTCAGTTGCAAGATATAAACTCACAATTCGGAGGAAAGAAGTCAATTGCGAGATATAAACTCGCAATTCTGAGAACAAAAGTCAAATGCGAGATATAAACTCGCAATTCTGAGAAAAAAAAGTAAACTGCGAGATGTAAACTCGTAATTCTGAGAACAAAAATCAACTGCGAAATTTAAACTCGCAATTCTAAGAAAAAAAGTAAATTGCAAGATATAAATTCGCAATTATGAGAATAAAAGTCAAATGCGCGATATAAACTCGTAATTCTGAGGGAAAAAAGTCAATTGCGAGTTATAAACTCGCATTCTGAAAACAAAAGTCAGTTGCGAGATATAAACTTGCAATTCTGAGAAAAAAAAAGTCAGAGTTTATATGACACAATTCTGACTTCATTTCTCAGAATTGCAAGTTTATATCTCATCATTCTCAGATAAAAAGTCAGAATTTTTAGTTTGTATCACGCAATTCAGAGAAAAACAGAATTGCCAGATGTTAATTTGCAATTGCGAGAAAAAAAAGAACTGTCAGATATAAGTCACAAGGCCACCTGACAGCATGGGATATGTACGGGGGTGCACATAAGTGGTGTGCACAAAATAAAAAATGCTTTCTGTACATAAGTTCAACGACATGGTTGACATCTGGTAATGCACAATGATCCTTTCAGATCGACTAACTGTAATAATTTTATATATTTCTATTCAAACTGAATGCAAAATCTGCCAGTTTCAGAGTAAAACACAACACAAGCACCCTTGGATAGTTAGCATGTGTAACTTTCATTCATACTACCCATATTCATACTTTTTTTTAACGGTCGTAAATTAGTTTAAAACCAAATGTAGGACCCTGATAGACAGCATGTGATTTTGAATTCAACTTTGGTGGCGCCGGTTTTCCTGAGTGCGATAGAAAATAGATTAGCGCACCAATTCAAGCAAATGTTTGTCTGAAAATGAACAGAGAGCAGTCATTTAATTTAGAATATCAGAATCGGATACAACAATTGGACCGAATGTTCATTGAAAATTTATGGTGCTAATGCCATAATCGTAGGAAATCATTCCTTAAATAACTGGGCAGGATTTAATAATTGATGGCAAAGGAAGAGTAAGCAAATGTGACTGCTGCAGAAAAACGAGAGGCTTTAGAGTACAGCTGGTCTGTTTGTTATGGCCTCAGAGGGAACAGCAGCCCAGAAGACCCCAAAACCTTTGTACAAACATATCCACACCCTCAAATTCTCACACTCCAACTCTCTTACATGAAAAAAAGATGGCAAATCCCCATGTTTGGGGTGCTTTTTATATTCCTTTTCACTTTGGCCTCAAATACATCCCTATGCGATCACATGTATAGAGGAGTGGAACCGAGCAGCCTCTGTTGTGTTTTGCAATCGATCCTTCCGGCAGGCTACAGTCCTCCCACGGGCTGCAATGAGCCAGCATGAGCAGCCAGCGTGATTAGCATCATGGGACGGCAGAGCTCAGAAAAACAAACCCATTGTGGAGCTCTCAGAGCATATGGCGTGTCCACCCACAGCAAGCTGGGGGAAAAAAGAGGGTAGAATCCAGTCAGATTTCTAATTGGTCACAAAACGTTGACTGTGTTGGTGTGAGAGCGCCGTAAAGGTGAATGTATGGGGTTTGTGGGAGGAGAGGGGCTGGAACGTTACACTTTATAAATAAATGATGAGCTGTTCTTCAAGCCTGATTACTTCCCCCATCCCCTTTCTACCCCAGCCAGTCCTGCGCCCCCATCCCACCATGCTTTAATGGAAAAATGTGACTGATGCCCCCATTGACCCATGAGGAAGAGCTGGAAAGTCGCATAAATCATTAGACTGCTATATTTAAATGATTTAAAACAGTCTGGCCTTTTTTTTTTTGGAAGCTACATATTTTGTTTCAGACTTGCCGGTAATGTCGTTGCTATCTTGTAAACAAATGATTAACTGCTTTATGAATGATTAACTTCACTTCAAACATAACCTCCAAACCTGTTTTGATAATCAACAACAAGGTCTAGGCAAATAATCCAAGCCAAAGACGAACACGGTCATGCTTGATTTATGGGATTTCTTTGGATCTGCAACAGCAGAGATCTAACAATATGCATTCCCCACAATCACACACAAATAATTGGTACTTTTTTTTTTTAACAACGTAGCAATTATTTATGCCTAATAATGGTACTTCGTAACATGTCAGTCATGTAGTTTCCCATGGACATGTATATATTTTACATGCTCACACAGAACTTTACCCATTCATGCATGAAAAATGTATGAAGCACATGCTAAAGTTTCAGGATTTTTTCTGCAAATGTCACTTTAAAAAAGTGATCCTCAACCTTTTAGAATCCATTACACTATTCAATGGTCCCATGACTTTTCCAGTTGTTTGATTTACTGGATAAAGACTAGGTTTTTATAAATATATTATTAGGGCTGTCACAATTCCTCGATTCAATTAGGGTACTGGATTATTAAAAAAAAACTCGACTGCATTTTGCCCTTGTCAAGTAACCTTCAAAATACCAGAAGTGACGCATTTCACAGACATTATTAGACTGTTTTCTAATGCTGTAGGTTTTAATATATGAACTTTAATAGAGGGTTTGCACTTACGTCTTGATTTCCGGGACCATACTGGCGATACTTAGATGTAAACAACCGCATGGATTTCACGGTTAATATACTACTAAATTCGTTATTCTGCTGTCTAATTTATAACTTACATTTATGCTGTCAAAACCACAGAGAAAAACACATGGAAGCTGCTAAATCATAAAGAGAAGGACTTAGTAAGCAGGAAAGGGTGCAATATTTTGACCAACTAAAGTTAATAGGTGCTAAAGATATGTACAAGCAGTATTAATTAAGATATTAGCCTAATATTTCACCTACGTGACCGGAAATGATAAATACAAACACGAATGTTGTCAAGACTCTCAAACTCCATCTCTGCATATTGAGTCTGAGTTTATTATAACGTTCATCTGGGAACGCGACGCGCACCATTTTTATCAGATTTGTATGGTAATGTTAAATGTATAAACAGACAACTGTTCATCGCGATTTCAAAATAAAAGCTCAAACTCTCACTGAGTTTACACGTTTTGAAGCCCACAAATTCAAGAAATTACAGTGGCTGTAGCATTCTTGATGTAAAGAAATGGCCAAATATTAAACATTATGTGGACGTTTGAATTAACTGTTGTTTAGTCAATATTAAACAAGGATTAGATTGTGCAGTAAAGTGTAAAAACAATCACCAGGCCGTTGGCGCCCTCTTCAGGCGTTCGTTATAATGCGTAATGTATGTTAGTTTTATTTATAATACATGATGTATTTTCACATTTTGTTCAGTAAAACCATATGATTACTTGCTTTTGATGCTTTATTTGAACCAATTATTATTATATATGTACTTTAAGTAATTTTAAAGGCTGCTGCTTAGGTCTATTTTTATTACCTCAAAAATGATAATTATCAAATGACTCGATTGCCAAAATATTTGTTAGTGACAGCCCTAAAATATATTTTTACTCACAATTTTAGTTTGATAAAACATTAGAGAGTTTGGAATACCTAGAAAAAATTTAAATGCCCATAGATTACAACATTTTATTAATTTGCATGACCTTTCCAGGTTAAAAAAAAAAAATCAAACTCCATATATCCATGTTTTTCAGGACAGTGGTAACCCTGGTTCTTCCATGAAAAGTATATTAAATTTTAGTTGTTTAAACTTATTTGAATGCTTTTGTCTTATTTTAAGCCATGATTACAAGTTAGAAGTTAGAACACTGAATCCACCATTTTGTCAGACAAAAAAAAAAAAAAATGAGTGAGATTAAAAAAAATGAGAGTATATTAAGTTTGATAGATTCGAACTTGAAAAATTGTGTATTGACAACTTTCCATGGTTGAAATAACATACCGTCTAGTGTTCAGTAATGTTTATTTCATGCTTTAAGTAAATATGAAAAGATTAGCAATTCACTGCCACTTAGACTGAGGTGCTATAGTGATCTGTCACGACACATTGAAGAGCCACAAAACGGTATTTAATGCATGGAATTACAAAATTTGAAAGCTGAGAGCTTGTTTCATAACAGAAGTAAGCTGCTCTGTCTTGTCTGTCGGTGCTTTGTCAGTTTCTTCTTTGCTCCACGATGTATTTTTCACTGCGTGAGAACGTGATGTGTAGTTTGAGAGCTGCTTGTCGGACATAGCAACAGTAACTAAGGGGGGGCAGGTTTTTGCAAATGACCCATCATAGAGTTTGATTGACAGGCAATCTGACTAATCAAAACACTAAATCCACCATTTTGTCTGACAAACAAATCAGACAGGAGAGTAGATTAACTTTGATGAACTTAAACTTGAAAAATAGAGTGTATTGAGGTCTTTTCACGGTTGAAATATAATACATTCTGATGTTCAATCATGTTTATTTCATGCTTTAAGTAAATATGAAAAGATTATCGGATCACTGCCGCTTGAACTGAGGCGCTACAGCAATCTGTCACGACACATTAAAGAGCCACAAAACGGTATTTATTGCATGAAATTACAAAATTTGAAAGCTGAGAGCTTGTTTCCTAACAGAAGTAAGCTGCTCTGTATTGTCTGTAGGCAAATTGTCAGTTTCCTCTTTGCTCTGTGATGTATTTTTCACTGCGTGACAACGTGGCGTGAGAGCACCATGTCGGACTTTGGAAAGCGTCAATTACAAAAGAGACTGTACACTTTTGTTTAAACCAGCATTTAATACTCTTTTGAAGCACATTTATTTTGAATTCCAAATGTATGCAGTCCATTCAGGTTTCTTGTATAAAATATGTGAAAAAATGTCATCAACCGTCCTTTAGTCTCACTCAGTTGAGTCTCTTGGAGTTTCTGAGTGCACAGAAAGGCTTTCCTGCATGCCTACAAATCACAAACAGGAAGTTTTTCAGCATGTTCATGACAATCGGTGTCACCGACTAAAACAGGAAGTATATCTACACCGTTATAAGACTGTGTAAGAGGTGTGTGTAGGCACCAATCATCCTGAACATGCTTCACATGTGCTTGAATGCAGGAAGTAACATTATCTGACAGGAAGCAGAATCCAGAAGCACTAGCTCATGACATGCTTGGTGGAAAATCTTTGAAGCCTGGATTGAGTTTGTGTACTGATCTTTTCCAACCTACTGAAAATTAATGAATAATATTAATATAACTGTAAACATAAGAGAAAAACAAGATCCTCTGGCCTCTAAGGAATGTAAGTAACACGTCAAACCATAATCGGAGTTCCCAGTCACATGGTTACCTGTGGAGCGGTTCGGCAGAAACCTCAAGGTGCAGTAGAGGTGATAAATAATAAACACACTATCTCTCTCTCTCTCGCTCTCTTTTTTAATAACAGTATTCCCCGTCTACTATTAACAAAACTGTAGAAGTTTAATAGCAATGTTAAAAGGAATCTTTACCACGTCATAAAAACCAACCAGATTCCAGATACCCTAAAGGCAGGAAGAGGGGAGGTGAAAGGAGTTAAAACTAACTCCATTTACAAGCGATCATTATCTGCTCTGTGCAATTATCCAAAATCTGTTTGTAATTTTAAAAAACTCAACTGGGTCCCGCCTCCACATTTCTCAAAGAAAGATTCCCTTATCATGTTTTACGCAGGGACAGAAAGGGTTTTAATGCTTAAGTTGGAAGAGATCGGTGTTTTGAAGCCGAGAGGCTTGCATTGCATGCTAGAAAATGCTGTCCTTTTAACTGTCATGTTAACAAGCCTGATTTTGAAAGACAGGTGGGGAAAAGGTCTAAAGGTTTGGTCACATTTGCTGTTGTCTGGCAAAGCTTTGCAGGCGAAATCCAAAAAACACAGATTTCGCTTGGTGTGAAACTGACTTCTGTGTGAGCTGTGCTTCACACATCTCTACGCTGCTGAAAATGGACCAGTTTGTTTGCATGCAAAATTTTGCTTAAATTTCGCAAATGTGACTGAACCTTAAGGAAATGGGCAAGTTATTGGAGATAAACCAGAGATGCAGTGGAAGTTAACTGGTGACGTATGGTTTAGTGGAAGATTGCCCGTACAATCCATAGAAATCAGGGTGCCTGTGGCTCTGTGAGGCGTCAATCCAGTCGTGCATGGAGAGCCCCTGTAGAGGCTGGGACATTGAGGGCGTGGAGGGCAGGGGGTGGGTGTAGTCCTGTGTCCAAGGGAAAGATCCCGAGCGCGGGTAGGGAGGATGGCCGCGGTGGTTCGATATGGAGGGGACGCTAGAGCAGTAGCAGTTGTCCATCGTGCACATAAGAATCTTACGGCCGCCGTACTGCGGCAGCATGGCCTGCTGGGACGAGCTGGGGTTGGGGTAGTCGGCAGGAGTGAAAACGGAGCTGGAATGATGGACAGACTGGGCGCCGCTGCTACTGCTGAGGCCTACAATGTGCTGGGTGGAGCTACAGGGAGCCATGGGCGGCTGCGACGTCGGCCCGTCTGCGGAGTTGGAACCTTGACCCAGGAACTGCTGTTTGCTCATGGGGCCTGACGAGGACTCCATCAGGCTGGTGCTGCTTTCAGGGAAGGCCGTGGAGTGTTTGCGTTTCTCACCCCCGGAGGTATTCACACTGGAGGGGTGGACAGAAACGCTCTGGAGGAAGTGCGCGGGAGTACTGAATGGTGCTGGAAAAAAGGAGGACAAAGAGTTTGATTTGTGGGAAAAACAGAAAAATAAAAACAGAAATATTCCAGTCGGTGATCTCAAATGGTTGTGCTTCAGGAACTAGATTTTACTTTGGATATCAAGTGATGCTTACGATAACGGTAATTTACTGGTAATGTTACAACTTCTCATACCGGCATTTTTGAAAAGGTCCTGTTGACACACAATCTCTTAACAGTAATTTACTGATAATTTACCTATGGCCACGTACACACCGCAGCTAAATTCGGTTGTCAGTTCACCTTTTATTCCTTAAATCGCGTTCTGTACACACATAATTCACTAATATACGGGAGTGACAACCGCATTCCACAACCGCATTAACTCCCGAAAAATACAGGTAGTGACAACCGCATTTACAGAAATTCTATGCAGTGTGTACAGAACTGAACTGAACAACTAGTTGTTAATGACATATCTAAACGCGCATCAGAAATGTGTCTTCGTCTGTACATGAGATGCAAGAAAATAATGGTGAAAGTATCCTTAGCTGATTTGGACACGGGGCTAGGCTAGTTGCGTTCACAAGCCCTGCAGTGTCAATATTGCCAGATCTTCACAGAAAAAACAAAACAAAACAGTAAAACACCCAAATGCTTTGAATTATAACACCAAAAAAATCATATATCCACCACAGACCACTTTATTAACTCCATAAAGTGGCAACACTACAAGACAGCGCTCTCTAAAGCAGCCTTCCCGCATAACGGCAAAATGTTGCTATGGTTACAAATGCGGGAGTGGCTGTTTCATACGCACAGAACGATAATTTATTGGACTCACTCCCGCATTTAAATGCGGCTGTCACACCTGAAACTTGCAGTGTGTACGTGGCCTATAATGACTCCAATGTTATGTGAAAAATACTTCTAAAACAATGCGATACTTCAATACGTCAGAACGCCGGCTCCAGCATTAGCAGCAGCATATGCGTGTGTCATGACAATGTTGTGAACGTGCGCTGAAGACTGACACGAAAGAGAAGAAATTGTTAAATAAAGTCATTATTTTTGTTTTCTTTGTGTACAAAAAGTATTCTCGTAGCTTCATTAAATTAAGTTTGAACCACTGATGTCACATGGGCTATTTAAGATGTCCTTACAACCTTTCTGGGCCTTGAACATGGTAATTGCATTGCTGTCTATGGGGGGTCAGAAAGCTTTTAGATTTCATCAAAAATATCTTCATTTTTTTCTGAAGATAAACGAAGGTCTTACAGGTTTGGAACAACATGAGGGTGAGTAATTAAAGGAGAAGTTCACTTCCAGAACAAAAATTTACAGATAATTTACTCACCTCCTTGTTATCCAAGATGTTAATGTCTTTCTTCAGTTGTAAAGAAATTATGTTTTTTGAGGAAAACATTTTAGGATTTCTCTGAACAGTGGACTTTTATGATGCCCCAGAGTTTGAACTTCCAAAATGCAGTTTAAGGGGAGGAAGAAACCGAGGATGAAGGGTCTTGTCTAGCTCTGTGTGAACTCTGTGTATTCTGGTACAAGACAGTTAGGGTAGGTCGAAAAACTCCCATCTCATTTTCTTCTCCAACTTTAAAATTGTCCTACAACGCAGCAGAAGTACCAACCCAGTGTTTACAAAGTGAACGTGCAAAGATGATCAAACACCTTTTACAAAAAAAAAAGCTAAAACAACGATGTAGGCCGATTTTAAAGTTGGAGAAGAAAAGTTTTTCGACCTACCCTAACTGTCATGAACCGGAATACACACAGAGTTAGACAAGACAAGCGTTTGTGGTTAAAGGTATTTTTTTAGAAAATAACCAATCGTTTTCCTAGATAACACCCTTCTTTCTTGGTTTGGATCGTTTAGAGCCACTTTGAAGCTGCTTTTAAACTGCATTTTGGAAGTTCAAACTCGCAGGGACCATTGAAGTCCACTATATGGAGAGAAATATTGAAATGTTTTCTTCAAAAAAATAGACATGAACATCCTGGATGATAAGGGGGTGAGCAAATTATCTGTACATTTTTGTTCTGAAAGTGAGCTTCTCCTTTAACGACAGAATTTTCATTTTTAGGTGAACCATCCCTTTAATGCATCAACTAATGTTAACTAATGGGGCCTAACTGTAAAGTGTTATTTGGCTTGCTTCAACCAAGTGACTATGCATGATTATATGGCCAGTGGTATTTTTGAGATTTTTATAGCTTTATAATGGAATCTACAATCCAAAAACCACTCAAGTTTTTCTTACCTTCCAGTATTTTTCTCAAGCTCTTTTCCTTTTTTGAGACTTCAGACAGGAATATTTTGGAATTAAGATGACCCACTTTGTAAGGAGGCAGAACACTGCCTGTGCTTGACTGTGATCTGTAAAAAGACCATTACACATGACCAGATTAATACATATTCCAAATGGGATTTTGTATTCAATTTATATATACATTTCTGCACTTTGGCTCATACCTGTCCATGAGCATTTTTACTGGTTTTGTGTTCTACAAAGCAAAAGAAAACAGAACAAAATATTAATCTCTTCTGCAGTCTACAAGCTGCTGCTTGACTGCCTCTTTATGTGTAAACACGGAAAAATCTGGAAGTGCAGATCTGCTGATAACAACCACACACAGACAGGGAAACATTTCTCACAGGTATGGGCACATTCACAATGTGTGTTTATGAGAGTATGTGGGTGAGTGCGAGGGGATTTATAGCGCAAGTCAGATGGGAGTGCGTTCAGGGAAATATTCGCAGTGTCCGAAAAACCAAGACAGCTGCCTTACTGCCCAGTCAGACAGACAGAATTTTTATATGAAGGAAACTGGTTTCAGACACCATGACATCATGTTTAATAATCGAAAACAGGGAGTATTTAATCACTCCACAGCTTTTTTTTTTCTAGACATGGAATCATATGTGGAAAACAAAAGAAATCTGAATTAAAAGTTGTTTACATTAATCAAAAATGACATTTATGAATTCATTTCGTTCTTTCAAACACTTCATCAGCATTTTTTCCCCAGCAGCATCCAAAGCTTACACACAGTGGATTGTGGGATATCACAGACAGTGAAGGATGAGCAGATGAAGGCATCTGTGAAGGGTGAAAGAGAGAATCGACCTCACCTTCATGATGTTAATATCCTCTGCCTTGTCAAACACAACTTGGACAGAGCTGAGCAGTTTCTTGGCCTCCTGACGGCGTTCATTGAGCTGGAGGGTTTGGGTCGAGTTCTCCTGGCAGTATTTGGAGTGTGCTTTATCCAGCACCTCTAGAGTTCTCCCCAGGTCATCTTCTAAGAGCTGGTGCATTTTGTGATACTGCACACGCACCTCCTCCTTTAGCTGCCGTACCTTATCCTGCACAACACACACACACACACACACACACACACACACAAGGGCGCATACTGAATTTCTATAGTCTCCTTCATTGTGAACACAGAAAAAGGAACCTGAATACAACTCTAAAGATATCTTTTTGATGTCTCAGTTGTTTTAAATTAAATAGATGTTTTTACAAGTCTCTACTACTCATCAAGCCTGCATTTACTTGATTCAAAGTACAGCAAAAGCAGTTATACTGTCAAATATTTTTACTATTTAAAATAACTGCTTTCTATTTGAATACATTTTAAAAATCACATAATTTCCTATGATCAAAGCTAAATTTTCAGCATCATTACTCCAGTCACATGATCCTTCAGAAATCATTTGAATATTCTGATTTGCTTTGTTAACCCTACACTATATCATTCAAAAGCTTAGAGTCAGTATAATATTTTTTTTATATAGAAATTGATACTTTTATTTAGCAAGGATACTTTAAATTGACCAAAAGTGATGATAAAGACATTTATAATGTTACAAAAGATTTATATTTCAGAAAAATGCTGTTCTTCTGAACTTTCTATTTAATCAAAAACACCTGAAAAAAATTATACTCAGCTGTTTTCAACATAATAATAATAATAATAATAATAATAATAATAATAATAATAATAATAATAATAATTTTTTAACAGCAAATCAGAATATTAGAATGATTTCTGAAGAATCATGTGTCTAAATAAATTACATTTTAAAATATATTATTCAAATAGAAAACAGTTACTTCAGTGAAAATATTTCAAAATTTGACTTGCTGTACTTTGGATCAAATAAATGCAGGCTTGGTAAGCAGAAGAGACTTCTTTGAAAAACATTACAAATCTTACTGTCCAAAAACTTTTGACTGCTAGTAGTGTATGTTTACTCTGAGAAAAATCCCCAGCAATTTCATATGCATTTTGGTTTTAGTTTCAAGTTTCAGAAAATATCCCAACAATGTCTCAAACTGAGCTCAGACGTGACAAAATATGTAATCAAAAGACATTTCACAAAAGAGATTTTAATATGAACTTCTCATTAAAATCTCCCAAAACCAAATATCTGAGCAATACTATCCACACTGATCTTTATAGATTTATATATTCTTATTGTAGTGTAAAATTATCATGACAACCTTTAGTAGAACCAGGGTATCTGTGCCATCTAAATTATATTTAAGAAAATTAATATGCTTTCACAAGATCATCCAGAACCAGACACAACCTTTTTGATTTTAGAAAATCTTGTATACAGTTAAATGTTTTACCTTATCAACCATTAAACTCTATTTTGCTTAGGTATTTGTCCTAATTTACTATTTTTCTGTACTATATTTCAATACTATTTTAGTATTATTTACTGTTCGTATTTATTACTATTTCAAAATAGTTTTTTATTTTAATTTCAATTGAAGTTTTAGTAATTTTGTTATGTGCTCCTGACATATATACATATATATATATATTATGTTTTTTAAGTTTAGGTATTTCATGTAATATTTACATTGCATTTTATTTCAGTTCTTTTTAAATGAATAAAAAACATGTAATAGTTTTCGTTTTTGTTAATATTAACAACACTTTTATATTTATGTCAAAACATGCAACATGCATCATGTCAGTTGAGATGAGTCAGTCATACAAAGTTCAGATTTTTGCTGATAATTTTGTTTTCATAGCTTAATATGAAAACATTCCACATGTGTCAGCACAACTTAGCTCTGTATGTGACCTTTCACTTGTGTTTTTTTGTTCATGTATGCCGGTTGAATGAAACATCTTTATGATTTGATTACAATAGATTCCTTAGAGGTTCATTAGTTAACATTAGTTAACTAACTACATTAGTTAACATGAAGTAAGAATGAACAATACTTCTCATATCTCTTCTTCTAATATTTTCATATTTGTATCTAAATCTCAGGAAATCAAGCAGATCCAATTTCAAAACATGGAGAATTTGATCAGACCTCTCTTTGACAGTATTATTTTGTAGTACAACATACTTGTCTAATTCATTTTCCTTAAACAACAAAAATAAAGACTGCAGACAGGGAGAAAAGGTCTTAAGCACAGACGCTCCCAATGTCATACCAAAAACAGCCTCTTACATATTCATTAGCTGCAGTAGAGGGTGAGGGGAGACACATGCAGACAGATAGACAGAGGAAGACAGAAGCGTGTGTGTGCATGCTCCTATCAACAGCTCCTTACCTCCACCAGTAGTTTGTCAGACTCCAACTTATACAGCTGCTCCTCGATGTCTTTCACTCGATCGTCAATGCGATCCTGCTGCTTCATTAACATATGCTGAAGGGAAGGGAAAAACAACACAAATCAAACTTTTTTTTTCACAGATTCATGATCTGTCATGCTAAAAAAAAAAAAAAACTGTAAGACTCCAGGATCAAGGAACACCTGAACTATGAACTTTTTTTTTTAAATATTGTTCATTTTAAAGTCAAACCCAAGCTAACAAAAGCAATACGCTCTCCATCTACTTCAAAATAAGACCATATCATCCTGCAGACCCTCTATATAACATGATTAGATAGATAGATAGATAGATAGATAGATAGATAGATAGATAGATAGATAGATAGATAGAAGCTCTAAACTGTAAATAAGTTGAAATGATAAAAAAACGTACTAAAAGAGATTTAATGTTTTATTTATCTACCTGCATGTCATTTGACTATTAGCCGACTTTAGAGAACTGAAACGTGACTGAGACATTGTTGAATTATTAAAATATTAAGCTAAAGTCTCAAGGGGTACTGCAAGAAAATATTTTGCTGTGTCAGACGGGTTCAGATGACAAAAAAAACTGATTTATGAGCTGGTTGTAAGCTTATTTTATTTAAAAATTACGTGAATTTTCTAAAAACGTTTTGGGGTGGAAATAAATAAATACAAATATTTATATGATCCAAAATACAGCAAAAACAGTAAAAATTTGAAATAGTTTTGCTATTTAAAATAACTGTTTTATATTGGAATATATTTTAAAATGTAATTTATTACTGTGATCAAAGCTAAACCTTTAGCATCATTACTCCAGTCATCATTGTCACATGATCCTTCAAAAATCTATAATAGTAATATACTGATTTGCTGCTCATTATGTTGAAAACAGCTAAACAGATTTTTTGTAGGTTTCTTTGATGAATACAAAGTTCAGAAGAACAGCATTTACCTGAAATAGAAATCTTTTGTATTATAAATGTCTTTATCATCCCTTTTGATCAATTTGAAGCATTCTTGCTAAATAAAAGTATTACTTTCTATAATTTCTTCCCCAAAAATAGAAAAAAAACAAAGAATTATACTAACACCAAGCTTTTGAATGGTATAGTGTATAATGTTATAAAAGCTTTTTATATCAGATAAATGCTGATCTTTGGATCTTTCTATACATCAAAGAATCCTGAAGAAAAAATAAATAAATAAATAAAATATTACTGTTTTAAATATTGATAATAATAACAAAAAATGTTTCTTGAGCAGCAAATCACCATATTAGAATGATTTCTGAAGGATCATGGAACACTGAAGACTGGATTAATGATTAGATGATTAAATTTGATCACAGGAGTAAATTACATTATAATATTACAATAGAAAACTGTTACCTTTTTGCTGTACTTTGGATCAAATAAATGCAGGCTTGGTAAGCAGAAGATTAAAAAAAAAAAACATTAAAAATCTTACTGTTCAAAAACTTTTGACTGGTACTGTATCACTCATTAGAGGATAATGATTAAAATCTACACAATCAACACCAAAATACAGCCTCAAAAATCCTGCAGGCCCTCTCTGTGACATCCAAAAATCTTATTACAACAAATGAGGAAAACAAAACATGTCGGCAATGAGACTAATTCATCAGAATCGCACGCACACGTTTGCTTTGTGATTCTGCTTGCTATTAGGTGTCTGGACAGGTTTTAAATTGGATTCAGAGGAAGCCACTAACCCCAAAGCTCCCCCATCCCCCAGCCAAATCAAAGCCTGACAGTGTGCTGAAGCTTTTATAATCCCCTTTATACTCGGTCTAACATGCCCACAAGAAGAACACTGCACCTCACCACACCAAAGTCCACAGGATGCTGAATAACAAGCCAATTTAGTCATTTAATCACATAAATGTCCATGCAACATGCAATAGGCCGATTGCAAAGGGAGAATGCAGCTGTCATGACAACAATAACGCACATTGTGCATGCACGAGTGTGCGCATTAATAAGTGTGGAAATTTGAAGCAGAGCGTGAGGGGGCAAGGCCGTCTCGGGCTCTCATTTTGCTCGCCATCGCTCCCTTTGTTTGCACGGGCTTCTTTCAGTGTCAGTGACAGATTGTCATGTTATCCCAGCATAGTGAGATGTGCACGGGACCGCTGCAGGATCTATAGGTCACATGAGCGGAGGCAAATTCTTGGGGCCTGCAGCAACCCGGGCGCCTGCAAACCCCTGCATGGGTGCCAGGCAAACAAACATCATCTCTATAGTCAACAGTTAACAGCGGCCACTGGTCACCATGGACACTGATAGAGCGCAACAGTGCGGAAGTAAAAATCACATTCATTTTCTCCAGCTCTGAGCAGTGTCATTTCAACTTTTTTTAACAAATTAACAATAAAATACTACATTATCCACAATTATGAAGTGAGATACACCAATCAGAGAACTTGCTATGTCACTATATATTGATACACCAGATACTGTGCCCATGGGGGTTTGTAAAATCTAATAACTAAATCATATGGAATCATATCAAATGGAAAATTATATATATATATATATATATATATATATATATATATATATATATATATATATATATATATATATATATATATATATATATATATATATATATATATATATAAATATAAATAATACATAACTCTGTCAATCGATTAAAAAAAAAAAGACTAATCAATTAATAATTTCTTCTGAAATTAATCATGATTAATCCCACCTAACATTAAAGTTTTTAAATATACTTTTATATTGCAATAATATCACATTCAATCTTCAAATTAATGTAAAAACAACATAAAGACTGTATTTTTTTAATGGCAGTTTATGACTAAAGGAGAGTTTCACCATTTTACAAATAAATCCTAATCACAAACTATATATATCATTGGAAAGGTCTATATAACAAGATAGTCTCCTAAACAGAAATTTTACCTTTTTTTGAGTTACAAATTATGTAGGAAAAGTCATAGATTTATTAATGACAAGAGCGCATCTCAATAATCTACTTCATAACAGGAGTTCTGACCTGTCACAAAAAGACAACCATTACCTTTTACCTTACCACGCTTTAGAAATCATAAGAAATGATACATCACTTGAAAACTTAAAATCAAAATTCATCCTTTGAAAACCGTTTTAAAAATCAGACATTACCATGAAAAATGTACATCAAAATCATATTACAAAATATCGTTCACGATTTATAAAAATTTAAGTGTGAATATTGCATTTTCACGTCTATGTTAAAAAATGGGAGTGACCGTTAAAGGGTTAAATAGAGATGAATCTTTTTTTTTTTCTTTTGTTTATTTTGGCACAGCAGCTGGGTTATTAGCTTATTTGGCTGCTATTACTTTAAGAGCTGCTGCTGCTGAATGTGCGCTTTAAAATAAAATGAATAATTTGCATGTGCGCGCAATAGAAGAGCATTCGCTATGAGCACGCTATAATGCCTGACAGGACAGGAAGATTTGTTTTTACTGACAACATCTCATCTCAGCACAGTTCACTGTTCTACTGAAGCTCCCTCGTCCACACTCATTTGACTAGCGCCTGTCGCTGAGGCAAAGTGAAGTGCACGCCTGTAAAGTCCCCCGTTTGATGTGGTCGTAAAAACGTTCTGCATCTAAATAAACGCACTTCTTGTCAAGAAAAAAATGAGACAGAAACAGCAGTTGTGAGTGGGGTAGCCAACCTAGCTCTGCCCCTCTGTTAACTGCGCTAAAGATTTTTAACGCCGTTAAACTGGAAAAATGTATCGCCTGCATTAATGCACTAACCAATCTGAGCCCATTGGGTATTTCTGGGGGAGGGGCCTCAGAACCAGGAAGTCAACAGACTGTTTTTAGGAGAACAAAAACAGCAGTGTAGAACAAAGGTTAAAAAAAAATTTAAAAAAGAAGCATGAACATATGTTACAGTGCACCCAATTAACATAATCAAGCCTTGAAAACAGCTGATTGACCACCCCTTTAAAAAACAATTCAATTAAATCTGATTCTGTTGCATAGAACTGAATAAAAATAATATAATGACATTTAATATTAATATATTTTCTGTCCAATTTTATTGTTTTACTTTCAGTAAAAATGTGGTTATTTAATTGGCTTGCATTTTTAAATTCAGCAAAAAGAATAAAAAAAAAAATAGATATAATTTTGTTAAAAAGCATTTTCAGTTTCAGCCAGGAGCATCCAGAAATTTCAGTTTCCATTTTGGCCCAGAATTTTCCTTTGGTGCAACTTCAAAATAATCCTACGTCACTGTTTTAGGTTTTTTTTTTTGTAAACCTTCTTTGCATGTTCACTTTGTAAACACTGGGGTGGTACTTCTGCAGCGATGTAGATTTTGAAGTTGGAGTAGAAAATGAGATGGGAGTTTTTCAACATATCCCAACTGTATTGACCTGGATTACACAGAGTACGCATGTGCTTCGCAGGGCTAGACAAGCGGAGCATTTGAGGATAAAAAAAAAGTATAATTTATTTATTTTTTTTTAGAAAATGACCAATTGTTTCACTAAACAAGACCCGTATTCCTTAGCTGGGGTCGTTTAGAGCTCTTTGAAGTTGCATTTAAACTGCATTTTGGACGTTCAAACTCACAGGCACCACTATATAGAGATGATTCCTAAAATGTTTTCCTCAAAAAACAATTTCTTTAGAACTGAAGAAAGAAAGGCATGCACATCTTGGATGACAACGGTATGTCTGTAAATTTTTGAACCACTTTTAAAGATCTCCATGCAGTTTTCTGGCAATAAAAATGCTGAAGGTTTACAGTTTGAAAGTGGACAACTTAAGACATTAGTATTGTAACTTGTAGTTTAAAATAAAATTATATTATAATTATGAAGAATTTATTTTATTATAAAGTACAATTGTACTGTTACAATATGTTTTTATATATATTTTATAATTAATATTCAAAATAATAGTTAAAAAAAAACAACAAATGTTGAAACTAAATTTTTGCATGTATCAGCAGCAATGAGATGCTTTCTTATAAGATTAAATGTTTATCTTATCCATGATTATTAGTCAACATCAGAAAACCCAGAATATGTGATTGAATTATTGAAGATATAAAAATCAAAGCTAAAGGGTTACTTCAAAAAAATATTTTCAGCTAACAAACATGTTGGGAATCCCTGATCTGGGAGTTGGTTAAAGCTGTTTTTTATATTATTTAAACATTTAGCGATTTATTTTAGGTTTATTAAATTATTCTGTCATTTTTTCCATATTTATCATTCGTAGCTTCTGTGAAATACCAATAAAATACAAAAAATGAGTTTCACTGACAACCATTAAATCATCCTTAGTAAAGAAGCTAATCTCAATGCACTGCATTCATTGAACAAATCTGAGATGAAATGTTGAAATAGCTGAAAAATGTTACGTATTTCTGGGCTTATGATCACATCACTTCATTCACTTAGCAGCATGTTAATGCTAACTTCAAAGTCAATAGTAATTTGATCTCTCCTGAGTTTTGCGTGAGGAGATCTGTTTGTGTGGTGAGCAAAGCCGCTGCCCATGTAGAGCGTTCCATTTCAGTTAGCGTGCTGTCATTAAAGACAGCTGTCTATGTAGGCAGCAGACAGCAAAACAGCTCACTACGGTGTGGAACAGATCAATAATTTTTAACAGATGAGTGTACCATTGCTTTGGTCTTAACATACTGGTATTTGGAGCACAGTGTCAACAGTGGTATCAGACTGAGTCACCGATTACACACGGTTACGAGTGCAGGAAACTGTACATCTTCTGCTCGACAATGGCCGAAGCGTCACGCAACATACCAGCAGGAAGTTACACAAAATTACTGTACTCCTGGTGCCATTAAGCTTATCAGCAATCAAAAAAGGTCCTTTTATTTAAGGGTTTCAATTTGATACAATTGTTGGCGTACAGATGAATGTATCCGTGTACCATACATCTGTGCGAGCGCTTCTCGTTTCAAAACACGCAGATGTGCAGATACGATCTGTCAATCTCTTTTGATTGGGAGCACGGAAGGTAGCATCTAAAGAACCTACAGACTTCTACAGACAATGAACTGTTTCTGTGATAAATGTAAGCTATTTAATTGCAGCGACGCAAAGCCTGATGATAGGCTTGTTGATGGCTTTTTTACGCTTTTAAGGTGAAGAAGATTGGAGCTCAGACTGAGACCAGAATAATCTGGTTTTGTGGGGTAGTGTGAGGGGCGTGTGTGAATTTCACAGCTAAATGCTGGATTGAGTTGATTTATTTCCGCAGTTTGTAAGTGACTCAAAACAACCTACGTACAGCAAAGACAAAAGGTCAAGCATCTTGGCAGCTCTATGTGAAATGTGCACAGTGCTCTGAATGCATAGCGATAACTCACAATTCACTTCTAAATGGACACGTGTACTTCACAGTATTCATTCATAATCACAGATGAAAAACTCTTTTTAATTTTCAATTTTCTAATGAATGGTGCATGATTTTATGAAACAGATCAGAGTGCATATCCACTCAAAGAAAGGTCAGTAGACACATCCTACATACAGATCTGACACTTTCCATGAATACAATAACCTTCTGTGTGAACAGAGCATTTTGCAGTGAGAACTATTAGATGTTTTTTTTTTAAATCATTATCTATCATAAAAAAGCACCCAGATAATGAGCACGTTTAATATTTACATCCACTCTTAAAAGGATAGTTCACCCACAAATAAAAATTCTGTCATGAATTACTCACCCTCATGTCGTTCCAAAACCGCAAGACCTTCATTCATCTTAAGAAAACAAATTAAGTTTTTTTTTATGAAAATGTTTTGATGATTTTTAACGAAACCCAAAAGCTTTCGGACTCTGACTAGACAGCAATGCAACTGACATGTTCAAGGCCCGGAAAGATAGTTAAATAATTATTTTTGTTTTCTTTGCACAGAAAAAGTACCATATTCTTGTAGCTTCTTTAAAAAAATTAGGGCTGAACCACTGATGTGACTATTTTAACCTTTATGGGCCTTGAACGTGGTAGCTCTATTGTCTATGCAGGGTCAGAAAGCTCTAGGATTTCATAAAAAAAATCTTAATTTGTGTCTCTAAGATGGACGAAGTCTTATGGGCTTGGAACAACATTAAGGTGAATAATTAATTTTAATTTTCATTTCTGGGTGAACTATCCCTTTAAATCGTGATTATGACCTGTCCCACTTCAGAGGTCTTGATCTCATATCCACTAAATCCTACAACAATATTAAACTTTTGACATACTCGGTTTTAACCAATATTCAGTTAATTGTAGAAAAACAATTCATTCTTAACCAATTTATTTAAATTTAGTTACATATCACTTTTTTAAACATGTCACATAAAAAGCATACAAAAACTGAAATAGATCTAGGCTGCCTTAGAAATGGGTTGCTAAAATGATTAGAAACTAAAACATCTGATATCACACTTAGATTGATAACTATACACACCAGTCACACATTGTTGTGTTGTTCAATATTGTTTAACATTGTGTCTTTAATGTATAAAACCTAAATTGCCTCATTGGAGATGCTAAGGACATCAAAGATAGATTCCAATTATGTATAAATGAATGAAATGAAATGTAAATCTATCTAAAAGCTTACTTGGAAGTGCTGACGGCACTACATCTTCCACCTGATCATTTATCCTGGAATTAATTACTGTATGAATAAAGCATTTCTATATATTCAACAACCTTACTTTTAGATGTGCTGCTCTATGCTATCACCACCACTACCACAAAATAAATTATGATTCATCTGAATTAATCATTTAAAAATCACACAATCACAATGCTCTCTAGAATCCGGTGCCCCGCCCCCTACACTATAAATAGTCACTGAAGCTGCAGCTGAAATCGGTCACTTGTTCACAGAGTTAGCATTTTCTATATGGCAAATAGCATGTAGCAGTATATAGGGAATAGGGAACAATTCAGACAGTGTAAATATGCTTTCCATTGTGGCAAAAAAAGTCTGGTTTCACGTGAACCACTGAGGAGTGCACTCAGTCTGCTCCGGTCAGAAGGCACGATAGCACTGAGCGGATCTAGGGTGACCACCTGGCAGTAGTTCTGTTGCGGGACATAGATGTGATTTTGCGGGACAATGCAGGACACGTGTGAGACAGATACATTTTCTACTGTTATGCTATTTAAATACTGATTTACCTCCGTTGTCATATGCGCTTATTTACATTTCTGAGTGCACACATGTAAGCGAGAGAAAATGCGTCCGTTTCATGTAAGATGAAGAGAATCCACCTGCGGGAATACAGATTTGTGCCCTGGCATTACAATAATTCGCACTTGACATTTGTCATTTAAAATAACTCCACAGAAATCGCCTCAAACGAACTATTAAAATAAGAAGAAAGTGACATCTGATAGCTGCAGAATATTGTGTATCTGCGCACGACCATTTCCATCGGTGGTGCTACCTTGATGAGGTCTGTACATCTTTTGCGTGAAAACTACACCAAAAAAAGAATAAATAAAAAGGCTTTCTTAAAAATGCAAAATAAAGAAAATGCGGGACATTTTCTCAATATGCGACGTGCGGGACAAGGGACGAAAATGCTGTGCGGTACAACGCAAAGCAGGACGGGTGGCCACCCTAAGCGGATAATATGCGTGAATCTGCGTAGACCACAAAAAAAAATCTATACAGAATGCTATATTTTATAGCGATATGGGTAGACTAGGAGGAGACATGGTTCAACAAACAGCACTGACAAGTAGATGAGATAACGCACTTTTTAAACTGCGCATCCTCAGCATCACTATAATCACTGTTTTGCTTTAGCAACAGTTTCATATTGAATCTAAATGCTGTCATAAACTGTCAAATGTGGCTTTACCAAGCTTAACGGCTCAAGCTGTGATATAAACGGAACGCTATTAGTTATTTAAAAAGGGGGGCAGAGCTGCTCGATATGTCCCACTCTGTCTTCCTGTTTCAGTTGAAACTACATCAACTCAAAGAATAAAGCTGCACGTTTCAAGGCACTTTAGTGGACATTTAAAACATAAAAATGAAGAGTGGAAGGAAGTTACCCTTCTGGAAAGCAGACATCTGTTTCAACCTGTTTGAACAGTCTATCTAATATTATGAAAAACAATAAAGAGGTCTGTTTATCTTGGCAGAAGCATGATGACAATGGGAAATGGCACGGCCCCCAGCATGATGAAGCAAAGCACATATTACAGTACAAACTGCTTCTACATAATCTCATCGTACATTCATCTGCAGCAGCAGCAGCTTTGTCCAGATGAATCGCCATCACAAAAGACATTGCCGGCAACGTGTCTAGCTGATAAGGCAAGCTTGCTTACCACTCCACATCCTCCTTATTTTCCTACCAGACTCGTTTCACCCAAGGTTTGCTTTTGCAGTTAATTCCAGAACACTTTCTTCGAAATGATTACGTGTTTATGTGATCCTATGCAGAACATGTCACGGGCGCAAACAGTGAATGGTATTCACCACTTTCACAATAATATGACTGTGATTCCAAACATCTGAAGTCATCCGACTGTACTGAATGTTTCTCAAGGCCAACCGAGAGAGTCATATAACGCTGTCTGGGCTTGCCTGCGTGCAGCGGTGTGATAAGAATGGCCTCTCAAATTATTCAGTGACACCACAATCAATTTTCAAGTCTTTCTAGAGCAAAATCTAGAGGACAATTACATTTCGAATGATCCCGTCCAACCCAGAGCATGACTAATTTGCAGAAAATGGTCCAATGTGGGCCGAGCCAGGCATCCACGCATAATTCCTCACCGCTTGTGTCCTATACTTAAAACGCACGGAGCGTGAATGTCATTAGGTAATCGTCCCCAAAAAAGTAAACCGGTTTCAAGCTGACTCCTGTGATAAAAAAGGGGAAAAGAGATAGTAGGGTGATCCTCCATCGGATCTCCCATGATGTCATCCCTGCAAACAGGAGGCGGATTATTGGGAACGGAGCAGAAAGGGAACTGAGGTCACTCCCTTCCTGTGTCTGCCTGGAACCCACGTCCTATTCCTGAACAAGAGGCGAGGGAGCAAAGAAGGCCAGGCAGTTTTACTGTGGGACTACTTGAGTCACACTCTCTAAATTTATGCACTTGCGAAAGAAAGAACAGAGGGATGTGTGTGTCTTTCAACAGCAGCTGTGGGTAGAGCAAGCCTTGTGTCCATTTCCTCCCTCTCTTTCCCCCTCCTTTTACAGACACTTGGCTGCTTTAGGAGCCATGACACATTGGCCATCTAAAAAGCATTCCTCCACGCATCCAGAAGTCGGCCCTGCCAAGTCCAGCAGCAGCTCACCTCACAACAGTTCATTATTCTGGGAGGCAGCTGAAGGAACAGCGTGTTTTTTCACTCCTACACTGCAGAATGTCCCAGCTAATTTTCTCATTAGCATATCCATCACAGTGTAATTGATAGGTAAAAACAGCTTTTAATAAGTAGCTTTGGGGATCAAGACAAATAATTGCAGGAAATAAAAATAGAAAGATGTCTTTGCATCCTTTCCCTTTACAAATGGCATTATCATCACAACAATCTGAGGAAAGTTTCAGTGAAAAGTGAACATACATTTCTAATCGTCTGTGCAAGTTTTTGTGAAACCTGATGATCATGTTCTCCAGCATGATTTGACCATGGACCACAAAACCAGTCATAAGGGTCAATTTTTTGAAACTGAGATTTATACATCATCTGATAAATAAGCTCTTATTAGGACAGGACAACATTTGGCCGAGATACAGCTATTTGAAAATCTGCAATATGAGTGTGCAAAAAAAATTTAAATATTGAGAAAATCGCTTTTAAAGTTGTCCAAATTAAGGTAGGAAATTTACAAAATATCTTCATGGAACATGATCTTTACTTAATATCCTAACGACTTTTGGCATAAAAAAATAAATCGATAATTTTGACCCATACAATGTATTTGTTGGCTCTTGCTACAAATATACCCGTGCTACTTATAACTGGTTTTGTGGTCCAGGGTTACATTTAGGATGATCCAAAGAGCTTCACTGAAAGAAGAACATCTGACCACCTGGACAAAGAGTCACATGATCAATGTTACACATTTACTTATTTGATTAGTGACCTAGAAATCTGAAACATTTCTCCATTTGCATCAATTTAAGTGGACTTTTGGACCCCACTGTATATATTTGCTAGTATATGATTATCAGACATTCAGTTTTCCGATTTTCAAGAACTTGATGTTGAGATAAACCCTTTAGCATGACAAGTCTATGTAAATAGTCTCATCTATAAAGCAAACAAGATAAGTATTCCTCTCTGAAGTGCTACTAAAGCTTGTTTTATGGACAAGCTCATTATTTCTTTCTGCTATTTGGCAATCAGTCTCACAGGAAAGAAGAAAATATGTGTAGGTGGCATTTGAAGTGAGCGTTTCAAATCAAGCACTCTGAGAATAAACCTCTTTGGAGCCAAAAAAAAAAAATCTCTTCTTAGCAAAGATTTACTTTTTGTGAAATTTTAGATAACAAAATACTTAATGCGTTCATTCCGAAGTTGATAAACTTATAGAACAGATATAGGCATTTTATTTGTCCTGAACATTACAAATGGCACTAAAACTAGTTTTTTTTACACTTATTCTAACTCACTTTGGAGCTATTAGTCTCTGTTAACTTAATAAAGCAGAAGTCCCGATATTTCTCGCTCTGCAGAGTGTTGACAGTCTCATTATACTGGCGTTAACATTCGGCTGACAGGGCAGAGAGACTCAGGATATGACTGAAGTAACTAGGAATGGTAGCAAAAAACTTATGTTCCAGCGCAACTAATGTTTCAAGAGGAAGTGATTGCTTCAGCCTTTGAAAGGAAGTTCACTCCTCACCCCATCCATATCTAATAAGTCCATTCATGATGAAAAAACATTATGAAACTGATTAGGGAGACAAAGTTCAGTCCTTTCAAGTTCACAGTACTTTATATCTAATTGAGTTTTTTTGCCATAATTAGGCTACATTTTGCTCCTCATTAAGCCAAAGATTTTCACAGTACTGTAATTAAGTGATACAGTGTAAATATATATGTAATACAAAAGAAAAGTACTTTCTCTTACTACTATTTATTGCTACAGTATAAATGGATAATGAATATGGACAATGAAACATTATTAAATAAATACAATTTCCTACACTATAATTATATTAAACAATTAGGCCTTCAAACCAGCTTTTCAGAATCTTTCTGACATTTTGTTTAAATAAGAAATGCAATTTGTTGACCAAAAATATTTGGCTGAAACGCCAAAAATGAATGTTTGGTTTTGGCCAAGATAGTTCTAGAAGGCTGAAACAGTGACATTTATTAAGCACTTCTCTGATTATACATTTTGACCATGTGTCTATTTCATGCACACAACATGGATAATCTACAACAGGTGAATTTGTCAGCAATATTGATGCACCTCAGACCAAAAATGATGCTAAAGCAGCAATATGTAACATCTGTTCAACTAAAATACCAGAGAGGCAGCTTGTTGCCGAAGAGCTTTACTATGACTAAGAACACGACACCCTAACAGCATTATGAGTTCAATAACCCAGTTACCCAGTTTCGGTTTTGGCTAAATGTAATCTTTAATCTCGGTTTCATTTTTACAGTGAAATATTTTTTCTTCCCATAATTTTTAATCAAAATGTAACAACACCATCTTCTGATGAAACAACATGGTGACGTACACAGAATCTGTTTAATCATTCAGTCCACTTAGATCTACCTCCATCCAATCAACAACCAATAGGGATGTAACAGTATTATCAATATTGTGGTATCATGATAGCAAAACTTGCTGATATCATCATGCTCACATGACTATATGAAACGATAGGCCTTCTGGACAAAGTATAGTTTTCAAATATATTTAAACTTCTTATTCTAACATCAATGGTCTTTAAAACTGTGTTTTGGGCCATCATACTTTGGCACAGTATCTATCAAACAAACAAACCAAAATCAAAATATTGATTAATATATTCATTCGCCGCGCATTTCAAAGTGAAGTGTGCACTTGGTTCAGGCGATCAGCTTGCGATCCACTGTTCTTCCTCTTTATTTTGAATTCTCAAAGTGCATTAGATATAGTGATTTAACTTTTAAAATGTATAAAATGTTCATTTTTAAATAATCGCAATAAATATTGTATCGTGGACCTCATAGACTTCGAGATATTGTGAGATTTTGATATCATTACAACAACCAAGTCCCTGCCAATTTTTTCCCTTTTTCAGTAACCCGAGACTTTAATATACAAAATTAATACACATTCACACTCGATATCTTATCTCCCTCAAAAGAAGTTGAGAACCGTATGTGACCACAAAACAATTCATAAGGGTCATTTTTTTTACATTTAGATTTATGCATCATGGTTTGTTAGGACAGGACAACATTTGGCCAAGATACAGATATTTGAAAATGCAAAATCTGAAAATATCGCTTTTAAAGTTGTCCAAAGTTCTTAGCAATGCATAATCAAAAATTACGTTTCGATAAATTTACGGTAGGAAATTTACAAAATATGTTCATGAAAAATGATCTTTACTTAATATCTCAATGATTTTTGACATAAAAGAAAAATAGATCATTTTGACCCATGCAGTGTATTATTGGCTATTACCCGTGCTACTTACAACTGGTTCTGTGATCACATGTATTTAAATTATTTAAGTTAGCAAAGTTTATTATAGGTAATACACCAACTTGTTGAACTTTAAACCAGTTCAGGGCATGAGCTAACCAGGCGAACTTAATCCACAGTATACCTCTGACGTCTAAAATGGACTGTGGGCTCAGTCCCTGATGCAGGAGGAGTCTAGTTACACCCTTACAGAGAAGTTCAGCGCAAAGCACTCACCCTGATGTCATTGCGTCGTACTTCCACGTCGCACACCGCATGGCCGTGGTTGGGCGCACATCTGGAGAAGCAGCAGTACTGGCAGACCGCCACCTGTTCCACATCGCAGTGATAGAGTCTGTACTCATCGTGGTGCGGGCAGCTCCAAGCCTGGACTTCCTCAGCCGCCACCAGTAGATGTCCAGGAGCAGGACATTGCTGCTGGAGATGCGTCTGGATGTGAGACTGGCAACACGGCGCATTGCAACGAAGACACACTTTCTGCGCTTGCAAAGGAGGCCCTCGCCTACAAAGAATGCAATGCAACACGGCCGGAGCTTTCTCGACGTTCAACGCGTTGAACTTTTCTACAATGTTAGTCAGTTTGATGTTCTTCTCCAGGTTTGGTTTCTGGTTGTACGCATGGTTACATTCTGGGCACCGCACGTTGGCCGTGTCTTTGGCCCAGGCCTCGCTGATGCAGCTCCGGCAGAAGTTGTGCTTGCACGGCAGCTGCACGGGCTCCACGAACACATGCAAACAAATGGGACAAATGAGTTCCTCCTCGAAGCAGTTCCGCCAGTTCTCAGCCATCTCAACCAGTTGATCAGACATCCAGTTTTGAGTTAAAGGAAAACATCAAGTTCTAGCACCAGCCCAACAAGGTTGTGCTCATTTTTGTGACTCCTTCATTTAGATCCAGGTGTTGAGCACAGAAGCCCCAGAGAAACAGCTGTTGATCAGACCCAAACATGCCAAGGGAGCGTTTCTGCTCCTGGCAAAGTTAGTCAGCAATCAAATACCACAGTCGGGCGTGAAAGAAGGAATCTGACGTGCAGGGTTCCTTTTTTTAACGAGACAAACGTCGACAATCTAACGACAAATGATAACAATAAAAGAAGGAACACTAACTACTTATGCTTAACGTTAGTTTAAAAAAATAGTTTTACATTTATATACGATTTTTGACCGTTTGATAACTAACTAAAACAGTAATAATAATAATATATTAATTTATGCAAGTTGTTTGTTTTTGGGCTTTATCTGATGACTATTATTTAAAAATAGATATATATATATATATATATATATATATATATTAAAAATGTTACTTTACCTGGAAATACCGTTATTGGACGCTATTCTTCTGAGGCGCCGTAAATTATGCCATTTATCGGTCAAAACCGAGTAGAAGCGTAAACGTGTCAAAAAAGTATCGGTCAAACCAATTATCAGTCTATTTCCAAATGTGGCACCCAAATCAAACCTCGGAGACAGACGGAGGACGCGTTAAATGCCTCAGTGACAGATGACTGACTATCCGCTGAAAGATAACGAAACTGCTAGTTAAAGGCTACGACTTCGTCTACTATCCAGTGTCAGTCAAGATAAGATCAGTTAAGTCCAAATTAAAATGTCGTATGGTCGGAAGCATGTATTTGCTAAGTTTAAAACAGGAAAAGGGTGACGCCACAAGTTCTTAAAGCGCTGAAACGTCCTTTCGTAAGCAGCTGTATAGTCATTTACTGAAGCAGTCGATCACGCATTTGATTTGTGCCCAGGGCACATGACATTTGCCCTGCTGGAATTATAATAAAGTAGACCTGAGCCTCTGTGCTGCTCGTGTAACACTATATCGATAGGATTTCTGTGCCCTGTAACTATAAGAGAGGAGGCAGCCGGTAAAGCTAGAAAGACTATTTTATTTTGAATGAACGTACTATTGACGCGCATACATGTATGCCAAGATGCTCACAAAGAGCTGCGATTTTATCATGATCAAAGCTATTCTCTCGCTATCTGTGTTGGTTAAACATTATAGAATAATCCACAACCTGATCCCTGTCCATGTTTCGCCTGATGTTTACCTGGCCGCACTTACCAGAGACGGATTGCATTCACATTAGGCATTTTTAGAGCCTAATGTCATGTATTTTTATTCCGACAAAGCTAACTCGCCTAAAATATTCATGCATTAAAGCCAGATACCTTTGTTGCTCTTAAAGGAGACGATATCGTTTGGCCCTTGTTATCGCTCATCAGCCATCTTGTTTTCCTGTTTAACGCGAATTAAAAACGACGTATCTATTTACTTTTCCTCTCATTTGTATGCCCTTTTATATAGACGCCTCACGTAAAGCACAAAGATCCAGTTCTGCGATCGTCCAGGGATATCACGTCCTTTAAACGTTAGTCCTGATTGAAAACAGATGCTTCAGCGCCGTATTCCAATCTGCGTCTGTTATTATTTATGATTTTTTTTTCCTTTCAAGCTAATCCTAGATGAGAGGAATGCAGGCACAGGACTGCAACTCAGGATACAGTTCACATACTCCCCCTTCCCTCATCACGTGATCAGCGCGGACTTGATACATAAAGTGGGAGGGGTTATTCAACAGGGGCGGGGTTTGATTTAAAGGGACACGCTTCAATTTTTTGAAAGCTGTCAAATGTTTAAATTCGGTTACTCTCCAGTCAATAAGCCGTTTTCTTCAATAGCGATATCTTAAAGGCACACTATTTTTTTAATTAAAATATCCAAAAAACACTAGAACAGTGTTATATATTTTGCTGACTTGTGTACTTCTATTATCCCAAATGTTTCGAAGAAAAATTACAAGTAATTTCACCGACAACATGCTGTCAGACAAGACAGAGCAGGTTACTTCTAAAGCAAGGTTTCAGCTTTCAATTTTTTGTAACTTCTTTAAGAAATTCAAACAATAAATACCATTTTGTGACTCTTCAATATGTTGTGACCGATCCCTGTAGTGCCTAAGTTCAAACGGCATGTGAACGGATTATCTTTTTTATATTTATATAAAAAAATCTATCTCCTGTCCGGTCTGATTTGTGTGTCCGACAAAATGGCGAACTGAATGTTATGACTGGTCAGATAGCATGTCAATCAAGCTTTGTGAATCTGTCAGTTACTCACCCTCGTGTCGTTCTAAACCCATAAGACTTTCGTTCATCTTTGGAACACAAATTAAGATATTTTTGATGAAATCCAAGAGATGTCTGACCCTCCATAGACAGCAAAGGTCCTACCACATTCAAGGTCCAAAAAGGTACCAAGACCATTAACAAAATATTCCATGTGACACCGGGCCGGCCCTGGCCAATTTGCTGCCCTAGGCAAGATTTTACCTGCCACTCCTTGCCTCACCATTCCACCAGTGTTCATTGTCTTAAAACATTCACACAGAAACTGCATATAGATATTTCAAAAGTGTATCTAAAGAGAGAAATGGAGGATTATGTTTGACTATTGGGTGTTAAGCTACATTTTCTTATTAAAAAAAGCTGATGATAGTGAAACAGTAACACTTACAATAAGGTAGGCCTATCGTTTTTTTAACATTAGTGAATTAACTTGAACTAACAATGAACAATACATTTGTATCATATTCATTATTTTTGTTAATGTTAGTTATGGAAAATTAACCTTATTTTAAACTGTTTCCAGTGAAACTATAAAAATATAGGTGCTGCATAAGTCCACAAACAAAACTAATAAAGCTTTGTTTGAACACTTCTCTACCATCTCACAGTAACGTTACTGTTTAATCTTCAAAATGAATTTGAAGTGTTCAATCTCTGGAACTTCAGACATCGTTATTACACTAAAAAAGACGCATTAAAAAACAAAACAAAACAAAAACACGCATTTTGGCGCCCCTAGCATTTGCCTATTATGCTACGGGCCGGTGTTATGCAGAATTCGGCCCTGATGTGACATAATTTTATGAAGCTACGAGAATACTTTTTGTGCAAAAAACTGAAAGAATTTTATTTAATAATTCTTCTCCTCCTGGCGCCATTTTGTAGAGTACCTGGAAGAATTATTGAATAAAGTTATTTTAGTTTTTTTGAACAACAGAAAGTATTCTTGTAACTTCATAAAATTACGGTTAATGTCACTGATGTCACATGGACTATTTTGTCGATGTTCTTGGTACTTTTCTAGACTTTGAACGTGGTAGGACCCTTGCTTTTTATGGAGGGTCAGAAAGCTCTCGGATTTCATCAAAAATATCTTAATTGGTGTTCTCAAGACAAACAAAGGTCTTATGGGATTGGAACAACATGACAGTAAGTAATTAATGACAGAATTTCTTTTTATTTATGGGTGAACTATCCCTTTACAAAGTGTCTAAGTACAGGAACATCCAATCACATGTATTTAGAAGCAAAACCAAAAATATTTATTTAGCAACTTACCTTTTTAAAAACACAGCTGGTTCAGAATTTGTCTGAGGAATTGGTGCCTGAAGTTTACAGTAGTCAGTCTCCTAAAAGAATGTTAGCCACAGACCTCATTTTACTCAACAATAAAATAAAATGTAATAAAAACATTTGAAATGGAACCCATGGCTTCGAAAATGCAAATTCTCTTCTGGGTTTTAGAACTGAACAGCTGTGTTTGAATCTACCATCCAGCTTCTCAACAGCCCACCATAATGCTGTTACTTATTTCACATGCAAAGAGCACATTTACATTGAAATTTTAAAGAGACAGCATTAAAATAATTCTAGTCAGAGGCAGACTTGCTGCTTCTCTAGGAGGATTTTTAGTGCATGGTTTTCTTCACAGAATAGTATATAATTTAACGTGAAATAATGATAATGTGCAAAGATAGAACACGGCAGTTTTTCCAACATTTTTTTTTTTCAGGCCGTGTAAACAAAATCAACACAAACACCCTGATTTATGTAAATAACTTTAATGCACTTGAGGGTAACAAAACCACAGGCAGTGTAGTGATTCTCCAGAATATAAAAAATGCCAGTACACTAATTAAATTCATCTTTTAAAAAGCACTAATAGAGGTTCTTTTTTACACTTTGACCTATATTATTGAGCAAGTATCCCAAAAATAACAAATGCACATTCTAGAAAACAGATTGCTGCCCAGGAACCAGTTTTGTTTGCTTCCCTATAAAGAGGCTTGGAATGCAATCATAAAGTCAAACCAAATGAAATTCAATACAAGTAAAATAGTTAACAAAAGAAAAGTCAGGGAACTATTTTGGGCTTCTCAACTTTACATTAAACACAAGGCTTAGAAAACACCAGTACTGTACAAGCTTTGGTATCGTGTAGGTGAACTGACTAACCACCTATAATGTTTGACAACTAAATGAAAACCTTTTGAAATTTCAACTTTAAATAGGCATAGCTGTATTTTATATATGCAAATGAGCAAAACCAGTAAAACCAGATACTCTGACTTAAGTATTTTTTAATAAACATGGCTAAAAAGGCCTTTGTATGCTTTCCTTCACATTACAAGCAGGATTTAGGAAAGCAAATTTTCTGTTAAAATGAAACTTCAGTCCATTCTAAGGTGAATAAAGGCACCAGTGCTTGCACATTGTCTTGCGCTGCTAAACGTTCAACAAGAAACCCTTAAGAGTGAATAGGTAAACTAATGCAAAGACAAGTGGTATAACGGACAATACAAAATATTGTACATTTAAATGTTCTGTGTCGTGCAATCATCTACAATGCTCTCTGGGAAAAGAGAAAGTGTCTGAATGTCTGTTTCCTTCAGCTGTCTGTAGGCACAAGAGCCAGGCAAATGAGTGGCGCTCCTTTCTGTAGTTGTGGGTTTGTAATCAGGGACAGTGAGCTCCCAGTCTTATTGCAGTGGGCTGTCAAACACTGTGTCTGGCAGGACAGAGATCTTTAGCTTCTTATCGGGCCAGCTGTACTCCTTCGGCAGCTTAGACTAGAAGAGAGGGTAAAGAGATGTGTAAAATGTTAAAAACACTGAAAAGTTTACAGTTTTACTGAAATATCTTAATGTGAGGTGTAAAATCTTACTTCACGGCTGCTCAAATCATGAATGTCAGCTAGCATCTGCTCTACAAACTCCTCAGTAAGTAGTATCTAAATAGAGGAGATCAGAACAAAGTGACACACATGGAATGACACTGAACTTTAAAGAAATTATCCAAAATTTACTCACCACCAAGCCATCCAAGTCAAGTTTGTTCATCAGAACAGATTTGGAGAAGTAATTTGCTCACCAATTAATATATTACGGATAGAGGACTCGTATTTCAGCTGGAAGCATCTAGACTTTTCACTGCTCAAGATGTTAATTGATAGACTGGAGTTGTGTGGATAGTCAGGTTTTTATTAGCTGTTTGGACTCTCATTCTGACTGCACCCTTTCACCGCAGAGGATCTATTGGTGAGCAAGTGATGTACAGTGCATTGTGAAAGTATTCAGACCCCTTAATTTCTCACTTTATGTTGCTGCCTTATGTTAAAATGCTTTTAAAAAAAATCCCACATTAATCTACACTTCATACACTATATGGCAACGGGTGTCAAACAGGTTTTTAACATCTTTGCAAATTTACTAAAGATTAAAAACTTGATTCCATTGCATAAGTATTCATACCCTTATCTGGGACAGTTAAAATTTAGCTCAGGAGCATTCATACTGCGTGAAGATGTTACTACACAAAGTGAAGTGTGGCAAATTCAACTGAATGGGTATGATTTGGAAAAGGCACACACTTCTTAACAAAAGATCTAACAGCTGAAATGCATATCAGAGCAAAAACCAAGCCCTGAGGTAAATAAAAAAAACTGCCTGTAGAGCTCAGAGACGGGACTGCATGAAGCCACACATCTGAGGAAGAGTTCAGAAAAACAATCTGCTGCACTGAAGGTTCACAGAAGCATGTAGTCCCCATTACCCTCACTGAAAGAAGTTTAAAACAACCAGGACTCTTCCTAGAGCCTGCCTCCTGGCCAAACTGAGTAATTGATGGAGAAGGGCCTTGGAATTTGCAAAAAAGTAGGCTACCTAAAGGACCCTCAGACTGTAAGAAACAAGATTCTCTGGTCTGATGAACGTCAATTTCAAGCATCATGTTCTAAGGAAACCAGGCACTGCTCATCACCTAAAGCCTCATGCTGTGGGGCTGTTTTTCAGCGGCAAATACTGAAGGACTCTTCAGAGTAGAAGAAAAGCTCAATGCACCAAAATACTGATGCTGATGGGCAAATCTTGTTGCAACATACCCAAAACGACCAAGATGGCGGCGCGTGCACAACGCGAGGCTCAGCGTCTCTCCAGTTTCTGCAGTTTTGTAGTATTTTTCTTACTCCTCTCGGGTCTGTTCGTACAGAACAGTTGTGCCTTAACATCGTACACCCGACAGGAGCTTTTGGATATTAGTTTGCACACCTCAGACGATTTTATCAGCAATCTTCGTCTCGCCCCCGAGATCGCCAGAACAACCGAGGCTGTGCACCCTACCCGGCCGAGCAGAAGTGCTCGAAGGCGGCGGCGCGACCGTAAACAAAGGAGAGGGAAGCGTGGAGGACTAAGAGCTAAGCTAAAGCTAACACCACACCGGCTCTCTCTTCCCAGCATTTTCCTCGCCAATGTAAGGTCTTTGGCGAACAAAATGGACGAGATTCGACTCCGTATTAGCCACAGCATAAGGCTTTTAAACTGCAATGTCATGATTTTCACCGAAACATGGCTAAACAGCGGCATACCGGACAATGCTATTGACTTAGCTGGACACAACATATTTCGTGCAGACAGAACGGCTGATGACACCGGTAAGACCAGAGGCGGAGGATTATGCATTTATATTAACAAAGCTTGGTGCACGAACTCTGCTATTGTTGTCAGACACTGCTCAGCTAACCTAGAGTTTCTCATGGTTAAGTGCAGACCGTTTTATCTGCCACGGGAGTTTACATCCACCATTATAACTGCTGCTTACATTCCTCCCGATGCTGATGCCAAGCTTGCAATGAACGAACTTCATTGCACCATCAGTAAACAACAGACTATTCACCCGGAGGCTGCATTTATTGTTGCTGGGGATTTTAATCACTCAAACTTAAAGACAGTGCTCCCAAAATTTCACCAACATGTTGACTGTCACACTAGAGGCAACAAAACTTTGGACCATGTATACACAAACATGGCTGAAGCCTATGCTGTGACCCCCCTCCCCCACCTGGGACAGTCAGACCACCTCTCTTTGTTCCTCACCCCCAAGTATTCACCCCTCATCAACCGTGTGAAGCCATCAGTGAAGACCATCAAAGTGTGGCCAGCGGGGGCAGACCTCACACTTCAGGACAGGTTTCAAAATACTGACTGGAGTATGTTTGCTTCTCAGGCCACAAGTGGCCATCATACAGACATAGACACCTATACCTCCTCTGTTTTGGACTACATTAACACCACTATAGACAGTGTTACAACCCAGAAGCAGATCACAACATACCCAAATCAGAAGCCATGGATGAACAAGGAGGTGCGCCTCCTGCTGAAGGCACGCAACAAAGCCTTTAGATCAGGTGATGCACAGGCCTACAGCACATCCAGGGCAGATCTGAAGAGGGGCATCAAAAAGGCCAAGCACTGCTACAAGCTAAAGATAGAGGATCACTTTTCCAACTCTGACCCTCGACGCATGTGGCAGGGCATACAGGCCATCAGCAACTACAAACACAGCCATCCCACCCCAACAGACACAAATGCCTCTTTCCTAAACGAGCTAAATAACTTTTATGCTCGCTTTGAGAGAGAAAATAATGGACCTATCACCAAGTTCACACCATCAAATAACCAACAGCCCATTACACTGACCTCCACTGATGTGTTTACCGCACTGAGCCAGATCAATGTGCGGAAGGCTGCTGGACCAGACGGCATCCCCGGACGCGTGCTTGGAGCATGTGCAGAGCAGCTCGCTGGGGTATTTACAGACATCTTTAACATGTCCCTTGCTCAAGCGGCTGTGCCTACTTGCTTCAAATCCACCTCCATTGTGCCGGTGCCAAAACACTCCATACCAGCATGCCTGAATGACTACCGTCCTGTAGCACTCACACCCATTGTTATGAAGTGCTTTGAACGGCTGGTCCTGGCACATCTGAAAAACTGTCTCCCATCTACACTGGACCCATACCAGTTTGCATACCGTAACAATAGGAGCACAGAGGATGCAGTCTCACTAGCACTGCACTCTGTACTCACACACTTGGACAATAAGAACACTTACGCACGGATGCTGTTTGCTGATTTCAGCTCGGCGTTCAATACTGTAATTCCCTCCAAGTTAATCACTAAACTTGGAGACCTGGGAATTAACACCTCACTGTGCAACTGGATTATGGACTTTCTGACCAACAGACCTCAGCATGTTAGGTCAGGCCTCATGTGCTCCACTACCATCATGCTTAACACTGGTGTACCCCAAGGCTGTGTGCTGAGCCCTTTCCTCTACTCCCTCTTCACCCACGACTGCAGAGCCTTGAGTGGATCTAACACCATCATCAAGTTTGCAGACGATACTACGGTGATCGGTCTCATCAGCAACAACGATGAGACTGCCTACAGGGAGGAGGTCCAGCACCTGGCCACATGGTGCACAGAAAATAACCTGCTCCTCAACACCACCAAAACGAAGGAGTTGATCGTAGACTTCAGGAAGGAGAGCGGAGGCACACACGATCCCATCCACATTAACGGGATGGCTGTTGAGCGTGTCTCCTGCTTCAAGTTCCTGGGGACCCACATCTCTGAAAACCTGTCCTGGTCCACCAACACCTCCAGCCTGGTCAAGAAGGCCCACCAACGGCTCTTCTTCTTGAGGACACTGAAGAAAAATCAGATGTCCTCAACCATCCTGGTGAACTTTTACCGCTGCACAATAGAGAGCATACTTACCAACTGTGTCACAGTCTGGTACGGAAACTGCTCTGTTGCGGAGCAAAAGTCACTGCAGCGGGTGGTGAAAACTGCTCAACGCATCACTAGGACTCCACTTCCAGCCATAAAAGACATTCAGAGGAAAAACTGCATGCGTCGAGCACGCAGTATCCTTAAAGACTCCTCTCACCCTGCCCACAGACTGTTTTCTCTGCTGCCCTCCGGCAGGCGCTTCAGGAGCCTCCGGACCAAAACCAGCAGACTGAGGAACAGCTTCTTTCCCAGAGCTGTCTCCTTATTGAACACTGCCCCTCACTGAACTCTGCTCCTCACTGATTCCACTGCATCTCCTCCATATCTTTACTCCCCTCATCCTCCCCAACGCCTCTTAATTAACCAGAACTGTTACACTTATTTGCACTATTCACCTATATTCGCACTACAGCATCACCCATATGCACTACAGGTCTGCTCCATTGCTCATTTGCACTACCTGGTTACACTTTCAATTAATGCTTAATTGCATTATTTATTGCACCTCAATGCACAATTTGTAAATTTCTGTTTATAGTAAATACTGTATATTATGTTTATAGTACATACTCCATTGTAAATTTCTGTTTATAGCAAATTGCCATCAGTATATATGTTCATAGTATATACCCATTTGTAAATCTTTACCATGCTTCATTATACACTTAATTTATTTATTTATTTAACTTATATCCTGCACTCTACTGCTTATTGCACTTCTGGTTAGACCCAAACTGCATTTCGTTGCATTGTACTTGTACATGTGTAATGACAATAAAGTTGAATCTAATCTAATCTAATCTAAAAAAAGGCTGTTAAGGTGCTTCAGCTAAGTACTGAGTTAAGGGTATGAATACTTATGCAATGGACTTATTTCAGCTTTATTTTTGATAAATTTATGAAGTTGTGACAATTCTGTTTTGGGGGAAAAAAAACAGTTTAACATAAGGCAACAACAAATCAAAATGTAGTATTTGCAGGCACTGTAATGCTAAATTTCTTCAAATCTGTTCTGACGAACAAAAACTCATCTACATCTTGGATTGCCTGAGGGTGAGTTCATTTTGAGCCAATTTTAACTATTCCTTCAAGGGATGTAATAGTAATGTGTCTGTTACCTGTAGCCATGGTCCATGTGCAGCATACGGATGCTCTTCCGTGGCAAAGGCCCCTTCTACTCCAGTGGATACGAAGGTGATTGCGGTGTCTCCATTAATGCTTTTATATGTAAAATGTCGGCCATGAAGCAGACGACCTCTACAAAAAAAGACCAAAAAGCTGAATTAATGATTTACACAGACATTGATAAGTTTTTTAACACAAGCGGGAAATATCAAAGGCTAAAGCTATAAGTAACCTGATGTTCACTTTCTTCCTGCTCTCACTTGGACTTTAAACAAAGGCTTCTCTGTGAGCCTCATCTCTGTTTCTGTCCAAACAAGGAGATTACATAAAACTCATATCCCACTCTTTCGGTGCCAGCAAAATCAGAGCTATTTGCATTTCAGTGAGCTCAATTTATTTGTAAAACTGTAATATACTGTAATATGAGCATAATGCAAATCAGCACAACAGTACAATGTGTGCAGTTACTTCTCACTTCTAAGTGGAATCACAACCCCTGGCCATAGTCTTAAACTTCATGCCTTAGCAAAGTACATTTCAGGGTAGGAAATTAATGGAGGCTTGAGACAAAAATGCCACCAAAATGAACAAAAAAAGCCCCTACACAATTAGACTAAATCTACTAAAGTGATGAAAATTCTGTCATTAATTACTTACCCTCATGCTGTTCCAAACACACAAGACCTTCATTCATCTTCAGAACACAAATTAAGATATTTTTGATGAAATCTGAGACCTTTCTGTCCCTCCATAGATAGCAAGGGTCCTTCCACATTGAAGGCCCAGAAAGGTACCAAGAACATCAACAAAACAGTCAATATGACATCAGTGGTTCAACCGTAATTTTATGAAGCTATGAGAATACTTTTTTAATTTGTGTTTCTAAAATGAACAAAGGCCTTACAGGTTTGGAACAGCATGAGGGTGAGAAATTCATGACAGAATTCTAATTTTGCGTGAATTATCCCTTTAAGAGTGTCATGATGAAAATTAAATGTGAAAATGAAAAAAAAAAAAAAAAAAAAAAAAAAGTTGATTGTGGTATTACATTTAGATCTGCTCACGTTGCATAATATATTTTTTACGTGTAAGTGTTACAAGCAATCACATGTCATGAGCAATGGCCAATCAGAAATGTTTAGTTGCCATACAATCCAGGGCTCTAGAGTGCGACCAATGTTCCAAAAAATGACCAAAAAAATCTGAGGTTGCACCGGTGCGACCAGCCGTTCGACGGGAAAAAAAACCTTTGCTAATCTGCCAGTCTCCCTGTAGTTCAACGACATTAGGCCCATATCGTGGTCTAAACCAGTGGTTATCAAACTCTGGGTCGCGACTCTCGGGTGGGGTTGCCAGGATGTATATATGTATGTAACAAAGTTCAAGACTCAGGGAGAAGGATGCGGGAAGCTGCAAACATAACTTTAATAATAATAATAATAATAATATAATAATAAAATAAAATAAATAATAATTTAATAGTAAAATAAACATTAACAATAAAATAAAAGTAAGCGGCAACCGCCTCACTCCATACTCCAGTGCGTATCTGTGTTTGCGTTTATCAGTTAGAATCCACTCACCGCTCAAAACAGTTCTGCAAGCTATTTAATCCTCTCATAACAAAGCCTGTAGACTCGCCTGTACAATGCACGTTCAGTACCGGCAAGAGTTTCAAGCGATCGTTAAAACGAAACCAAAAATAAAACGCGCACGTGCATTTAAAAGTAATTTTAATAGCCTACCCCGCGTTTAAAGAGCGACTCCCCAGTGCGCGAAAATTAGGCTATATAACATATCTAGGCTTTATTATGGGTGTCTAGATCTGTATCATTCTTGAAAAATTTGGTGTCTATATGCACTTTGAATACTGAGAGAGTATAGCCTACTTTGATTATGGCTGCATTTAATATGATTAGGAAAGAACTGTGTTGTTTATTTATTTTTAAACTGTTTTTATTTATATGTTCAGTGTATATATATATATATATATTAATTATATATTTATTTATTAAATGTAATGCAGTCAAAAATTTGGATGCACCTAACTTTTGTGCTGGTGCACCAGTGCAACAAGTTAGTCTAGAGCCCTACAAAGAGACCCTTATGTACATAAGTACACTCCCTACAGAGTTCTGCCCTACCTGAGGCACAGTGGGAGAAGAGTCCCAGACTCCTGGTTGAACTTCAGATGCACACTTTCCAGCTGTCGTGTTCGCACCAGCTCATGAGGGACAATAGCAGCCGAACTCTCGCTCTCTAGACTGTCCTTACGGCTCCTGGGATAACAGAGGAGGGGACAAACATAAAAAAAAAAAAAAACAGAATGAGGGTGTCCAATTTGTGTCCAAGTGCCAGTTTGAATATTTGGACATTTAAACTATATACACTACCAGTGTAAAAAGTCTAAAAATTTTGAACAGTAAGATTTTTTTATGTTTTTGAAGATGCTTCTTCTACCCATCAAGCTTGCATTTACAGTAAAATTGTGTCACATGATCCTTCACAAATCATTCTAATATTCTGTTTTGCTGCTCAAAAAACATGTATTATTATGATGATGATGATGTTGAAAACAGCGGAGTATAATTTTTTAATGCTTCTTTGATTATTAGAAAGTTCAGAAGAACAGCATTTTTCTGAAATAGATATATTTTGTAACATTGTAAAATGTCTTTATCATCACTTTTGATCAATTTAAAGCATCCTTACTAAAAAGTATTCATTTCTATAATTTCTTTTCATTGTGAAAAAAATTACTTGACTGTTTTAAATATTGATAATGATAATAATAAATGTTTCTTGAACAGCATATTAGAATGATTTCTGAAGGATCATGTGACACTGAAGACTGGAGTAATGATGTTGAAAATGTAGCTTTGATCACAGGAATGAATTACATTTTAAAATATGTTAAAATAGAAAGCAGGTATTGTAAATAGTACAAATATTTCAAACTTGTTTTTGCTGTACTTTGGATCAAATAAATGCAGGCTTGGTGAGCAGAAGATACCTTTAAAAACCTTACTGTTCAAAAACTTTTGACTGATAGTGTAAGTGACATTGGATTAGATAACCATGTTGTAACCACGTTCATCACATTAACTATGAACATGATCCACTAATGCTTAACTACCAGAAATGTTCCAAATACAGATGCAAATGATATTCATACATTTGTAGCTTAAGTGTCCAAATACTTTTTGAGGACTCTGTAAATGAGTGAAAACAGTGTAGAGGGTTTCCTTATTGTTCTATAAAAAGTATATTTTAGACACTGTACTGAACACCCGTTTTCAAAGTGGAATAAAGAAGAATAGTCTCCATAGCCCATTTGTTGGAGAAATAGTTTCAGTTTCACGCGTACTTGGCTCTTACCTTGATATCTGCTGGGTCTGGAAATGTCCAACTGATTGTCTATGGAGAAATTAGGGGCAGATTTGTACCACAGCGAAGTGAATGAATGCATTTACCACTACTGCCAAACGGCAAATCAATTTTATTCTTTTCAAAAGCCACTTAGAAAAAAAGTAAACTTTTCCTCTTTTAAGAGATTGGACGGGCTCTTTTAAATGCATCTACATATTTGTAATTCTGGTCATTCAGTTACAAGTCATTCACTGTAAGACCTTAAAAGCATAAAATGTTGGGCAGATGCATCAGTGGAGCAAGTGTGGCAAACACAGGTCGAGCAACAAATTTGAGAAATAAATTCATGACACACTTAGTTAAAGGGATACTTTACCCAAAAATTACAATTTGTTTTAATGATGCCCTTACTACCCTTCTGGGCCTATGCATGAGAAGAGCTCTCAGATTTCATGAAAAATATATAAAAATATATTAATTTGTGTTCTGAAGATGAACGAAGGTTTGGAACGACGTGAGGGTTTAATGACAGAATTAGAATTTTTGGGTGAACTATTTCTTTAAGTGCCCATAATGATAAAATGACTGCTTTATTAAAGGATTAGTTCACTTCCAGAACAAAAATGTACAGATAATGTACTCACCCCCTTGTCATCCAAGATGTTCATGTCTTTTTTTCTTCAGTTGTAAAGAAATTGTTTTTTGAGGAAAACATTTCAGGATTTCTCTCCATAAAATGGATATGAATGGTGCCCCAAAGTTTTAACTTCCAAAATGCAGTTTAAATCCAGATTCAAAAGGTTTTAAACGATCCCAGCCTAGGAAGAAGGGTCTTATCTAGCGAAACAATCGGTTTTTTTTTAAACAAATTGACAATTTATATACTTTTTAACCGCAAATGTTTGTCTTGTCTCATCTCTGTGATCCGGGTCAATACAGTTAGGGTATGTTGAAAAACTCCCATCTCATTTTCTTCCCCAACTTCAAAATCATCCTACATCGCTGCAGAAGTACCAACCCAGTGTTTACAAAGTGAACATACAAAGTAGATCAAACACCCTTTACAAAAAAAGGTAAAACAGTGTTGTAGGACGATTTTGATGTTGAAGACGAAAACGAGATGGGAGTTTTTCGACATACCCTAACTGTATTGACCCGGATCACAGAGACTACACATGCGCATCGCAGAGACTAGACAAGACAAGCATTTGTGGTTAAAAAGTATATAAATTGTCAATTTGTTTACAACAAAACCGATCGTTTTGCTAGATAAGACCCTTCTTTATCGGCTTAGATCATTTAGAGCCCTTTGAAGCTGAATTTAAACTGCATTTTGGAAGTTCAAACTTTCGGGCACCATACATATCCAATATATAGAGAGAAATCCTGAAGTGTTTTCCTCAAAAAACATAATTTCTTTACGACTGACGAATGAAAGACATGAACATCTTGAATGACACGGGGGTGAGTACATTATCTGTAAATTTTTGTTCTGAAAGTGAACTAATCCTTTAAGAATAGGAACAAATAAATAAGTAGGCTAAATAAATAAAATTGCATGCAGGATTCAAATCATTTTCATTAGGTCTTATCAGAGAGGCTAAGTAAGTAAATGAATCACTTACTTACTGAAACTGTAAGTCATTACTTTCGTCATGACAAACTTGAAATTCAACACAACGACTTGATCACAAGTACTAAAAGAATTGTTAATGAAACTGGAATCGTTAAGAGGAATCTGAACCAGAATTGTTAAATTCTTTATGATTCTCGGTCAACGCGGAAGCCTGAAATCCTTTTCCTCTCTATAAAGAAAGTATGTACAGCAGTGAATTTCTGAATAAGGCAGCTGTCATTGTATATCACTTCAGTTCACCATTATGATTTTGATTCATCATGATTATTTGAAACAGGCAACACAACCAATTGCAGCAGACAGTCAGGCTGAGCTCCAGGATGCATGTCTGAATCTCTGGCTGAGCTACAAGTAGCAGGGGGCCGTGAGCAAAACAAGGGGGTGCAGACAACAGGATAGTGAGATTAACCCAGACAAACCATGCACTGAGATGATCTGGATTGCACAGCGTTTAATGAGATGAGGATTGCTTAAAACAGTCACCCCAGCTAACTGCTACCATCACAGCCCCAATAACAAAATGATATACAATGTCTAATAGTGCAAATAATCACAGATCTATGGATAGTACAGTATACAGTACTGGATTCAAAAGCACATTTGTACTGGCAGACTATTGGCACTTGAAGCTAATTTCGTGAGCTAGTAACACTGCTGTACAATAGCAGTCCAGCTGGCAAGAGTCAGCACTCATGAGGACAAAGATTGAAGTGACAGGCTGTGTCTGAAAAATACCTGCAGGTAATTATCCACATATTGGACAGGCTTCTGAACCGCTGTCAAACCAATAGTGATTTTGATATATATAGCGGTTACGTTGAACCAACCCAAAGGTCAGGAAATTCATTCCTAACTCTGTTAAAAATTGCAGGCCTGTTTAACAGCCATTTTTCAACTGTGCACCAAATAGGGGTGGGCGGCATGACTAAAATCTTATATAACAGTACTGCATCACATTACAGTCTATATCATGATCAGTTAATTTTGCAGAGTCCTGTCACAGTATGCACTGGGTGTCTGGGTGTAGTATACATTGGATGTCTAAGCATAATTTTTGTGCGTCACCAAGTGAAATCTATGAATGCTGAAAACTCATAAGGACTGCTTGTTATTTAATAACTACAAGCAGTCCAAATGAGTTTTCAGCAATAATAATATTAACAGGCATATAGACTCATTTCTTACTGAATAATTAACAGGGGCATCACATCAGAAATGAATGATGGAAACAGCAAATAAAAAAACAAAAAATAACAACACTTAAGTCACAAAGCGTAAAGTTTTTACGCTTGCTTGAGGCAGATTTTGACTTGTGCGGAAAGGGTTAATGTGAATAATAGGAGATGGAAATGCATTTGCCAAATAAATGTGACTGTTCTATGGGACAGGATAATTTGACTAACCAGCAGGCCGATCTTGTTGCACAGCTTCTAAAATGTTCTTATGGTTTATTCTTAAATGCCTGAGCAAAGTCCATATAATTCCATATAATTGCCTCATAGATGACCACATTTATTGTGTTTTGTCTGCTAGCTCTGATGTGCAACGTTTCTTAGTGACATTTAGTGCCAGTTTATCAGGAAGTGACGATGATTTTGTTCTCTTTGAGTCAATGGATGGAAACTGAGTTTATTCGCGAATGTTTTATGCAATATTCCAATTTTCCGCATAAGTGAAATCTGCACATTTGGATGGGAAACCCAGCTATTGACAACTGATTTGATTCTAGGGCTGTGCCGATATTCGGACGCGATATCATGCGCATCTCGTCAGTAATGCCGGTTCTGTGTTTAGTCGTAAATCTCATTCACGTGTTCGTTCATGCAGCCGCGTTTACTACACAGAGCCGTAGTTCACTGATAAGCTACGCAAATATCGCCTTCATTATCGCAGGCGATACATATTCATAATGCACACGAAACTGCGTAGCTTGTCAGTGAACTACGGCTCTGTGTAGTAAATGCAGCTGCATGAACAAACACGTGAGAACACGTGAAATTTACGGCTAATCACAGAACCGGCATTACTGACGAGCATGTTAATTCGCGTCCAAATATCGGCACAGCCCTATTTGATTCTGATCTTAATTCAATTCAATATTCAATATTTTGAATGAATATATATCAGGTACATATTACTATAACATTAAAGGTGCAATAGGTGATTGTCTTCAGAAACATTTTTTGTTTTGCTGTATAAAAGTCTCTATACATCTCAATAACGATCATTAAGTTAAGTGGTCTAAATGTATTTGTATGTATTTATATATTCTGTGGAATGCATAGGACCATGAAATGTTCGTCCAATTAAAATGTTCGGTCCAAGCGGTTTTACTGACTTTGCTACATGCCTGTCAACATATGTATATTGTTCACGCAGACAGATACATCATCAGCACATTCACGATGTGCAGACAAACAAGCAGGCAAACGTCAACAACCTGATCTTCCTTCCTGGTATTGTAATACTTTTACTAACTGTACTATAAAGTGTTCTCACAGTTAATGACATATAATGTTGTAACGTCCACAAGAGCATTTACGGTAGTTTTGTGGCAGACTGCGTGTGTCTGTACGTTCTGGAGAGGTGATTTGCTCTACTGACATCGGTCTCTCGTTATTTTATTTATTTCCATTCCGTTTGTGACGTGAGTTGGATGCATACTTGTGTACATTTTTCCTCGCTCAGTCGCCATGTATGTGGACGAGTGTGTCTACGCGTGAGGCGTTTTATTAAACTCAGGGAAAACACTTCTGGTCTCCCGTGTGTACTGATGAGTTCCACTAGGGGCACTAATGTTTTGAGTAATGCAAGGCATTTGTGTTTGCGAATAAAAACTATGCTCATTGCATGAAACGGTGTTCTTGTGTCTGATAAATGAAACACCATGCATTATTGTGCCACACAGTTTTCCTTTCTGAATTCTGAACATTTCAATGCAGTGTTTGAATGTATTGTAGTAATGCTGTGTCTGGTCTGTGTGTGTAACGCTGGATGCGTTCAGGGGGCGTGGCTTTAGACGGCGATTTGCAGGGAGGGTGAGACTTTCACTTTCAGTGCTTTCAGGCTAAAGTTAGCATTTCCCAAGATCTCCTATTGCACCTTTAAAGGTTAAAATTAAAGGATTTGTTCACTTCCAGAATAAAAATTCCAATAATTTACTAACCCCAATGCCATCCAAAATGTTCATGCCTTCAGTCAAAAAGAAATTAAGGGTTTTGAGGAAAACATTTAAGGATTTTTCCCCATATAGTGGACTTCAATGGGAGCTAACAAGTTGAAGGTCCAATTTGCAGTTTCATTTCATTTTTTGATTAAAAAGCATATAAATTCAAACTGAAGAGATAATCGGTTTGTGGATGGGAGATGAACATTACAAACATTGTTTAGTGCAGTTTTGTACAAACAACAACTGAAAACAGCACAGACTGACAGACTGATCTTAAAATGTAAATATCGATTCAAAATTAAGACAGATTAAAATTAAGAAATAAATACTGTCAATCCAGCAATTTACACATCTCCAAAATCAGGCACACAACAGAAAGGTCTGTGATATTATGTTGCTCAACCACTGCAAAAAATGTCAATGGCAGTAGACCTACATGGACTGATCATCACTTTTCATGATTCACAGCACCCATAATCATAATCTCAATCATTCATGTGATTAATTGTGCAGCCCTGTGTGCTATAAACAATATAGCAAAATCTCTACCTGGTGACACACTTTTCACACTATGTACAGTTGAAGTCAAAAGTTTACATACACTTGATTCTTAATGAGTCCCTCAGTGTGAAAAGATGGATCTCAAAATGATACAGTCATTGTTGGAAAGGGTTCAAACACATACAAATGCTGAAAAACCAAAGAATTTGTGGGACCTGAAGGATTTTTCTGAAGAACAGTGGACAGTTTAACTGTTCAGGACAAACAAGGGACTCATGAACAACTATCACAAAAACACAAACAACAAAAAAAACCCCGCTGTGGATCATTCAGGTAACAACATAGTATTAAGAATTAAGTGTTTGTAAACTTTTGGAACAGGGTAATTTTTTACTTATTTACTTATAATAAATTGTTTTCTCTTGTAGATGTCTTTTATGTGAAATATCTTATTCAAATATAAAAAAATAACATGCATTTTGTATGATTCTGCTTATTTTGAAATGCATTTTGCAGATTCTGCAAAGTGTATGTAAACTTTTGACTTCAACTGTATATGCAGTCATACCACCCAGCTCTGGCACCAAACATTGTTTGTCTCCTAGCCATAAACCATAATGATGCCATCCTGTCCCGAACAGGTGGCACAGCAAACCAAAGCAGTTTGGTGTCCTAAAACAAACTCTTCAACCTGCTACTTCCAGAATTAAGGTCACAGCACTGGGTAAAGCATACTTCCACTGGACCAGTATAATCACTCGGTCTAGAGGCACTGATTGTCATGAAAGGGCAGGACTTACTGTGGCCGGTCGTGACTGTGCCTCTGACTGCTGATGGGAGGCAGAACAGACTTGCTGTTAATCTCCAGTCCTTTCCTCAGGGCTTCTCTAATCTGTTCAGTGTCTGTATGAACAATAAACAAACACTCATGACAACAAGATAGTACAAAAATCTCTGAAGCATACGTTGGTCTGTGTCTTGTTTTTAAATCGGGCTGCGCTTATCCTTAGCACACCTCACCTTTGTCGGACAGCCTGCGTGGCTGTGACCCAATGCAAATGCTCCTGCTGTCGTCCTCATCCTCGGGAGGTCGGCTCAAGTCATCCCAGGCGCATTTGGCACTGACCCCGCTCAAGTTAGAGCCGTCCGTCTCTATGCCCTTATCCACACGTTCCTGCTTGGGATGAGCAATCAACACACGCACTAATCAGCAGGAGATCAGCATGGCTGGACATGTGTCCGTCTCAGTGCAGAGAGCGAGGGGGCAGAGGACTAACAGCAGGTGGAGGTGTTGAGTTTAACAGCCACAGACTTAATTACACTCCATCTTTTCCCATCACTCCTGAAACATCACAGTATGCGCTATAACAGATGACCTTAATCGGCAGAAACGATTATCATTCATTACCAGAGGTGCAAAATATTCATAGGACATGACAAGTTTAGCTTGAATACATTTCCCAAAAGTAGGTATCTAAGGCTGATTGGCTGATATTAAAATTCTAAACTATTTTCTTTAAATAAATCAAATAAAACGCTAAAAATAGTAACATAAAAGAAAAATAAATGTAGGCGTCAAAACATAATATGTAATGTACAGTATGAAAACATATTAATTTGTAGTGCTAAAAACTGCATTTAACAGTGTAAAAAAAAAAAACTTTACTTTAAGTGATGACAAAAATTCCATCCAAAATTAATACTTATTAGAATACTTCTAATAAAAATGTTTCTTGAGCAACATTGAGTAATTTATTTTAATTTTTTTCTGGATTCTTTGATGAATAGAAAGATCTAAAGATCAGCATTCATCTGAAAAATAAAAAGCTTTTGTAACATTATACCACTGAAACGCTTGGAGTCAGTTTTTTTTTAAGGGGGGGTTGGGAATTATAGAAATTAATACTTTTATTTAGCAAGGATGCTTCAAATTGATCAAAAGTGATGATAAAGACATTTATTATGTTGCAAGAGCTTTCTATTTCAGATGAATGCTGTTCTTCTCAACTTTCTATTCATCCAAGTAACCTGAAAAAAAAAAAAAAAAATCTACTCAGCTGTTTTCAACATAATAATAATACATTTTTTGGAGCAGCAAATCAAAATACAAGAATGATTTCTAAAGGATCGCGTGGCTGGAGTAATGATTATTTTAAATAGTAAAAATATTTCAAATTGGTATTGTTTGCGCTGTTTTTTGGATCAAATAAATGTAGGCTTGCTGAGCAGAAAAGACTTCTTTAAAAAATGATAGTGTAGAAGAAATGAGCACAAACAATTATATATTCAATATTGTCTGACCTATATTTTTATATCTACTAATACAGATAATTTGACTGAAATGCTAAAGTTACATTTGTCGAAAGAGCAAACTGAAATGTCATTAAAAATCAACTTTCAAAAAAAGGTTTCAGCAAGTAACCATGAACAGTTGTCATATGGTAAAGAAAAAGATGAAAATTCCTTAAAATTTTAGCTGTTTAGGAACAGTATCAAGGTGGGAATAAGAGCATTTACATTTGTGGATGAACGGTTCTTTTCAACAACATGCAAAACCTTACTTGCAAGTGTGGATCAATGTCAAATATGGTTTCCCCTCTTCTCATGTCAGTGATTAACCATGGACCCCCAGCCCTGCAAACAAAATGGCAGGGGAAAACAAACTCAGAATTCATGAAAAACAAGAACAGCACAAAGCATCTCAGAGCAAATGAAAGCTCCTGACCCACATACCGCAGAGTAACAGCATTCAAAGTACACTGCTCTTATCTACCGTTCCCACAATGCCTCAGCAAGAGTGGAAAAGAAACATCATTTAGGAACACGACACACATATTCTTACAGTAAATTTAACACAAATTTATAACTTCCCATCCATAAATGCCATAGAGACAAAGCAATATATCAAGGGCAATAATTTAGTTTCTCAGCTGGTTAAATCAGTCCTGCAGTTTCTTTAACGCAGTTTTCCCACCGATGGAGCACGAGCATGTCCTTGGCCTGTCTCATGGCTGACTGTGGGATTACTCACATGTGCACTCCTCTCAGCAGGTCCAGAATGCCTTGACCGTTCCACTGCTGCGCTGCCTGCAGCTCCTCTGTGCAAACACCCACAATCTGATGAGCACAGAAGGAAAAACTTAATTTACACTGATCGCAAGGAGACACATGCATAGGAGGACAAGGTTGATTAATGTAACATCTAAAACAGAGGAAGGTTATTTCAAATGCACAGTCTCTGAACCTAGATGGCTACATAAACATGTCTGAAGAGACAAATACAGTGGTGGCCAAAAATCTTTTGCTGTAGTGTGTCAGTAGGAAATATCAGTTTACATTTCCAAACATTAAATTCTGCATTAGATTTTTGTTTGCACAAAGAGTCTGACAACAGTCAGTGTTCCACACAGAGACCTGACCTCATCATCATCCAGTCTGTCTTGAAGAACATGATGAAACAGAACAAATTGAGACAGACTAAATCCAGAAGAACTGTGGCAATGTCTCCAAGATGCTTCAACAGACCTACTTGCAAAGTTACAATACTGTTAAAAGTTGTAGGCGCTTGTGTAAAAATGCTGTAAAATGAGGATGCTGTCAAAAATGTCATAAATAGACTTTTCTTTATCAATTAACTTCTATTACCTACTCAAATCAACCTTCTCAAAGCATCTTGGAGACGTTGCCACAGTTCTTCTGAATTTACGTCTGTCTTAGTTTGTTCTTTTTTCATGTCATTCCAGACAGACTGGATGATGATGAAATCAGATATCTGTGTGGAGCACTGGCTGTCGTCAGACTCCTTGTGCAAACAAAAACCTCACTGGATTATTACAATTAATGGCAAAATGAATGTTTGCAGGGCTCGACAATAAGGAGTGCCTGATGGCCCGGGGCCAGCTTGAAAGACACTCGGGACAGATGACAGATGCTGAAGATGAATGCAAAGATGAAAAAATACTGTAGCAGGCAGAGCAAGATCACGGTTCACACTGCACAAAATCTAGAATAATATTATTCTAAATATTGAAATATGGGTCTATATGAATGCATAGGGAAACTGACTGTTTTAAGAAAAATTACATGGTGTTTTCTTTTTATTTGCCTCAGTATAATGCATTTAAAGGAACACTCCACTTTTTTTGAAAACAGGCTCAAACAGATTAATTTTTTGAATCCATTCAGCCGATCTCCAGGTCTGCCGGTAGCACTTTTAGCATAGCTTAGAATAAATCACTGAATCTGATTAGACCATTAGCATCTCGTTCAAAAATGACCAAATATTTTCGATATTTTCCCATTTAAAACTTCTCTCTCTTCTGTAGTTACATCGTGTACAAAGACCGACAGAAAATGAATAAGACGCCAGAATAAGAGTAATGTTCCTATCCATATCAGCTTGGAAAATTGCAACTTTTCATTTTCTGTCAGTCTTTGTACACAATGTAACTACAAAAGAGTCAAGTTTAAATAGGAAACATATCGAAAATCTTTGGTCATTTTTGAACGAGACACTAATGGTCTAATCTGATTCAGTGATTTATGCTAAGCTATGCTAAAAGTGCTAACAGCAGACCCGGAGATCGGCTGAATGGATTCAAAAACGGTAAAACTCAGCTGTTTAATATTCCATAAGCGCCATCTGCTGGCAGAGACCGAATCTGCGTTCTTTTAGTCTGTCTGCTGTTTTCTAAAGCATCTTTTCATTTGTAATAAAACAATACTTATAATAAAATCATTTTTGAACAAACAAATAATGTTTTAACTTTATATTTGTTAGACAAGTGAAAAGGGCAAGTGAAAATTTGAACCACTGGCCCAACCCGGCCAGTAGAAAAAATCCTTAGCATTGAGCCCTGGTTTGGAAATGTAAACTGATATTTCCTGCTGACACACTACAGCAAAAGAAAGAAATAACTGACTTAAAAGCATTTTAGCCTGTGAAAATACAAGTGTTCTAATAATTTAGGCCACCACTGTAAGAAAACGAAATAAAAGTGGATTTTATATCAGCCTATAGTCAACAACTTTTTTGAGACTGCTGGCATGTTGTGTCTGACCTGAAGAAAGCTGACGTGACCAAAGGGGGTCTGCACCGGCTGCATCTGCGGGTCCTCTGTGAGTAGCATATGCTGGATTCTAGACTCGCTGTTGTCCAACGGACTGTGCCACGAAATGTGATCGCCGCTACAGAATGTGTTTTCTGTCAGAGAGGAAATGATTTGTCTGAGGGGTCTGCATACTTTCAAGAGAGTTATATTTAAATGTTTAATATTGAAATTAAGTTCAATTTTATTACTCTAATATTTTGCATACAGAACATACAATGAAGTACCTGCTATATGACAAATGTTAAGTTTTTACACCATTTGTATGTGGATTGTTTGCACTTCAAATAAAAAAGCTACTAAAATACAGCAGAATGCCACACAGTCCACACATATTTAGATCCCTTTTCTGGGCCTTGTATGTGTCAGTTGTGTTGCGGGCTATGCAGGGTCAGAAAGCTCTCAGATTTCATTTAAAAAATTTTAATTTGAGTTCCGAAGATGAACGAAGATCTTCCAGGTTTAGAATGACATGAGCGTGAGAAGGTAACCCATTTAGACCAGTTATATTCAATGATTTTAAATCTGTTAAAAGCTGAAAACAACAGAAATTACAGAACAGAAAGTTTGCGAGTGAGATGTGTTCCTGGTCGATGCAACGTTACTCCGGTTCAAACAAATAAGGCTGTGCAAAAAACTCAAGCTCTTTTGCTCTTATAGTGAAATATAGTGAAAACACTTCTCGTTTTCGACTTTTAATTTGTTACCGGCGTTTAGTACTGCTCTATCCTTATTAATTTATTCTCACCTGAGCTTACACTATGAATGTGGCTTACGTCATACATCGAGTCAGAGGTCAACAAAGAAGCCAGAACTCCACTATGGATCCGCTTCAAAAGACATATGTTAACCCCCCAGAGGCGTGTATGGGTTAGTTTTATGACGGATATATGCACTTTTTGGCGCTTCAAAACAACAGCCACTATCCACCACCATTATAAAACTTGGAAGAGCCAGGATAAATTTTAAAACAATTCTGACTGTGTTCGTCTGGAAGAAGAAAGTCATATACACCTAGGATGGCTTTAGGGTTAGTAAATCATGGGGTAATTTTCATTTTTTGGGTGAACTATTCCTTTAAGAGTGGGTGCATGTACAGTACCTGATTGAAACACATATCGAGCCAAGCCTTGCATGAGCTCAGCTGGCCAGGTAGGGGGTGCCGTCTCTCCTGCTTCTCTCTTCAGGCGAAATGTGAGCTCAAAACCAAAACCACTTGGGCCCTCTTGACCTGTGAATCTATAAAGAAGCAGAACGCAATCTGAAATTCAATCACTCCCAACCTACATCAGCACAAATCTTCACATAAAACTAAACATCAAAGTCATTCAACTGCTGAAACTTCATGCAAGTAAAAACATAATGAAAAAGTAGCACTAGACAAGCTGGGTATTGTTGTAACAACATTGTCTTGTAAAGATCTTACAGGATCTGTCATTCTTACTCATGAACTCTGTTGTCCCCATACAAGTCACTTAGACCCAGGCTGACATAGTGCCAATGTTCTGGTACATCTTGTCCAGGACATCCCACATTTCTGTACATACTAATGTAGTCCAGAGGATCTGGACCCCCTAACCTGAAAAACAGGATTATGGGAAGAAAAAGTGAGTCATTGAGATAGAAAAGAAAACTTGAAAGTTTGATATTTGCCTATTAAAAATGCTTCTGCGGACTGAAATGTGATTAACATCTTTGATCACCACTCAGTGTTATAAAGATAAAAACTAGTTATGAAATAGTTAAAACTATTCTTTGAATAAAACTTGTTTTTATGAGTGCATATCAAGCAACAACATAAAATACGAATGCTTCAGACGTCTCACCAATACTTCACAATGGCTGTGACTTGCAGCGGATTCGCCTGATCGGGATACAGGCGCCTGCTTTCCCCATAAATGGCCTGCAATCCCGGGGGAAAGAGCGAGGCGAGGCCGAGGTGCGCTGCTGCTCCGCTGCTAGGCCGCATCTCTTCCATCCCCACACGGCCGCACCAAACAGTGAAAAAAAAGTTGTGGAATATCAAAAAAAAAGCGTGTTCTTTTAAACTTACGATAAAGAAAGACGATTAAATCATTGATATTGTAAAAACGATTTGTAACACTTTCCCCCTATGTTTAGTCCCGTTGCAATTTTTCCTCTGTGGTTTGATGTCCAGATAGGGGACGTGACTAACTCTTTGATTGACAGTTGATCCATCCAATAAGAACGGGTGTGAGAAAGAAACGCCATGAGAGCCGCAATGCGGTTGGACGAATATATTGTGATCAATGAGTTTGTTAGCTGTTGATCCATGTGGAGGTGGGGCTCGGTGGTCTGCTACAAAAGCATCTCTATCCAATATATGCCATTCACAAAAACAACTCACACTACCAGTCAAGTTATTTTAATGTTTGTAAAGAAGTCTCTTCTGCTCACCAAGCCTGCATTTATTTGATCCAAAGTACAGCAAAAACAGCATTTTGAAATAGTTTTACTAGTTAAAATAACTGTTTTCTGTTTCAAAATGTAATTTATTCCTGTAATTTTAAAGCTGAATTTTTATCATCGTTATTTTAAATTTTAATTCATTAACTACTTTTTAGATTAGTTTTTCCCCTTGTTTTCATTGTTTTAATACTACTGTTTCAGTCATTTACTGCTAATATGCTGCTTAAAATGTATTTTTCAGTAATTTATCTATTTGTTTCATAAATCTATTCCATTTTAGCTTTGTGCTGTTATGTCAAATGCCTACGTTTGTTTGTTAGCGGCGAACTGTACTGAAGTAGATAAAGGTATAGTGCCACCTGTTGGGCAAACTGACTGACTGTACTTGAATTAATAATCACCTGGTACTGAACCTCACATTGTGCAATATTGTAAGTTTTTGTTTTGTTTTGTTTTTTCCATATGCAAAAGACGTTTCGTATTGTGTATTGTTAATAAATGTTATGTGTTTTTAGATTTAGATCTTGGCCTTGGTTTGGTCTAAGATAAGATTAAGGTGTCATAAGTTCTGGAAAGTGATGTAATGGCATAGTGCTTCACTTCCACAAATGAAACATTCAGAGAGGTCAGCAGATGGTCTCATGAGGTCTATTAGTCATGATGTTGAAAGCAGTGTCTTATGTTGTAATATGTTTGTAATGAAATATACATTGTTTTCTTGACAGCATTCATAGAATCAGTATTTAGCCACAGTTTTATTTAGTAGATTTAGTCTTTCTGCATTCTAAGAATATGCTTACGCAAAAAAGGAATTAAGAAAAAGTCAGAAATTAACAAACATATATCCAGAAAACCAGTTACGATTATGCTTAGTATACCAGGCCTGTTGATGGTAGTAATAACTGATAAGATAGGCTACATGTTGTTGATGTTACATGGTGCTTGGATACTAACAACTCTTTGTTAAACTATTTGTTGCAAGTCATGTGTGTTACACAGAACAGCACACAGTCTTCAAATGGGTTAGTACTTTATTTTCTTAAATTTTTATGACATGAGTAATCAACACTGCATTGTTTAATCAGAAGCAGCAGCAAATACTTGGTTCGTTGTTTCATTTTGACTTAATTTCTTGATTATGTGAAAGAATATACCCCAATATATTGCTCAAATTTACACATTTTCGTAACTTCAGTAAAACAATATGTATATTACACAATTTTATTTTACAGTTTAGCATTACATGGTTTATTTACAGTTGAGGTCAAAAGTTTACATACAGCTTGCAGAATCTGCAAAATGTTAATTATTTTACTAAAATAAGAAGGATCATGCACAATGCATGTTATTTTTTATTTAGTACTGACCTGAATAAGACATTTCACATAAAAGAGGTCTACATATAGTCCATAAGAGAAAACAGTAGTTGAATTTCTAAAACTGACCCCGTTCAAAAGTTTACATACACTTGATTATTAATACTGTGTTGTTACCTGAATGATCCACGGCTGTGTTTTTTGTTTAGTGATAGTTGTTTATGAATCCTGAACAGTTAAACTGGCCGCTGTTCTTCACAAAAATCCTTGAGGTTCCACAAATTCTTTGGTTTTTCAGCATTTTTGTGTATTTGAACCCTTTCCGACAATGACTGTATGATTTTGAGATCCATCTTTTCACACTGAGGACAACTGAGGGACTTAAATTCAACTATTACAGAGAGGTTCAAAAGCTCACTGATGCTTTAAAAGGAATTGCATTTGAAGCTGGGGGTGTAAACTTTTGAACAGAATGAAGATGTGTACATGTTTATTATTTTGCCTGAATTTCAGTTTTGTTTAGTTTTTTTCATTTAGTACTGCCTTTCAGAATCTACAGAGGGTACTTACAAGTTTTCCAGAAGACAAAATAAGTTAAATTAACCCTGATCTTCAAATTAAGTGATCATTCAGGTAACAACACAGTATTATGAATCGTATGTAAACTTTTGAGTGTGGTCATTTTTATAAATTCAACTATTATTTTCTCTTGTGGACTATATGTAAACGTCTTTTATGTGAAATCTCTTATTCAGGTCAGTACTAAATAAAAAATAACATGCATTTTGTATGATCCCTCTTATTTTGGTTAAATAATTAACATTTTGCAGATTCTGCAAGGTGTATGTAAACATTTGACCTCAACAGTATTTGTTGTTAAAGTATATTTTCGCAAAAAGTTTCAAAATATTCAAATGTATGTACCTGCAATCCTGGTTTTTTTTTTACTCCAGTTTTATGTGTTTTTTAGAGTGTTTTTTAGAGTAATTTTGTATTTTGTATGTAATGAACACATTTTATCCAAACTTCTGTTAGCCAAGCTATGCCTTTTGTCAGCCATATGTGACTAGTGACCCTTTACACACAGAGCATCCAGGGCTATCAGGGCACAGCTGAGCATATAGAGTACTACCATTTCTAGGGACCAAACCAAAAAGTTTCTTTTAGTCCTATTTGGTTCTATCAATCAAGTGTGCTTTCTCTGCCAAATTCAAGCCCCAGGATTCAGTCACCATGAGATGCCCAGTGAAGCATGGCCGGAAGGGTTCACCCTGAGAGGGGAGCTGCACTGGGGGAAACTCCAGAGAGTGTTCTGTGTGAACCGAGAACTTCCAGACTTGCTGAAAGAGGATCTGAGGCGGGTGTATGGCACTTACCCCAACACATCTGTGAGGATCAGCTAACAGAACAGGGAGTTTTTAGTGTGAGGAAACCCTTGTGTGGGTGAACAGGAATACAGGGTGGAAAATAAAGTGCTGCCAGAGGAGACAAGTCTTCCAGAGGGGCATAGTGTGAGTGAAATAAAAGAGAAGAAAAAGAAGACGAAAAACATTGGGTAGTGATCTGATAGTGTGACTATAGCGCTAGCTACTATCAGCGTATTTAGTTGGGATAAACAAAAGTGTGATTAGTCAAAAGTTTTTGAATAGATTTTTTGTTTTATAAATAAGTCCCTTCTGCTCACAAAGCCTGCATTTATTTGATCCAATACAGCAAAAACAATTTAAAAATATTTTTACTATTTAAAATAACTGTGTTCTATTTGAATATATTTAAAAATGCAATTTATTCCTGTGATTTCAAAGCTGAATTTTTAGCATCATTACTCCAGTCACATGATTCTTCAGAAATCGTTCTAATGTTGAAAAAAGCTGAGTAGATTTTTTTTCAAGTTTCTTTGATGAATAGAAAGTTCAGAAGAACAGGATTTATCTGAAATAGAAATCTTTGCAACACTATAAATGTCTTTATCTTCAATTTAAAGCATACTTGCTAAATAAAAGTATTGATTTCTATATCTTCCTTCTATAAAACGATACTGACTTTTTTGAATGGTATATAGCGTATAATGTTACAAAAGCTTTTTATTTCAGATAAATGCTGTTCTCTGGATCCTGAAAAAACGTACTCAACTGCTTTAAACATTGATAATAATAATAATAATAATAATAATAATAATAATAATAAATGTTTCTTGAACAGCAATTCAGCATATTAGAATGATTTGTAAAGGATCATGTGACACTGAAGACTAGAGTAATGATGCTGAAAATTTTGCTTTGATCACAGGAATAAATTACATTTTAAAATATATTCAAACATAAAACAGTTATTTTAAATAGTAAAAACATTTCACAATAGTACTGCTTTTGCTGTGTTTTGGATCAAATAAACGCAGGCTTGGTGAGCAGAAGAGACTTTGTTAAAAAAAAAAAAACATTTAAAATCTTACTGTTCAAATACTAAGAGGATGAATTTGGTGTATAAAAAAGAAAATAAACTTAAAATATGATAAGATGTACACTGAAAAAAAGGCACTGAAAGAGTTTCCACTCAAAAGTGCTAGTAAAACAAATAATTAAAGAAACAGCAATGTAATAATGGAAATCCTCTCCATTACCAAAATGTTATTATACTATTATTATACTGTTTTTATACTATACTATTATCAGTATTATTATATATAATGTAAAATTCTTTGTACTAAAATTTTTCACTACAATTGTTCTTATTTCCACACACACACAAACACTGTAAAACTGATTCAAAGTAGTAAATAAAACCAAGAAATTACTATTTTACTATTTTCTACTACTACTTTTTTTTGTTTGCATTTCTTTGAATTATTTGTACATGTTGTAATTTATTTGTAAAATCTACTAGCAATAGTTTCAAAATAAAACTAACACTGAACTAACACTATTAAATAGCCGTAACTTATTAGGTGAAATACATTTTAAAAACTACAACTGTAGTGAAGATATGAAATTGCAAAAGCAAGTAAACACTTCATTAGACCAACGGTGAATGAGAATGCGTAATCGTTTTCCAAAAAAAAAAAAACTAAAATACCATTATCTGAGTGATTGTAATGCATAAAAGATCATAGATGTATAGACACCCGAACTGTATTAAGATGGCCGCTAACATAGTCTCTTATATTAAATAAGTGTTGACTGGGTCATTCTGATATTCATACTGGTCACGAACAGTTGTCTTGTCAAGATGTCCATTACTCCGGATTTCCAAGGAATCGATCTTGAGTCATTTGCTGGGAATAAGAGATAAGACATGCCTGCGGTTATAGCGTGGGAGTCAGTGCATCATTTGCATAACGTCAGCTCACCACTGGCTTTACTGAAAAATCTGGCCATGTTGTCTGGCAATACATTTTTATATCCAACCCACAGACATACAAGTAAGATGAATCCACATCATACACTCTCAAAAAGCCACTGCTGAACATTTGACCTATGTTGCTCATAAGTGCCCTGTACTTAAAAAAGGACACGGAAGTAGTGGACAGACTTTGGTCATTTGATAAGCACACCCACAGTGTGTGATAAATGAAAGTGTGCATTTGATATAATATGCACTGAAACATAAAAATTAATAAATAATTAAAAACAGCCCCGGAAGGTACATTGAATAAATCAGTAAACGTTTATTGGAGAACACATAAAAACATACATATGATAAAATATCTCAAAAGTAAACCATCAGCCACTGACTAAGGCATTATAACATACATTATATGTTACATAATATGGCATTGTAGCATTATACGGCAAACAAACACTCCCATCAGATAAACATACATATGTGATATATATTAAAAATAAATTAAATTAAAGTAATACAAATGTATTACTTACTATGTAGACAGATAGATAGATAGATAGATAGATAGATAGATAGATAGATAGATAGATAGATAGATAGAATTTACATTTTATCTATGGAAATTACTTGGTAAATTTGTTTAGAAGACATTGAACACAATGCCAGAAGAACTGAGCCCATAGATGAACTCTTTATTAACACCATCTATGGAATTCAGTTCTCAGGGCTTTAGTGCTCAAAAAAAAAAAAAAAAAACACTTTACTGAACATGAATCTTTAAAAAGATTCACACTCATTAATGATACAGAAATGCTGTTGTCCATGCTGTGTCCATTCAGTAACCCAAGCCTGAGCACTTCTCATAGCTTAAAAAAACAAGTGAACAAACAACCAAGAAGCCCTGTTCATTTGACCATTACAGACTTCAAGACTTTTGATACACTTCTGCTGTTGAACAAGCGAATAAATTCATAGGTGTATTTTGCGAAGGCCAGAGGGTTATTGACGTAATTCACCTCACGTTTTTGTCTCAATGTTATCTCCATCACATATTTGTTTAATGTTTGATCATTACTTAACTGCAGCGAAAAACATTGAACTTCATGTCCTTAACTGAGAACCTGCCACACCTGAGGTCTTTCAGGAAACTGTCTCTTCCCAATAAATGGCACCGAACCAGTCAAACTGCCCTGATGGGTGCACAGTTGGAAACCCCCTCTGAAGTCCCAGAAATAACCATTATTATTAGTTCTGATGAGAATGCCACATTTTGGATCGATATAAAAACTACATTTGTATAAGCTCACAGCTTCTGGCATTATTAGAGACCTCACTTAACCACAATAATGACATTTTATAGATAGCCTACAGTAATATTTAGCCAGCACACATCTCTCATAATTCATTTAACAAGTTTTACAAACAATTATCTTTCTTCCAAAACACATGTCATACTAAACATCCAATACTTATCTGATAAGGAGAGAGGCACGCTTATCCCAGCTTGTCAGGAGCAACTTCATATCTCTCGTTCCTGAGCGTTTATGACTATCATGGATCAAGCTGTCGCTTTAAAATCCAGAATCCTTATTTGCCATTAGAGTCTCCAGGAACTTACATGTAAAGCCATGATGAGCGGCGTTCTTGTGACCTCTGAATATATGACTTGTTTTCTCTCAGCCTAAATATCTGTCTCTCTCTCTCTTTCTGTTTTTATCTCCCTCTTATACTCACTCACTCACTCCCTCATGCTTTTTCAGTACCGTAAGCCTGCAATCACTTCCCAGTAAGAAGGAAGCAGTGGGAGGGAGTCTCCCGCCCCCTCATAATGAATCAATACAAAGCGCTTCTGAGGAAAAACATCTCACTGGTTCAGCCCTCGATTCCCATAAAACAAAAAAGGGAAAAAGGGAGACGGAGAAAAAAAGAGGCTTGTCAGAGAAGGAACCAGGAATTCCCCTTATTGCAAAAGAGCAGTTTCATGACAAGAGCAGTGACTTAGCAGAGACGGACCGTAACGACGCTGCCGTGTTTCCATAAAGGAAATGGAAATGGCACATGTGGAGCCTACATTTGCAATGTCATGTTTACATGTGCTAAAGTCTCTGACAAAAATAGTTAAAAAGTTGTCAATTGGAATTTTCTGCTGACTGATACATGTATATTGCATCATAATGAGGTGTGGTGTTAAAACCATGAATACAGTTCTTCCACTCCCCACACTACTTCCATCTATCGCTTACTGTAAAATGAAGTCATTGAACATTTCACACCCTCCTTACTGAAACACGTAGCTTCACTGATGGCTTAGCGTTTAAGCTGCCTCCTTGTACGGATGTGATGGTTGTTTTTCATTATTTTCAATTTGTATGTAAAGGAAACATCAGATCAGTTCCTAATGTTGTGATGGAAATAGTTTATTTATGGTGAAATGAGAGCTATTGGTGTATGGTAACCTGCAATTGTTACCTTAAATGGATGGTTTATCCAAATCCTCTCAGTGTTTATTTGTTCACTCAATGTAAGTAAATGGGGTCCAATGTTGTTCTGGAGCCACTGACTTTGACTATATAGTCAAAAACAGTCTGGAATATGTAAAGATGACACTTTGATGACTGAAATTTCTTTTTGGAATGAATTATTCTTTTTTAGGAGCTATTTCTAACTAATCCACCTCTTAAATGTTGATTTGTTAGTCTAACTGATTGTATTAATGTACTATCTTTGACTAATAATATCAATTAATTTAGATGTTAACACATGAAGCACTTTTTTCCAGTGTACATTTACCTCACAATATGAAGAAAAAACAACTTGTTTCTGCACTGCTCCAAATGATGACATGGAAAGCATTTTTTCTACAAAATATACAGTCAAACCAAAATTTATTCAGACAGCTTCAGCATTTCTCACATTATCACAGTTTATTCGCTATAGCTTAGAAAATGGTAATAAAATATGACAAGAACTCAAGAGTTAAACTGTGTCCGAACAAATTCATCTTGATAATCATAAATTAATTATAGTCAAACCAAAATTTATTCAGACACCTTCAACATTTCTTACATTATCACAGTTTATTCGCTATAGTTTAGAAAATGGTAATAAAATATGACAAGAACTGTGTCAGAACAAATTCATGTTGATAATGTCATATAACTTTAATAGAAAGATATGTAATGGATTACAATTAACCAAAAAATCAGACAGCTGTAAGTATGACAATATTTACACAACTATCAATACTTTGTAGATCAATTACCAAGCAACGCTTCATTTTGTTCAGTCTGTGGTGTAAAAAAGTCGCATTAGCAATTAAAGAAACAAACACTATGCAAAACACAGTGAGATCAATTTTGGTCTCAAATTGTACTGGTAGTCCAGTGTATGAAGATTTGTTTGGTATAATATGTCCCAATTTACTTTATTTGGCTATCCTCACTTACATAAATGAACTATAGTGTCCTGCACTCACTAGTAAAAAAAATACACAAAAATTCTGGTGTCTGGATAAAGTCTGGTGTCTAAAAAAAAGCTGATTAAAGTCAGGATGGAAGATGAAATCAAAACCTTATTTTTTAAAATCTCTAAATCATTTGTAGGTCATTTCTAAAACACACACACACACACACACACACACACACACACACACACACACATACTAAAATGTAGCAAGGATAGGGTCAAACCATCCATGTGCAATGACTTAAAAGCTGACGGCCACACTAAGGGAATCTACTTTCAGAGCAAATCCTTCTGCTGGTGGGATAAGTTGCAATTGACATTTTGCACAGACTTCAGAAACAGACCTGGCTTTCATGCTGCTGTTTGAACACAGGGGAAATTGGCTGCAAAGGTCACTGAGCCCATTTCCTCTCCCCCTTGCTCACAGAGACTCAGACCTTTACAGCACCCACTGCTTTTTACCTGCTGTACTGTATTTTAATAGTTACCATTCTCAAACGCTCAATGTGTGTGTTCTCCTTAGGTGAGGGTTATCCAAGGTCAGTGTTCGATGTATTTTCCTCCTCCATGTAGTCTCTGGTGTGATGATGCCTTCCCAAAAACCGGTGTCACAGTTGAGACGCATGACTAAGAAGAAAACGATGATTGCTGAAATTAGCAGAAGTGGACCTTGCCTTTATTTCCTGTAAACTGTGTGTGCAAAAATCAGTAAGGTTAATGCGGTGGTTCTTTTTTTTTTTTCAAAATGACAGTTGTCAGGCCATAGAAGAGCTAACATAAACAATCCTCTTTTGACTAGTTGTTAAAACATGTCAGTTTACTTATTAAGTTGATATTTTATTTTAATAGTTAATGTTTTAATATTCTTGTCAGTATCATAATTTACAAACACTATTGAAATTAAATAGGTGAACACTGGAAATGTTTAGATGACTTTACAAAAGTTATGTAAATTAAAAGAGGTACAGTCAAACCGAAATTATTCAGACACCAGATATAATTTTTGAGAATTTTTTTTACTAGTGGGTGCAGGACACTATAGTACATTTATGTAAGTGAGGATAGCAAAATAAAGTAAACTGTGACATATTATACCCAAAAATTCTTCATAGAATGCACTACCAGTAAAACTGATTTGATTTCACACTTTGACCTGACCATCTTTTGTTATCTTTTTATGAAAGTTATCCGACATTATCAAGATGAATTTGTTCTGACACAGTTTAAGTGAGTTCTTGTCATATTTTATTAAACTGTGATAATGTGAGAAATGTTGAGTGTCTGAATAAAGTTTGGCTGTAAATTAATAGATGAAAAAGTTATGTGTAGAGGAGCCACTGAAAACATATTAATTCATTATATATATATATATAATTATTATTATTATTTTTTTTTTTTTCATTTCTAGCGTTATTCAATATTTGTTTGCTTATGACTAAAGCCCACATGAATCCCTTGTAGACCATGACGTTACGATGCCTTGGAAGTCTGACTAAAATGTTTCCTTAGAAGATTTCTTCATAAAAAAAGAAAAGGCAGGCTGTACAGCGGAATGAACAAAGGTTATGGCTGCTGTTCTGCCATACGGTCAGAAACAAATAAGAATATAGTGTTGGAAATGGTTAAATAGGTTAAATGGTTAGAAATTGGTTAAATAATGGTTAAATATGATGTTAGTTCTTTAACTTGTAACAATAAGGTGCTAAACAGAACCCTTCCATGTGTATAGAACATTAATGGTGTTATAAAGAACCTTTTTAATTAAGTATGGTTTTTCATAGTTTTTATATTATTTATTGTTAATATTATACTTTTCAGCCTCTGTCTACCTGGTCTTTATTGCCTCTATAAGGCTACCTTTATTATCCTCTATTAAATTAGGTACTTTTATTTATTTATTTTACTGACATGGAAAATTGTAGCATAAAATAACTGCAGTAACAAAAGTTATTGTGTGAATACATTAATTAATTATAATTGACATTGAACATGAATAAATACATGAAGACATAAAACATAAAATGCAAACTAAAAAAAAACATTTGAGGTCAGATTTTCAGGTACTGACCTGAATAACATTATTTCACATTAAAGATATTTACATATAGTCGACAAGAGAAAATAATAATGTAATTTATAAAAATCACCCCATTCAAAAGTTAACATACACTTGATTCTTAATACTGTGTTGTCACCTGAATGATCTTTTTTTGAATTATTATTAAGTGATAGAGTCCTCTGAACAGTTAAACTCTCAAACAAAAGAAAAACAGTGCATTAAGATCAGGGTAAATGTAGCTTATTTTGTCTTATGGAAAACGTGTAAGTATATTCTGTAGCTTCTGAAGGGTAGTACTGAATTAAAAAAAAAGATATTTAAGGCAAAATAAGAAAAATGTACACATCGTCATTCTGTTCAAAAGTTTACACCCCCTAGCTCTTAATGCATAATTTTTCCTTCTTAAACATCATTGTGCGTTTAAACTTTCTGTAATAGTTGCATATGAGGCCCTCAGCTGTCCTCGGTGTGAGAAGCTATTACTAAACAACAACAACAACAAAAAACACTGCTGTGGATCATTCAGGTAACAACACAGTATTAAGAATCAAGTGTATGTAAACTTTTGAACAGGGTGATTTTATAAATTCAACTATTATTTTCTCTTGTTGACTATATGTAAATGTCTTTTATGTGAAATATCTTATTCAGGCCAGTACTAAATAAAAAATAACATGCATTTTGTATGATCCCTCTTATTTTGTTAAAATAATTAACAATGTGCAGATTCTGCAAGGTGTATGTAAACTTTTGACCTCAACTGTAGATGCAATGAAAGCCAAGTCACCGAAATATCTTTACAATCCTCTATGATACATTCAAGTCCATCGTTATATGTGTAGTTTAAAAATTAAGTGGCAGTTTCGCTCTATAAATGATGTATATAAATAAAGAAATACACAGCTGAGTCACAGTGTGTCTCCCTCAAATTTTTTTTAAAAGTAAAAGCAATTGTGTATAAAGGTCAAAATAGACTATGTGAGCCCTTCATAATGTTAAATGTATGGAGAGAAAAAAAAGTCATGGTTTAGCTTTTTGTGACTGGGCATGTTTATGCATAACACTATAACAATATAGAGCATAAGTTCAAAACATTTTCTGTCACTCAGTGGAAACGAGGAGACGAGTCGAGAGATGTGTTCTTTTGAAAAACTGAAAAGAGAAACCAGTAACAATTTGAAACCCGTTGAGAGTGTGTTGACAGCCTGTGTGTTGACAGATGAATGGTTGAGCTCTATGATTAAGTAATGAGAACACTTTGAAAGGATTTGTTTTAAAATTATTTTTATTTATTTGCAGGTACATGGATCACAGAAACAATTTATATCAAACAGTCTATAAAAATAGAATATCATTTAATTTAAAAATCACATAGAACAGAAAACACCACAACAACACAGTTCCTAAAGTTAACAATTTGAATTGGACAGATGAAACATATGAGAAAATTACATATATGGAGAATAAAGAATCCATATAATTATGGATTTTATATACTATATAATCAGTGTTGGGGGTAATGCATTACAAGTAACGCAAGTTACGTAATCAGATTACTTTTTTCAAGTAACTAGCAAAGTAACGCATTACTTTTTCATTTACAAGAAAATATCTGAGTTACTTTTTGTTTCCTTTATGTATTTAATCCCATTTTATTAACCAATGTCTTTGCTGACCTTTGCTGATCCAATTCAACCATATTAATAAGCAAAACTTACTTTAGATTAACTAACATTTGTGCTTAATTTTTCTCATTGCTGAAGCGTGTTGAACTTTGTTTTCCTGCAGTTCTGCTGTACAGACGTGAATTTACTTTTCCTTCAGCCTTAGGCTTATTCATTTCACTTTTTGGTAAGAAAGGACTTTTACATTTTCTAAAAATGTAACGTTTTATATTAAAAACAAACAAGCAAGCCCTGTCCAGATTTTAAAAGTAACACAAAAGTAATGTAACACATTACTTTCCATAAAAAGTAACTAAGTAACGTAATTAGTTACTTTTTTAGGGAGTAAAGCAATATTGTAATGCATTGGCTACATTTAAAAGTAACTTTCGCCAACACTGGTTATAATATAGTTCTGTCTATAATGTACAGGTCCTTCTCAAAAAATTAGCATATTGTGATAAAGTTCATTATTTTCTGTAATGTACTGATAAACATTAGACTTTCATATATTTTAGATTCATTACACACAACTGAAGTAGTTCAAGCCTTTTTTTTGTTTTAATATTGATGATTTTGGCATACAGCTCATGAAAACCCAAAATTCCTATCTCAAAAAATTAGCATATCATGAAAAGGTTCTCTAGACGAGCTATTAACCTAATCATCTGAATCAACTAATTAACTCTAAATACCTGCAAAAGATTCCTGAGGCTTTTAAAAACTCCCAGCCTGGTTCATTACTCAAAACCGCAATCATGGGTAAGACTGCCGACCTGACTGCTGTCCAGAAGGCCATCATTGACACCCTCAAGCAAGAGGGTAAGACACAGAAAGAAATTTCTGAACGAATAGGCTGTTCCCAGAGTGCTGTATGAAGGCACCTCAGTGGGAAGTCTGTGGGAAGGAAAAAGTGTGGCAGAAAACGCTGCACAACGAGAGGGGGACCTGCGGAAGCAGTGGACTGAGTCTGGAGTAGAAACATCCAGAGCCACCGTGTACAGGCGTGTGCAGGAAATGGGCTACAGGTGCCGCATTCCCCAGGTCAAGCCACTTTTGAACCAGAAACAGCGGCAGAAGTGCCTGACCTGGGCTACAGAGAAGCAGCACTGGACTGTTGCTCAGTGGTCCAAAGTACTTTTTTCGGATGAAAGCAAATTTTGCATGTCATTCGGAAATCAAGGTGCCAGAGTCTGGAGGAAGACTGGGGAGAGGGAAATGCCAAAATGCCTGAAGTCCAGTGTCAAGTACCCACAGTCAGTGATGGTCTGGGGTGCCATGTCAGCTGCTGGTGTTGGTCCACTGTGTTTTATCAAGGGCAGGGTCAATGCAGCTAGCTATCAGGAGATTTTGGAGCACTTCATGCTTCCATCTGCTGAAAAGCTTTATGGAGATGAAGATTTCATTTTTCAGCACGACCTGGCACCTGCTCACAGTGCCAAAACCACTGGTAAATGGTTTACTGACCATGGTATTACTGTGCTCAATTGGCCTGCCAACTCTCCTGACCTGAACCCCATAGAGAATCTGTGGGATATTGTGAAGAGAAAGTTGAGAGACGCAAGACCCAACACTCCGGATGAGCTTAAGGCCGCTATCGAAGCATCCTGGGCCTCCATAACACCTCAGCAGTGCCACAGGCTGATTGCCTCCATGCCACGCCGCATTGAAGCAGTCATTTCTGCAAAAGGATTCCCGACCAAGTATTGAGTGCATAACTGAACATAATTATTTGAAGGTTGACTTTTTTGTATTAAACACACTTTTCTTTTATTGGTCGGATGAAATATGCTAATTTTTTGAGATAGGAATTTTGGGTTTTCATGAGCTGTATGCCAAAATCATCAATATTAAAACAATAAAAGGCTTGAACTACTTCAGTTGTGTGTAATGAATCTAAAATATATGAAAGTCTAATGTTTATCAGTACATTACAGAAAATAATGAACTTTATCACAATATGCTAATTTTTTTGAGAAGGACCTGTAGTTCTCTCCGTGGCTGACAGAGCTGAAGACCTGAGAGTGTCTAGTTGGCGGTACTGTAAACAGTAGGAGGCGCTATTGTAGTTTGCAATCCGCCATTCAAAAAACTAAAGAAGAAGTCGGGGAGGACGGGAAGTCTGTTTACAGTTGACGGTAGTTTCCAAATAGTGTGCGGTCGTGACAGGTGTGGAAACTGTATGTTTTTCGAGGATGAATTGTGCAGAGGCGCTTTTGTTTTTAGGCGAATAACCCTCGAACTGCAATGATGCTACAAACACGCACACTAGAGGTGGGAAGCAACCGTCTTTAAAAATACATTAAGATGAAAAAGCGACAGTTCGTGTTATTTTCCAATCGACTAACTTACCGTTAAATCACGATTAAATGGCACTATATATTAAGATAGTTTACTTGTTTTAACTGGTTTACGGTGGTCTTTTGTCCTGCTACGCTGGTCTAGGTCTCCCAGCCTGTCTTCAACCAAAAAGTTCCCAAAACCTATTTTAAACCAGCCCGAGCAGGCCAGGAGACCATCTAAGACTAGTTTAAGATGTGTTAGTTGCAGAATTAAGCATTAGGTATTTTTGATAAATGTCAGAAAACAAGCCGGAAGCAGAATCTTGAAGTCTTAAAAAACGCAGATCTGTTTTTGTTTCTCTTCCCACAGTTTTTACATTGGATCTACTGATTAGCCACACCGAGCAATGTCCTTTACGTTTTTAAGAGGACCGCCAAACAGGAGCAGAATACAGGAGCGTAATGTCATGATGTGACAGTCTTTCTGCAAGGTACAGGTGGTTATTTTATAAGTGTTAAGATGCCACGACTAGAGGAGGTAGCTAATGTTGTCCTCAGGGTACCCAGTATCTTGGTGCTGGACATGCTGTATAAATGTGATATTGACAGCTTCACGGATCATCTCAAAGCGAGGACTGAAGACATGCTCTTCAAGTACAAATATGTCATCTGGAACATCTATTACTTGGGTAAGTATTATGTGATCATCATGGGTATTGTAGTGTTGGCTAAATATGCGATATGTGATGTTGTTGTTGTGTCCTGCAGGTCACATAGTGAGCGCAGTGGTGCTGCTGTTGCCACTCGGGCATATTATCCAGCTCTACCTGCATGTTCTCTGTGCCCTGCTACTTTACATGGGTCATCAGATTGTCAGGTGAAAATAATTATGTTATTTGGGTCATTGCATATTTTTTGAAATGCTGTATGTGAATGAAGTTATCAGTTTGTTGATAAGTTTTGTTGTGTTGACAGGGATTACGTAAGAGATGAAACTAAGTACGGGTATGATGCTGTACTCTTTCTGGATTCTCCGGCATTGAACCGTTTCGTGACTGCGCTCACCAGTAAGTTACAAGTATCACAATCCTTACAGGGATGCCAAAAATACTAAGATCTTTGAAGAGATAGTTCACCAAGATATAAAAGTTCTAGCATTATTTACTCACCCTCATGTGGTTCCAAGCTTGTAGGACCTTCATTCATCTTCAGAACACAAATTAAGTTATTTTGGATGAAATCCAAGAGCTTTCTGACCCTAAATAGACAGCAAAGCAACTGACACATTCAAGGCCCAGAAAGGTAGTAAGGATATTGTGAAAATAATCCATGTGACATCAGTGGTTCAACCGTAATTTTATTTAGCTGTGAGAATACTTTTTGTGCACAAAGAAAAAACTAAAATAACAACTTTATTCATCAATTTCTTCTCTTCTGTGTCAGTCTTCGAAAACAGGTTCACGAGAGTATCACAATGAACTATCCCTTTAAACTACTAAGTTTTTGCCAAAAGTTCTTTTGCAGAAGGTTTTTTTTGTTTGTTTGTTTGAATTTTGAACAGCATCATATGAAACCTTGAAACATAACAAAATTCATTTTGTGTGACAATACAGATATTGTCTAATGGCAACAAGGTAAACAATAAGATATTGTCCATTATTAATAACTTCCACGATCCCACCATTCCTACTTAGGTAGACAGAGAAACAATAATGAGGACAAAATAAATAAATAAAAATGAATAATCACAAGTAAAATAAAGTATATATAATTAAGTAATAACACTACCAGTCAAAAGAGTTTGAACAGTAAAACACAAAATGGTAAAATTTTGATTTTCTATTTAAAACTATTACTATTTTACTGATTTCTATTTGAATATATTTCAAAATGTAATTTATTCCTGTGATCAAAGCTCAATTTTCAGCATAATTACTCCATTATTCAGTGTCACATGATCCTTCAGAAATCATTCTAATAAACTGATTTGCTGTTTAAAAAACATGTTTTATTATTATTATTATCAATATTTAAAACAGTTGAGTATGCTTTTTCAGGATTCTTTGATGAATAGAAAGATCCAAAGATCAGCATTTATCTGAAATAAAAAGCTTTTGTAACATTATTTACTATACCAATCAAAAGCTTGGAGTCAGTATAATTATAGAAATGAATACTTTTATTTAGCAAGGATGCTTTAAATTAAGCAGAAGTGATCATAAATACATTTTTAATGGTACAAAAGATTTCTATTTCAGATAAATGCTGTTCTTCTGAGCTTTCTATTTAACCTGAAAACCTAAAAAAATTCTACTTAGCCGCTTTCAACATAATAATAATAATAATAATAATAATAATAACTGGAGTAGGGCTGTACTAGAATAGTCGAATATTCGAATATTCGTTCGGTGGGTTGGCATTCGATTTTCAATTCTGAGATTCGAATATTCTTTTTTTTTTTTTCGTGACTTCCCCCGCGGACAGTTCTCATTCGCGCTTGAATGGTCCATTAGTGAACGGGAGGGGGAGAGCTGTCAGCAAGCCAAGGAGAAAAGAGTGTACTAGTGTCACTATAGTTTGCAACCTGGTTGTGATTTATTTTAAAGTTTGAAATATAAAGAAATATTTTTGTTCATTGAAATGTGAGCTGTCTAGCCTGCCTAACAGAGCATGTGAGCGGAGATGCATGCCGTTTTTAACCGAAGACTCTTAGACACACTGCCTGCCTGGCGGACGTGGAGCACTGCTGCAGGAAAAATCCGCAGTTGCGGTGTGGTTGGACCACACCTGATATAAGCGTGTATTCCGCAGACAGTGTGGCTGCTCTAATCTGTTAACAGGCGCAGAAAGAAAAATCAACACGCGACGTGTCCGCCACGCAGCCTATATCCTATAAAGAACTCACAGCAACCGTTATAAAGCCTAGATATGTTATATAGCCTAATTTGTGCGCATTGGGGAATCACGCTACAGTATTAAAATTGCTTTTGAATGCGCGTACGCGTTTTAATTTTGGTTTCGTTTTAACGATCGCGTAAAAGTCTTGGCGGCACTGAGCGTGCATTCTAAGCGCGTCTACAGACTTTGTTATAATGAGAGGATTAATTAGCTTGCAGATCTCAGGACTGAACGTTTTGAGCAGTGAGTGGATTCTGACTGATCAGCTCAAACACAGATGGAGTCTGGCGTGAGGTGGCTGCCGTTTACTTTCGTTTTGTTAATGTTTATTTTGTTATTAAAGTACGTTTGCAGTTTCCCGCATCCTTCCCAGAGTCTTAAACTTCGTTTCATACATATATACATCTTCCGGAAATCATCCTGGCGAGTTATTTTTTAAGTCCCTCGACCCACCCGATGGTCGCGACCCAGGGTTTGAAAACCACTGCCCTAGACTCGTGGTGTGAGTATATTGGATCTGAATTCCCTTGGGTCTGCAGAAACACATTCGTGACACGTGAAGTCATTTGGATGAACGATTCCCGACATAATACAAATGCAAACAGACAACACAGAGATTTCTGCCTTTATTATATGCTTAGCCCCTCCCACCGAAGCTTCGAATATTCGATATTGATTACCACCGAAGCTTCGAAGCGCAAAAAATGGTATTCGAACCAGCCCTAAACTGGAGTAATGATGCTAAAAATTCAGCTTTGAAATCACAGAAATAAATTAAATTTTAAAATATATTCAAATAGAAAATAGCTGTTTTTAATTGGTAAAAATATTTCAAAATATTAATTAGCAATTAAAATATTATGTATAAATTGGAAAGACTTAACTGTTTCAGAGAGGGTGCAAGAAAAAGTGCACTGTCCGTCATGCGAATTTTGTATGGTTTGTGCAATGTCACAATTACCTTTGACATATTTGTGCATATCATTCCTGATTATGATTGTCTTTCACAATATGTGTGTGTGTGTGTGTGTGATCACCTGCAGGTCAGATAATAGTCAGTACGCTATGTGCATTTCTCATGCGGACTCAACGTGTGTGGCTGTTCTCAGCGCACTTGCTCCCTCTTCTGGCACGTATGGTGTCTGTCCCTCTGGACTGGCTCCTCACGTTCTCCTCTGCGTCCATGATGATCACAGGAGCTGAGGTTACCATCTTCCTTCTCGCCAACCTCTTTGTGCCATACAGATTGGTCAGAGCTGCTTACAGAGAGATAATGGCGCTAGAGGTAAAACACAAACATATACTGACACATCTCTGTACATACATCACCTCAGTTTTTTTTTTTTTTTCTCAATTTGTCTGTAGGTAACTGAGTTGTACAGACTGATGGCAGTCGGAGTGTCTCTCTGGCATGGGTTTGCTGTGCCTGTATTGTTTAGTGTTTTCTGGTTTGTCCTGTTCGGAGTGCAACTTGTTAGCAATTATGGCACTCTCACTGCAGTCCAACAGGGTCCGCTACTCTACCTCCTTACCAGGTAAACAGCAGGGTGTTCGATCTCATTGAATGGCCGTATCAAATGTGAACTGAATCTAATGTTCATGTGTCTTTCAGTGTGTCTGAATGCTGTGCTAGCCCATATTCCCTGCTTGGCTTAACGTTTGTGGTGTCTTATACGGCTCTGGGACTCCTGAGTCTCTGTAAGTTTTATCTTGGAGGATTTAACGCTCTCCAGAACCATAATGTTATGCACAGGTAAGAGAAGATGGTGTATGTTTATTGTGTGCATGTTTGTTCAGTTCAAATGTTCATGTTTTTATATATTGTAGGGGTGTGACAGAGGGAGTGACTCTGCTGCTGCTGGCCCTGCAGACTGGGTTGTTGGACATGGCGGCTCTACAGCGCTGCTTTCTGCTCTTTATCATCCTCTTCATCGTTCTCACATCTACTCTACAAAGCATGAGTGAGATCACAGAGCCTGTGGTCTTGGGGCTCGGAGCTAGTAGAAACAGGTATGTGATTCCATTTAGAAACTAATTATTGATTAATGCAGCGTGCGTTTTCTGTTTGAAAAATAGAGATGCACAGTGTTGCCAACTTAGCGAGTTTGCAGACCCGTTTAGCGACTTTTTTTTCTTTATTTAAAAAAAAAAAGCACCTAGCGACAGTTCTTTACGGTTTGCCCAAACCTTAGGCCTATTTAGTTTCTGTGACTCACCGGTACTGTCGCACGAGGTCTTGCTTTCCCAGCATGTGCACACACCACACAAGTATAGCCAAAATCACAGCACAAATATTGTCTTTATCTTATGTGTATTTGATTTCATCAGACGACGGCTCGATTATCGTTATTTTTGTGCAGATTGACATCTTGGAAGGGAGCGCTGGTTATGTAGTCTTAATGGGTCACGTTTCAGTCACTATTTTATATTCATACTGTCTGACAACAGAAACAGTAAAATATACCAGTGAAAAAGTTTTATTGAGAATTTAGCTCAATCAAAATACAGTATGTGGGCACAAAGGCAAACAAATGTAATAATAATAATAAACAATACATGTACATTTGGTATAATATAAATATTCACTGCCCTCCAAAAGTTTGGAAACACCCCTGTGAAAAAAAGACATCAGCATAATATCAGCATAAATCCTTATAATTTTTTGGTGCATAACTTGACATTATCATTAAAGACCATCATGTCTGTCATGAAATGGCCTCCCCAATCACCCGACCTCAACCCAATTGAGCTACTATGGCAGGAACTGGATTGTGATGTCCGTAAGAAGTGTCCAAACAGTGTGACTCATCTTTGGACAATTTGGATGCCCAGATTATGCAGAGCTGCTAATGGTGGATATTTTGATGAATCGAAAAATAAAAAAAAATGTTTTATGTATAAACTGTTTATGTAATAAAATATGTTTTTGTAGTTTGTGTTGTCCCTTATCAGTGCAAAATTATCACAAATTAAAAAAGGATTCATACCAATATTGTCCAAAACCCCACTTTTCTAGGGCGTTTCCAAACTTTTGGAGGGCAGTGTAATTAATAATAAATCAAATTCTAAATATAATCATTTAGATTTTTTTTTCCATTTATATTAAATGATTACATTAAGTTATTTTGTGTGTTAACGTATGTAAAGGATTAGTTCACTTCCAGAATAAAAAAATCCTGATAATGTACTCAGCCCCATGTCATCCAAGTTCATGTCTTTCTTTCTTCAGTCGAAAAGAAATTAAAGTTTTTAAATGAAAACATTCCAGGATTTTTCTCCATATGGTGGACTTCAATGTGAATCAACAGGTTGAAGGTCCAAATTGCAGTTTCAATGCCGCTTCAGAGGCTTCTACACAATCCCAGTTGAGGAATAAAGGTCTTATCTAGTGAAACGATTGGTCGTTTTCTAAAAAAAAATGAAAATGCATATTCTTTTTAACCACACTAGCTTGATTTCACGTAATTACGTAATCGCGTTGAAAAGGTCATGCGTGGTTAGTTCTTTGTCTGTATACTTCGGTTCAGAAAGGTACGGTAGGCTGAAAAACTCCCATTTGGACCTTCAACCTGCTAATCCCCATTAAAGTCCAAGAAATTGAAATCCTGGAATGTTTTCCTCAAAAACTTTAATCTTTTTCGACTGAAGTAAGAAAGACATAATATAATCTTGGATGACACAAAGGCGAGTAAATTATAAGGAAATGTTTATCTGAAAGTAAACGAATCCTTTAATCTAAGAGCTTAACATTGTGTGTTTCGAAATTTTCTTTCTGTCTCCACAGGAGTGTGTGGAAGCACTTGCGTGGTTTATCTATGTGTGGCTTTCTGCTTTTGTTTCCGGGATTCATGGCCTACAAGATCTCTCAGTTTTTCAACATGGATTTCTGGCTGCTGATCTTGGTGTCTAGCTGTATGCTCACATCACTGCAGGTACACTTTGTTTTATGAAGTCATTTCTTTCATTTTATGTTCTGTGAGATCACAGCATGCTGTTCTCCCTTTTATAGGTGACAGGCACTCTGCTGATCTACAGCCTGTTCATGGTGGAGGTCTGGCGCGGTGCTGCCTTGGCCGGATTGGATGAGATTGTTTATTACGTGAACGGAGTGTGCCGAGTGCTGGAATTTGCGGTGGCCGTGTGTGTGGTGGCGTACGGGGCGTGGGAGTCACTGTGGGGAGAGTGGAGCTGGATGGGAGCATCTGTCATTATTATCCACTCCTACTGCAATGTGTGGCTACGTGCCCAGGCTGGCTGGAAAAGCTTCTTGCTTAGACAAGAAGCCGCTCACAAAATCAACGTACTTCCACGAGCCAGTGCAGAGCAGCTGCAAGACCACAATGATGTCTGTGCCATCTGCTTCCAGGTCAGAACAAGATTTCAAAAGGATCATGTGACATTGAAGACTGGGGTAGTGATGCTGAAAATTCACCTTTGCCATCACAGAAATAAATTACATTTACAATATATTGAAGTAGAAAATAGTTTCATAATACTACTGTATCTTTGATCAAGTAAATGCAGCAAAAGGGACTTTTTTCAGAAATGAATATCTGAATTATTCCAAACATCTGATAAGTAGTGTGTGTGTGTGTGTGTGTGTGTGTATATGTGTATATATATATATATATATATATATATATATATATAAATAATAGTTTGGGATCAGTAAAATGTGTCATGTTTTTTTTTTTTTTTTTTTTTTTAAATAAGTCTCTTATGCTCATCAAGGCTGCTAAACCCCCCAGAAAAAAACAGTAATATTGCGAAATGTTATTACAATATAAAATAATGGTTTCTATTTTAATATACTTTAAAATTTAAGTTATTCCTGTGAAGCAAAAGCTGAATTTCCATCAGCCATTACTCCAGGTTTAATAGAGCCATAGAATGAAAAACTGTATTTACCTTGGCATGGTTGAATACAGTTCTGTACATGGAAATGACATACTGTAAGCCTCAAACACCATTATTTCCTTATTTATATGTAAATCTCATGTTTGCAAAAGACCACTAAAAAAAGAGGTGAATCCCAACATAACACCGACTATGACGTTATAGTCAGGATCGTTAATAGTTACGACCCCAACATTTGCATATGGAGAATTATTGCCCTTGCCCATATACCTTCTATGTAGATATCAGAGAACAAATTAAAATATTTTATCAATGCATTCTATGGCACCTTTAAGTCGCAATCATTCTAATATGCTGATTTATTATCAATTTTGCTGCCAAATATTTTTTGGAACCTTTTTCAAGAATTGTTTGATGAATAAGAAGTTAAAAAGAACAACATTTATACAAAACAGAATATAGCAAAACAGATTATAGTCTTTACTATAACTTTTTAGCATTTTTAAACATCCTTGCAAAATAAAAGTATGAATTTCTTAAAAAAAAAAAAAAGAAAGAATAAAAATGTACTGACCCCAAACATTTGAACGGTAGTGTATATTGTTATATTAAAAACTGATACTAAAATTTAGCTTTGCATCAAAGGAATAAATCAGATTTTAATGTAAATGAAAATAGAAAAAAAATATTTTACATCATAATAAAATTTCACAATATTATATTTGTTCCTGTGTTTTTGATCAAATAAACACAGCCTCTTACTGAGCCTAAACTTTTGAATGGCAGTGTATACAGCTGAGGTCAAAAGTTTACATACACCTAGCAGAATCTCCAAATTGTTAATTATTTTAACAAAATAAGAGGGATCATAGAAACTGCATGTTATTTTTTATTTAGTACAGATGTGAATAAGGTATTTCACATAAAGGACGTTTACATATAGTCCACAAGAGAAAATAATAGTTTGAAAGTTCAAAAGTTTACATACACATGATTCTTAATACTGTGTAGTTACCAGTTTTTTTTTTTAAGTGATAGCTGTTCATGGGTCCATCGTTTGTCCTGAACAGTTAAACTGCCCGCTGTTCTTCAGAAAAATCCTTCAGTTCTCATAACAACTTTAGTTTTTCAGCATTTTTGTGTATTTGAACCCTTTTCTAACAATTACTGTAGGACTGAGGACAATTGAGTGACTTATATTCAACTATTACAGAAGGTTCAAACACTCACTGATGCTCCAGAAGGAAAAAACAATCCATTAAGAGCTGGGGGTGAAAACCTTTGAACAGAATGAAGATGTGTACATTTATCTTATTTTGCCCAAATAGCATATTTCTTTCATTTAGTACTGCCCTTCAGAAGCTACAGAAGATACTAGCATGTTTCTTAGAAGACTAAATAAGTTAAATTTACCCTTGAAATTCAAACATTCAAAATTTCACCCCCTCGCATTTAATGCATTGTTTCCTTCTGAAGCATCAGTGAGCATTTGAACCTTCTTTAATAGTTGCATATGAGTCCCTCAGTTGTCCTCAGTGTGAAAAGATCTCAAATCATACAGTCATTGTTGGAAAGGGTTCAAATACACAAAAATGCTGAAAAACCAAAGGATTTGTGGGACCTGAAGGGTTTTTCTGAAGAACAGCGGCAGTTTAACTGTTCAGGACAAACAAGGGACTCATTAACAGCTATCACTAAACAAAAAACATAGCTGTGGATCATTCAGGTAACAACACAGTATTAAGAATCAAGGGGATGTAAACTTTAGACTATATGTAAACATCTTTTATGTGAAATATATCATTCAGGTGAGTACTAAATAAAAAAATAACATGCATTTTGTAAGATCCCTCTTATTTTGTTCAAAATAATTAACATTTTGCAGATTCTGCAAGGTGTATGTAAACTTTTGACTTGTATATTGTGTAGACAAGATCTTTGGAGTAAACTTCACATCACAATAATGATGATGCGCCTTTTCTAACCTGCAGGACATGACATCAGCGGTGATCACGTACTGTGGTCATTTCTTCCATGGCAACTGTTTGAGAAAATGGCTTTATGTACAAGAGACATGCCCCATGTGCCATGCCTCCATCAAACCCTCCTCGGCTAACCCGACTGCTGCGGCAGCTGAAGCTCCACCAACCCACCAAAACCCACCTCCATCAGAGCAGCAACCTTCTCCTGAAACCCAGCAGGAGGAGCAGCAGGGATCACAGGGAGACAGTGTTCGCTCTGCAGAGACAAACTTTGAGTCTGAAAGGAAATACTCAAACTCAGAAAGGAATTGTAACAAGGAGAGACTCCAAAACTTGCACTGTGATGCAAATGGTGATTCCCAAGGTGTGGCAAATCCTGTACCCGGCTGCTCATCGGATGGGGACTCTCAAATGGCTTCTCAGGAGCTTAGGGAAGCGGACTGAAACGAAAGCTCAGCCAGAGAAGCAAGAAACAGAGAAATTGCCATGGCAACAAGACTGACAGCAGCAGAAAACAGAGCAAAGCCCAGAGAAAGTGTGACGCTGTATCAATAGAGGGTTACAAATAACAGAGACAGAAACGCAGCAAAAGACTACAGGAACAATCATTTACTCAGAAGACGTTCTGCTGATCTGCTGACCATAGCACCTCAGCAGCGTTAGATTATAGCTACCAAATGATATTCATTTTGAAGAATCTCTTCTTGACATTTGTTAAGATATAATGTTGGATGATTCAGTGATTGTCCAGTTCTAAGGAAGACATGAAAGGATAGTATTACAAACAAATTCATGTTGACATTGAACTAATTCTGTGGTTTTATCTTTGTTTGTCAATTGGGATTTTCTGCTGAGTTATTTGGTATGTGTGAATTTCATTCATTCATTCTTGATGCAGATCTGTTGATATCTGTGCCTCTGACTTTTCTGTATTGCTCCATTGTGTGCTTTTATTTGAACTGACATTATGTAGTTGCAATGAAGGAGTCACTGTGATTATTCTCTCAGTTACGTTGTTTGTGAATGAGTTCTGCCAGAATGAATGGATAAGAGATAGTCAGTGAAGTTGCAAGCTGTGCATGAAGCAAAGATCAAGTCATTGTTATTGGGGAGAATCCAGGTGGGGCTATGTTTAACAGAGCAGAGAACAACGATTAAAGACTTATACAATCACACTGATTGAAAAGTTGTTTTACTCTTGCCCGGCATCATTTTGTCTTTGTGATTTGGAGACAGTTCTGTGTTTAGTTAACTGTTTGTTCTATTGCCTTAATGTTGGTTATTTATGATTAATGCAGATGACATGCTTCTGTGAACCTTCAATGCAGCAGAATTTTTTTCTGAACTCTTCCATAGATCTGTGGATTGATACAATCCTGTTTCTGAACTCAACAAGCAGTTTTTTTTTTTTTTTTTACCTTGGGGCTTGGTTTTTGCTCTGATATGCATTTTCAGCTGTTAGACCTTTTAAAAAAATGAGGGGATACTTTCGCAAGGCATCGTGTAATCAGACTACAGTTACTTTTTTACATTATTTACACAATAGAAGAAAGTTATTCATAATTCATTGATACTCCATAATTTCATTTTTTTTTTTGTCATCTGATCCTCTTTCACCTAATAAATTTACTTGAAGTAAAAAAACCCTGAGATTTTAAAATAAATATTTTAATAATTAAGTATCACATTTGCATGTTCACTGGTTTTCTGACATTTCATCACATTTTTAAGTAAGTTTTTTTTTTTCAGTTTAAAATGATTTATTTTAACATCAGCTTTTTGTTAAACTCATAAACCCTCTGCAGTTCCTTTGCAAACACCAGTTTAGAAAACCTTGGCGTTACAATGGTTAATGCACTTCATGTTGTTACGATGGAATATATTTTCTTACTCTTTGTATTTTTGTGTTATTATGGTACAAGATTATCAATCAATGCGCTGAATGAGTTAGGTCAAAAGTAATCTAAAAGTAGTCTAATTATATTACCTAAAATGTGTAATGTAGTGGATTACTAACTACAATTTTAGTCATGTTATATGGAATCAGTAACAGATTGGTAATCTACCAAGGTCTGGCCACAGAAGACCTTAGCTTTCCCCCATGACTGCAGACCTACCATGATACACATCAAATGTACAGTGGAATTATTATTTGATGCCATCTTTGTACCGTAGCACAGACAGAGTAGTAATTTAACTCTTGTTTTATTCTTACCTACCTTTCAAAAATTTCCCCTGTTTCTGTTTAAATCTGCCATTGTCTAGTTTTCACTGTACCATGACCATTATCTTTGCATTTCATGAATCTCATTTACCTGTAGTTCAAAAGAAACCTTTGGTTTCCAAGGAAGTAGGTAAAATGCTTCTGGATAACCCCTTTTATAATTCTCCTTTACGGCTATTTTTAAGTTTTAATTTGTAAAAACATTCATATTTCAGATTTTTTTGGTTGTTCGTGCGGCCAAAGATTGTCATCCAGCGCTCACGGTGGCGCACAGCTCATAATGCCTTTTAATTCGCCATTTTATCCGCACCGAGAAGAAGAAGTGGCTAACAACAAGCTCACGGACATCTTGTCAGCTCAGACAAACTGAAAGAGAAGTGTACACACATCAGCATTACAGTCACCGACAGGGATCAGGGCCTGTCTGTATTCACCCGTTTGATTGCCATATCATTTTTGTAGACGTTGAATGTAAGATATATTTTTGACATCCTGATATTTTTAATGTTACTTTTTATCTAGGCAGCTGGCTAGCTCTCAGGTTAGCTCACATATTGAGAAAGAGAGCAAGATATAGGGCGCTAGTTATTCAGGAGCCACTACACCCAGTGGGAAGATGGCGCTTAAACGAATCCATAAGGTAAGTGGGAAATTACATCGAGCATAAATATATCAGACATACATATTATAAACCAGTGTATCATTAAATATGTTAGTCATCTAACTGTGTCGGCGTATTGCTTAATGTAACGTGTTATGCTTATTCCTAATACAAGAGACGAAGATTTTTTTTATTAAGGACATCAAACCTGTCGTTTTTTTACATTAATAATAGTTTTTTTTAATAAGTATATGCACAATTTTTAACGTACCATTGTCAACGAGAGTGACTAAAGGTCTTGACAGCTAATAATTATTTACGTAAGACAGTCTCGATGTCATAGGTGCTATTATAAAATGTTTAGATTATAGATGATACATCTCACGTTAATATTTAGCTAATAATAAAATGAGTAGTACTGGCACTTTGGCTCTTGGTGTGGACTGTGAATTTTTACCATAGTTGGTCTTATGAAATGTAATGAAACGAAAGAAAAACTAAAGGTGTCTGTAAATCTTTTTTTTAATTTTAAAATCTATTAACGTGATAATTCCTAAACAAGTTGACGTTGAGATTGCTTTTAGCTGACCTTTAGTGACTGTAAGGTTTAATTTGGGATCCTAAATAGTATTGAATCCATATTATGAAGTAAAATCTCCCCTTCCGTTTCATGAAGTTTCAACCTGTCTGTAGTTGTGCAATAAAGCTCTAGAATGATGACAGTTTTCTGCCCCCCCGGTTATGAAATACCCTCAGGTGTCTTCCCACCCAGCAGACATGTTGAAATAAAAATAAACGTAGTGCTCTTAAAGTAGGGAGTGCAGACGGACATGCCTGTGGGCTCGTTCAGGTTGCGTTCCAGCTCTTCTCCCTCATGACCCCTCTGGAACTATAAATACACTGTGCTGCTAAACATTCAATCTGCTGGTTTCATCTTGCTGTCACCATAGTGATAAAAGTCCAAAGCGCCATTATTGACCCTTCGTGGCGGAGAAATCGGTGTCTTTTTGGTGGTTCTGCATGCTTGTGTTTCATAAAAACTCTTTCTGACACTTCCCTGTAGGAATTGAATGATTTGGCACGTGATCCTCCTGCACAGTGTTCAGCAGGTCCGGTGGGGGATGATGGTGAGATCACAGACTTTACATATATTGTGTGGTGTTTACGGCTGTGTGTTTTTGCTGTAAACTGATGCTGTACATGCAATCTATTCTGCAGTGTTCCACTGGCAGGCAACAATCATGGGGCCGGTGAGTACAATAAAAACATGGCTATAGAAACATGTTACTGAATAGTACAATGTACATTACTGTTCAAACATTTGGTGGTGTTGTTTTTTTTTATGTTTTTGGATAAAGTCTTCTATGCTGCATTTGGTTGGTCAAAAATACAGTAAAAACTGAACATTTTTTTTATTGCAGTTTAAAAAAATACTGTTTTGTATTTTAATATATTAATATATTCCTGTGATAGTAAAGCTGAATTTTCAGCAGCTATTACTCCAGTCTTCAGTGTCACATGATCTTTTAGAAATCATTCTGATATGCCAAATGATATTAATGTTGAAAACAGTTGTGCTGCTTAATACTTTTGTGGAAACTAGGGCTGTCACAAATGATTATTTATGTAATCTAGTAATCATTGGATAACTGTAATTAATTTTTTTGAAGTACCGTATTGACCCGAATATAAGCCGACCCCCCCCTTTTTCAAGATGTACCTTTTGGAAAAAGGCTTTTTGAAAACCAAATCTTGTGTTTTATTAAGAAAAAATATATATATTTTCATACTGCATATTTTTCCTTTTTTAGTGTTTGTTTTGAAAGTATGGTAAATACTGGTAAAATGCACCAACAGTCACATGAAAAAATATTTTGGTACATTTTGATGTACCATAAAAATAACAGGTAACCCATCTTGTATAACAATTAGGCTGTTCATCTCCTAGTAGCCTACCAACATTTCATTAATAGCAGAAGTGAAATCTTATTGTAGTCTTCAAATCTGGGGACTCTCTTACATTTTAAAATCAGTTACAGAGGAAGTTTGGTTGTATCAGGCTAACATGACAGTAAAGACTCTGCTGTAAGCTTTTATTTTCAATCGCATTGTTCTAACATTACCTACAAACACTACATTGCATATTTCTTGGCACACTCGTTTTAACGCAGATTTGGTGCCACCTATAGTTGTGGGTGTATTATTGACATGTCAAAGTCTAGACCAGGGGTGCCCAAACTTGGTCCTGGAGGGCCACTATCCTGCAAATTTTAGCTCCAACCCTAATTAAACACACCTGAACCAGCTAATCAAGGTCTTAACAGGCATGCTAAAACCTCCAGGCAGGTGTGTTGAGGCAAGTTGGAGCTAAACTGTGCAGGACACTGGCCCTCCAGGACCGAGTTTGGGCACCCCTGGTCTAGACCCTGAATATAAGACAAACAAGTTTTTTCGGCTGTATTTCCCAGAAAAAAAACCTTGTCTTATATTTGGGTCAATACGGTAATAAAAATAGACCTAAGCAAACAAGCCTTTAAAATGACTTAAAATACATAGATAATAGCAATTGAAAAATAATAATTAGTTTATATTTGACAATTTCTTTACAACAAAAATTTCTTTTGTAAATGTGGACCTTAAAACTTATAAACTCATAGCAAGGATTTGAGCTTTTATTTTGAAATTGCGATGAACAGTTAGCATGTTTACAAAGATATTGATGTATTCTCCTGTGTGCTAGGTTTAGGTTTGATTTACCTTACAAATTTGATGACATGGCACACGTTGCATTCCCAGATCAACATTATAATAAACCCAAACTATGCAAAGATGGAGTCTGAGATGCCACAAAGACATAAATGATAACAGTTTGTGTGGAGCAGCATTTACTATAAAAGGAGCCACTCTGACATGCATGTAAATTATTAAAGCGCATATATTAAACCTGCATTGCATATTTATTTATTTATTTGAATTGTGGTGTTTGTGAAATTGCAATAGCATTATGCTTTGTGTTTTTTTTAATCTGGTTTAATATATCATGTAGCCTTGGAAAACTGTCTAATAATGCGTTTCATAGATTCTTGTCTGTAGAATGTGCCACTTCTGTTTTTTTGCGGGTTACTCGATGCGGGCAAAATTCAAATTACTATTTAAAAAAAAAATATATATATTCGAATTGAGTCAAGGAATCGTGACAGCCCTAGTGAAAACCATTTTTTGGATTCAGAACAGCATTTACATTACAAATGGCTTTATTGTCACGCTTTATCATTTTAATGCATCCTTGCATAATAAATGTATTCATTTCATGAAAAATTTTAGTCTTGAAATTAAAATGAAAAGAAACTCTTACAATTTTGTAAATGTACTAAAGATATTTTTCTCACTTTTTATTTATTTATTTAAAAACAGAATGAAAGTCCATATCAAGGTGGCGTTTTTTTCCTAACCATACACTTCCCAACAGATTACCCCTTTAAACCACCAAAGGTAAGAACTTCAAAAACAGCACAAAAACCTTTTTGTACATGTTTGCCTGTAGGTGTGTATAACATTTGTTTTCTTTGTGTTAGGTTGCATTTACTACAAGAATCTACCATCCCAACATAAACAGTAATGGCAGCATCTGTCTGGATATCCTCAGGTCCCAGTGGTCTCCTGCACTTACTATTTCTAAAGGTACACACACAATAATAGGCGTTTCTTTATTGGAGTATGGTTAGAAACAGTTAGTTCTAATACTTGAAACACATAAGGGCCTATTATGGATACATAATGTAGCTCCAGCTGACTAATTTGAATGGACAAGCAACATGATATTTTGCATAATTGAATCCCCTGTTCTGTATGTCAATGACACGGTGTGCGTGTGTACATTTTGTGCTCCTCTCTGTAGTTCTTCTGTCCATCTGCTCACTCTTATGTGACCCCAATCCAGACGACCCTCTTGTGCCAGAGATTGCCCGAATCTATAAAACAGACACAGAGAAGTAAGCACAGACTGAAGCACACAAATAATATTCTTTTTCTTACATACATGTGCAGATTTGGTATAAATTGGATTTTTATTTATTTATTTTAATTTATTTTAACATTATTTTAAAGTATTTTTACTTTGTAAATATCTTACACCTAAATTTAATTTGAGCTTAAAACTAATTTAATTTTTGTGTAAGTCTCATACAATTTTTGCAAGACCAAAAAATATCATGGTGTATGCTTGGTAGATGAAAGCAAATTATTTCTACACTACCAGTCAAAAGTTTTTAAACAGTAAGATTTTTAATGTTTTTTTTTTTTAAAGAAGTGTCTTCTGTTCACAAAGCCTGCATTTATTTGATCCAAAGTACAGCAAAACAGTACAATTTTGAAATATTTTTACTATTTAAAATAATTGTTTTCTGTTTGAATATATTTTAAAATGTAATTTATTCCTGTGATTTCAAAGCTGACTTTTTAGCATCATTACTCCAGTCTTCAGTGGCAAATGATCCTTCTGAAATCATTCTAATATTCTTATTTGCTGCTCAAACTATTATTACTGTTATGATGTTGAAAACAGCAGAGTCAATTTTTTTTTCAGGTTTCTTTGATGAATAGAAAGTTCAGAAGAACATAATTTATCTGATATAGAAATCTTTTGTAACATCATAAGTGTGTTCATTATTAATCACTTTTGATAAAAAAGAAAAAAATATATACTGAATTTGAACGGTATAGTGTATAATGTCACAAGCTTTGTATTTCAAATAAATGCTAATCAAATAAATATTAATCATAATAATAAAAAGTGTCTTGAACAGCAAATCAGCGTATTAAAATGATTTCTGAAGGATCACTGAAGACTGGAGTAATGATGCTAAAAATTGAGCTTTAATCACATATAATAAATTATATTTCAAAATATATTTAAATAGAAAGCAGTTATTTTAAATAGTGAAAATATTTCACAATATTACCGCTTCTGTTGTACTTTGGATAAAATAAATGCAGGCTTGTTGAGCAGAAAAGAATTATTTAAAAAAACAGAAAAAAATATTTTGACTGTTAGTATGTGTGTTTGTGTGTGTATTACAGCAGTTTATCACAGATAATATCAGCATCAAACCTTCATTTAACAACATATGGCTTGTAAATAAATAAGGGCACCTTATGTCACTCCTTTTTTTCTGAAGTGACGTGGTTGTGGGCATCATTTTAACACACTTGGTTTTTATGAATAGAACAGCAAGGACTACAGTGATTTACAGTTCAACAAATAGCATGTAAATACAATAGAAGTGAATAGACCTTTTTTTTCTAATACATCATGCTCTATCAGGTATAATAGAATGGCAAAGGAATGGACAGAGAAATATGCCATGCTGTAGGTGAAAGTCAACTCTGCATTGTGAACATTAGAGGTACTGTAGAAAGAGTGAAGCATTGCAACAAAACTGTTGCTTCCGGTGTGGTGCAGCATGAGCGTGTGGCCACAGCAGGTGTGCATCACTAATACATGCTGTCATGCCTCTTCTGAAACGACTGAGAAATCACACAGAATGCCTTTCAAGTGAAAAATCAGATATGCTTTTATCTTCTTTCAATGTAGCAGTGTCTTGTGATTTGTTAGGGTTTATTTAGTGCTGCATTAAACCTTGCAGTAAGCATGGCTTTCAATCAGCCATAAAGTCTTACAGCAGCATGACGTTTTTGTTAAGTAGGTGAAATATGTTAGAGCTGTAAATTGTAATGGCTGAGCATTTTTGGTTTGTGTGAGATAGTTGTAGCACTGCATGAGAAGCATCAGGATGCTAGTAGAAATAGATATTATGCATTAAGGCAAGATACTATAGGCAAAAAATATATACATTTTATAGGAGGTTTTGGCTTTTTATAAAATGTTCAGACTAGTGGAAAGAAAACATACACTTTTAAGTGTTTAAGTGTTTATTTCATCACACATTGTCTATTTGCATATATAGATTTCAATTACAATACATCTTTAAATAGAGAGTTTACCCAAAAATGAGAATTCTTTTATTAATTACTCACCCTCATGTTGTTCCAAACCCGTAACACCGTTGTTGTTTTTTCTTGGGAACACAAATTAAAATATTTTTGATGAAATCTGAGAGTTTTCTGACCCTGCATAGACCGCAACACAACTGACAAGTTCAAGGCCCAGAAAGGTAGTAAGGACATTATTAAAATAGTCCATGTAACATCAGTGGTTCAACCGTAAATTTATGAAGCTACAAGAATACTTTTTGTGCACAAAGAAAACAAAAATAATTATTTTGTCCTCTCCCGGGACAGTCCTCCACCATTATCAAAAGTATAATTTCCCATTGAGCCGTGCAACACTTACATATACCAAACTTTACACTTTTTTTCCCATTCAGGATTTTTACAGAGAGATTTAGTCATATATTATTCATATTATTCATTTATACAAGTAGTTATTCCAAAACACATTGCTTTGCTAATAGTATTTATCAAATGTATATCGAATGCATTTATCAAATTATCGAATTAACAGTAGTTATCGAATGTTCAGATTTCAGGAAATGTATGTAAATAAGTGCATATTTAGTTGGATAATTTGAATAATTAAATATACATTTTCAAAAAAAATATATATTTTTTTTATTGTAATCAATCAACTATGATTGTGTTAAAGGTGCAGTATTTAAGATTGCCAGCTAGCGGTACTGCAGTCCAAATTCAAAATATTGGAGAGAGCCATTATTACCACTTTCTCCTACTCAGACTCGACGAGTTTGCCAGATTGAGAACACGTGACTAGCCTTGCACTGTAATTTGATGAGTTGATTTACTGTTTTAATGTTCCTCTGCTCATGGTTCATTGTGCAGAATGTAATATTGCCAGCTAGCGGTTGAAATGGGTACTGCAGTTCCGTCCCAGAATCTGCACGAAACGCACATTTCAGAGTAGAATTACTGCCTATAGTATTCGTTTTCAGAGAAACAGTTATGTAAACATAACATGTTTCCTAAATATCTACAAACATATTATGTTATTTTTTTGGCTTAAGTAGAGTCAAAACTTACATACAGCACCTTTAATAGAGAGTTTGCATTTACGTCACGATTTGGTCAGTTACCCGGATGCGCGGCCATACTGAAGATCTTCTGATGTACACAACAGTATTTAATTGGTAAATGTACTACTAAATACATTGTTCTGCTAACTTATGCTGTCTAAACCACGGAAAAAGTGCGTGGAAGCTGCTAAATAATATAGAGAAGGACTTAGTAAGCAGGATAGGGCATAATATTTTGACAAACTAAAGTTAATAGGTGGTAAAGATACGTAAGAGCAGTATTAAATAGGATATTAGCCTAATGTTTCACTTACCTGACTGGAAATAAGAACAAACATGAATGTCAAGATTCTTGCCTTGGAAATCCTGGTTCACTTTTGCCAACCAAAAACGCCTTTTGTTCCTCATACAGTTTTTTGCACTCTTATCCTTGATTTATAACTTTTGGCAGTCTATAGTACTCCAAATGTGTTTGGTCTGACCGATTGGTACAGCTCAGAACATGACAATAATTCACAATTTTCAGCAGCAATAATCAGCAAAATATGCAAGTTTCGTTCAGTTCAGAGGCAGATTTTTTTTTATTTTTTTTTTCAGATTTTGTTAAGAGCTGCCAATATGGCAAACTGATGACGCATTGTGAAAACACTATTAGTTTTTCCCACTATTCATCTTGGGTGTCTTGCCTTAAATCTTCAAGTAAAAATGTTTTAAAAATGTGATAACCTAAAGTACGTCATTAATAGACAAGAAATTACATAGTAACTGGAGTCATCAGAAAGGTTCAAAACTGAACTGCATTTTGTCTGCAAGAGGGGTCACTTGATTTCAAATGTCTGACGTTTTTCTGTCGTCTTTGCAGATACAACAGAATAGCGCGGGAATGGACTCAGAAATATGCCATGTGATGTTGGCTGGACACATTTATACACTGTTTGTTCTCTCATGTTTTGGACACTGTTGCAAGACCATATTTCTCCATCTGTCTCTTATGGAGGCACAACCACAGTTTTCTGCTCAAACAGGAATGCAGGCCTGCTCCTGGCCTTTCCACACTACAAAGTCTTGAAATGGACCTCGCCAGTTTGACGGACGTCCCTCCACTCTCAGCTCTGCCTATCTTTGATCTTTACCAATCAACTCCTCTCACTCCACAACACGTCATGCCTTGTTTGACCAGAGTGTGTTTTCTCTGAGCCACTCGGAGAGAGAATGTCTTTTAGGTTGTTCTGCTTTTTTGGGGCCTTGCTCCTGGAGTGCATGCAAACACAGGAGAAAAGGTTAGATGTTGTACATCAGTGGGAGACTGGGACTGATTCCTATATTCTGTTTGATTGTAAAGATTTGCAACATGCTGATCAGCTCTTGGCCCAACTTTTCACAGCCCTGACACTGAGATACAACTTACTCGATTGGCTTAAATATCTATTTAAAATCCCGCTACTTTTTCCTTTCAATAAAGATGTATAACTCATACTATGTGTCTGTTTTTCTATTTGTCTGTATTCAAATGAAAGATCAGACCAGTTTTTTTTTCACATATATGGAATATGGAAAGTGGTTATGGTTTATCACTCGAAATTACCATTCAAGTTCACAAATCATTTAGAATTAATCTGCTGATTATTAGTGGACTTGATAAGGTTTGGTAAGGAAAAATGAATATTTATCTCGGAGAGTTTTGTATTGTAAGAAAATAGTTAAGATTACTTTAACATTTTAGCAAGTGAGAGAATTCAGATAAAATGTTTTCTAATTAAACATGGTCTTTAATTCAATTTCAAACCACATTTCTAGTGGTGTTTTGTTATTTTTGTCATTTTCTTTCACTTCTGCTGCTCGTTTTAAAGCATGTGAATGTTTCCTGCATTTAAATACACTACCAGTCAAAAGTGTTTTTTTTTTTTTTTTTTTTTTTATAAGTCTCTTCTGCTCACCAAGCTTTCATTTATTTAATGCAAAGAACAGCAAAAACAGTAAAATGTTATAATATTTTTACTATTTAAAATAACTTTTCTCTTTAAATATATATTTCAAATGTCATTTATTTCTGTGATTTCAAAACAAAATTTTTAGCATCATTACTATTACATAATCATTCAGAAATCATACTAATATTTTGATTTGCTGCTCAAAAAAGATTTATTATAGTTGAAAACAGAGTAGAATGGTTTCAGGTTTCTTTGATGAATGGAAATTACAGAAGAACAGCATTTATGTGAAATATAAATGTCTTTATCATCATTTTTGATCAATTTAAAGCATCCTTGCTAAATAAAAGTATTAATTTCCATCAGTTTATTTCCTAAAAATGTATAATGTTGCAAAAGCTTTTTATTTCAGATAAGTGCTGGTCTTTGGATCCTTTTATTTATCAAAGAATCCTACAAAAATGTACTCAACTGTTTTAAATATTGATAATAATAATATAAAATGTTTCTAAAACAACAAATCAGCATATTAGAATGATTTCTGAAGGATCTTGTGACACTGAAGACAAGAGTAATGATGCTGAAAATATAGATTTAATCACAGGAATAAACTTCATATTTAAAAATACATTTAAATATATGTAAAATATATTTAAATTGAAAGCAGAAATCACAATATTAACTTACTGCTTTTGCTGTAATTCGATCAAATAAATGCGGGCTTGGTGAGCAGAAGAGAATTCTTTTAAAAGATCTTGCTAGTGTACATAAAAAGCCACTTATATAAAAATAACAACAAATGAGTGAATAATAATAAAAGCCCTCATAATTTCACTTCTCGAGTAGTTAGTTGTTTGTTCGCTACAACATTGAATTACATTCAATTTTATTTACAAGAATTGTTTCAATTCTATAATTATATTTAAATACAATTAATATACAAGAACATTTTACAACCACATACTTTTAACTTAAACGCGACCGGATGTTTATGCTTCCACGTGAGAGAGCAGCTGATCGTCCTTCTGCTTTTGATTTCAACCGGGAAGTGCATCAGAAAATATTAGGGCGGTGTGTTTATGCCTTAAAGTCTCGTGATTCAACAATGTAATATAGAAATGACTTTGGTAGTGTCAAGTCTGCCATGATCAATAAACATGAATCATGTGGTATGGTCTTTAGCGTGCTTTTACCTTTTAGCGGTCCCTTTTCTTGACAGCGCATTTGCGTCTGAGGTGAAGAGCTCCAATCTAGGAGTTGATATTATCTCTCTGAACGGGAAATGGCAGCTGCTGAACTCAAACTCATCTGTTTCTCTGAGTGCAGAGGTACCGGGCTGTGTTCATACGGCTCTGCAGCGTCAGGGATTCATTTCGGTATATACAAACAAGCACGTTTTCTGAAGTCATTGTTAACAGTCCAAACTGTGTGTGATTAATATTCCTACAAACACTATTCTGTGTCAACAGGATCCATATTATAGGTTTAATGACCTGGCCTACAGATGGATTTCACTTGATAACTGGACTTACACTACATCATTCACAGTACCTACTCATGTTAGGTAAGTCAGACAGCAACCCTCCAAATCCAACTAAACCTGCCCTCTACATCTAGAAATAGAATGTCAAAGATATGATGGTTTATCATATGGTAACAATCATGTTATATTTATATTTTTACAGAGAAAAGGGTAAAGCTGTCCTAGTGTTTGAAGGAGTCGACACAGTCTCTACCATTTCTCTCAATGGAGTCACCATTGGAAAGACAGACAACATGTTCCGCAGATATGTAAATGAATAACTATTTGGTGTATTCTTTGAATTGTTCTTTATATATGTTTATAGACATAATAATAGTGATAATGTGTATCCTTAACTTTTTTTTTTTTAAATGATAATTTTTTTCTCTAGGATTTTGAAGTCACTGAATTCCTGAAGGATGAAGAGAATATTCTCCAGGTTTGGATTATGTCAGCTGTGACATATGCATCTCAAAGAAGTCATGCCCACACTGAATACAGGGTACCACCTGATTGTCCGCCTCCTGTACAGAAAGGAGAGTGTCATGTTAACTTTATAAGAAAGGTACAAACATGTTACATTCGCAAACACAAACAGTTCATTAGAGTATGTGGGCCATTCTACAGAATTGGTGCAAACTGCTGTCCCACAACCAAAAAAACACATTTAGAATGCATTTAAGTATTCAAATCTTAGATGTTTACTAAGATCCTTCTATTATCTGTTGAAACCCACAATAATATTTAAAATATCAGTAAGCTTAATATATATAAAATCATCTTTTAGTGGGTACTTTTAACTGGGAGGTGGTTGTCCCGATCCCTAGCCCCTAAATTTAAACTTTTTCAAAATTATATTGAAATCATTTTTGCATTTTATTCCATTAATATAAAATATATTTTAGATTTTTTTTTTTTAAATGCAGTTTTTTTCTGTAATTACATTTATTTAGTTACTGTTTAGTTTTTCCATAACATTTCATTTTTATAAGTGTACAATTGTTCGGAACTGTGCTAGCTAACCATGTGCTATTTAGCATCATTGAGCTACGTTCAAAAGTATCTAAAATTATCACAACCTGAAACATTTGGTGCAGTTTTGTTGTTGACATCATTGTTTTTTTGGGGGGGGTGTTATCCCATAAAATTGTCACTACCATAACCGTCACAACCGAAACGTCATCATAGCTTTGATAGTGACAAAACAGAACACATAATCCTTTATTTGGGGGAAATAAACAACATTTTAGTACAGTTATGCAATTTTTTAGTAATTTAGTATGGTTTAGTAGTGTTATATGTGGGTTAAAATTCTGTAATGTGATGTGGTCGCTACTAAAACATTGTCACTACCGAAAATGTGCAGTCACTACCAATACATGGGATGTTTTGTCAAAAATAAAGTATACTGAATTGTCAACTAAGATGTTATGATAGTGTTTGTTTCGTTGTATATTTAAACAAATTAACCCTTAACTTTAAAATCAGTATGATCAACTTTTTGCCTTTTACAAAGAAAATTTTAATAAAAAAACAACAAATCTCATAAATCACATTTAAAATATTTTAGTTGTTATTGATTTACCTCTGAAAACTTTTTAATAAAATACTAAAAATATATATTTACTAGGGGTGTAACGATGTGCATATTCGTATTGAACGGTTCAGGGGTTAATTCCAAATGGAAGTGATCATTCCTATGCCCTACTCCCTTCGAATAAACATACATTTTAGATTTTAAAAAGTTTTTTATATATATTGTATATATTATATAGCAAATATAAAATGTATGTTTATTTGCAACAGTAAAGCTAACAACAATAAAAAGATATTTATGTCATTAAAACAGTGACATCTGTTGACGGACACGTGCTGCGTTGTCACGGGAACATGCCAGCTGAAGATAATGAGGAAACGTCTACATAATGCCCTGCTCACTCCAAAGTCTAAACTCCAAGCTCCAAGGGCTCTGTCCTTCGAAAGGAAGAAAATCACTCCATTTTGGAATTAACCCGTGAACCGTTCGATACGAATACGCGTATCATTACCCCCTAATATTTACAGAGAAGATGTAAGCAAAATGTTAATAGGTCAATATAAACCTTTTTATGATGTTATATAGTACTGTGTTTCGGTAGTGACAGATTTGGGGAGAGGATAAATATTCCAAAACTTTCTGAAAATACTACATGAGAATTAACTGCACAATTACTGGAAATGTGTACCTTGGATATGTTACAATTTGCATTCATACAAAATTTGTGGATTTTTTTTTTTTTTTTTGTGATGCCTCTTTATTTTGTTGAGCTACTGATGTTAAATAAATATGTATCCAGTATGAATTCAATTTATTAGATTATATAATGAAAAACTTTTTGTTAATGGTTTCCTGATTGAGTGTTTGTTCTTTTGGTGTTTTCAGGCTCAAAGCTCTTTTAGTTGGGACTGGGGTCCATCTTTCCCCACTCTGGGCATCTGGAAGGAAGTTCGTCTGGAATTCTTCAACACTTTAAGAGTTCTAAGTTATACCACTAGTCCGAAATATGGTACACACATATTTGCATATGAAGGATACAATATTTTAGACATTAATATAATAGCAAAACAAATCAACATAATTTGCAAATCCTTCTTTCTTCTATTTTCTTGTCCTGTTTCTGTCTCTGTTTTTCTGTCTTTCTCTGTATCTAGACTCTGAACATTCAAGCTGGAATGTTGAAGTGGAATTGTTCATTGACGTTTTTGTTGCAACTAAGGGTCTTGTGCATCTGTCCATCCCATTATTGCAGTCAGAGGCAGAATTTCAACTGTCTCTTACACCTGGGCAGAGTAAAAATTCATTTGTCTTACAGATCAATCAGGTAAGATCTAGTTTGCTTGATTATGACCATTCTGTATCATTTGATTGTACATTTCAGAGGAAATATCAGATATATCAGTGTTATTTTAGTATCAATGATTTTTGAGTATTATTGTTAGGAATACTATTAGTTTTTTTTATTAATATTACAGTTTTTATTGTAGTTTATTGTAGTTTTTATGGAAGCCTGTTTCTACCACTGAATAAAAAATAACAAAATAACAGTCAGAATTATAAGACAAAGTCACAATTCTGAGAAAGTCAGAATTTGCGAGATATAAACTCACATTTTTTCATAAATCTGACTTTTTTCCTTAGAATTGCAAGATGTAAACTCACAGTTGTGAGTTATAAAGTCAGAATTACAAAACAAAGTTGAAATTCTAAGAAATAAAGTCAAAATTGTGATATATAAACTCACATTTCTGACTTTTTTTCTCAGAATTGAGATATAAACTCATAAATTTGACTTTTTCATAAGAATTGTGTGATATAAAATCACGGTTGCGAGTTATAAAATCAGAATTATAGAACAAAGAAATAGTCACAATTCTGAGAAGTAAAGCCAGAATTGCGAGATATAAACTTAAATTCTTTTTAAAAAGACATTTTCTCTTTATAACTCTTTATAACTCGCAATTGCAAGAAAAAAGGCAGATGTTTTAGTGTTTTTAAATATGTCGTACATAGTTTTTATTCATTTTTATTTCAGTTTAAGTTTTTTTTAATAAAGTTAAACTGAATGAAAATTAGAAATTTTGCCTTGGCAACTAGCTGAATTAATTTTTGTTTTGTATTTTACTTCAGTTAATTTTATTTCAAGTAATTAAAATGTTTTATGGCTTTAGTTTTAGTTAATAACCTTGATATATATATATATATATATATATGATAACTAATGTGTTCACTTTAAGAGTGTCAGTCTATGGTGGCCATTTGGACATGGGGAGCAGGCTCTATATGACCTGACAATAGATGTCAAATTGGAGGGTGGAGAGACATTTAGTGCAGAGCAAATGGTAATTTCTCTCTCTGTTTATTTTATATAGTGTTTTTTTTTTTCAATCTGCATCATTTCACTCTTGTGTTGTGGTTTACTGTTTCAGGTTGCTTTCCGCACAGTGGAGTTGGTCCAAGAGCCTATACCCTCGTCCCCTGGCCTGAGCTTCTACTTCCGCATCAATGGGAAACCAGTTTTCCTGAAGGGTTCAAACTGGATTCCTGCTCATGCTTTCCAGGACCAGGTTACCACTGACATGTAAGTAGATTTATAGCCAAGAACAACCTAATTCACTGGCCAGACGGAATTCTGTTTAATTTGAAATCACTTTGAAACTTTAGTCATCTTGTTATATTTCTGCATTGGCATTGCAGGATCACAATCCTGCTGCGGTCTGCACAGAAGGCGAATATGAATGCTTTAAGAGTGTGGGGTGGTGGAGTGTATGAGCAAGACATCTTCTACAGCCTGTGTGATATGTATGGAATCATGGTAAGCTTTTTATATGACATCCTCCACCTGTGACATGCTTTACAAGATCATTGATTTGTTTATATGTTTACTCTTATGTCAGATTTGGCAGGACTTCATGTTTGCCTGTGCGTTGTACCCTACAGAGAAGGATTTTATACAGACAGTGAGGGAGGAGGTCACTCAGCAGGTTTGCATACATTGTACTCTCATATATTATGTACACCTCAAATAAATGACAAATAAAAAGGTTAATGATATATTAAGAGTGTTTACGGAAAAAAACATTTTCAAGAAGAATGTAAATAAAATGATTCAAAAATGTCTTATGGTGTGTTAATATTTTAATAAAACTAAAGTATTTTAAATAAAATAATACAAAAATATTGTAAATATACTAGTCAAAAGTTTTTGAACAGTAAGATTTTTAATGTTTTTTAAAGAAGTGACTTCTGCTCACCAAGCCTGGATTTATTTAATCCTCAAGTACAGCAAAAACAGTAAAATTATTAAATATTTTTACTATTTAATTTCTGTGATTTTCAAACGTGAATTTTTAGCATCATTACTCCAGTCACAGGATCCTTCAGAAATCATTCTAATATTCTGATTTGCTGCTTAAAAACACATATTATTAACATATAAACATGTACTGTATTTAAATAGTAAGTTGTTATTTTTAAATAGTAAAAAATATTGTACAGTATTACTGTTTTTGCTGTATTTTGGATCAAATAAATGCAGGCTTGGTGAGCTGAAGAGACTTCTTTAAAAAAAATTAAAACATTTTTAATGTTAATAACGTAGTATATAACATTAAGAATACATTATTTTCAAAAAATGAATTTTAGTACAAATATCATGGATGATCATCATTATTAAAAATAGTTGTTAATTAAAATAACATTTAAACATATATTAAATATAAAATATTATACTATAAATATAAAATATAAATATTAGATTAAAAACTTGAAAATGTGTATGATAATTAGAAATGTTGCTTGGCAACAAAAAAATAGAATAAGTTTTTTAGTAAGTACTAAAATGACTAAAACTTAAATAAGTTAAAGCTAAATATAAAAAAAAAACTATTAAAAATTACAAAACACTATAAAATTAAAACTGCAAATATAAAAATAAAAGCAAATCAAAAACATTAACAAATATAAATAATACTAACAACACTGCTGCAACGGTCAGATGTTTTTCAAATATTATTAAGAGAAGCCATTTTATCAGAATGCTTTTTTCCTAAGAAAATATATAAATGATTTCTTTATTATGAAAGCAAGACATGTTTGACTTTATGCCCCCCAAAATATTTCAAAATATATAAAAAAAAATAACATTCTCATTATAGAGAATTATAGAGATTATAGTATTCACAGTCTATTGTATGTGTTCATTGCATTTTTTATGTATCTTTTGAATAAATTCTAGACCCACCGGTTATTATTTGTGACCCTGGACAACAAAACCAATCATAGGGGGTTAATTTTTTTAAATTGATTTATACATCATCTGAAAGCTGGATAAATAAGCTTTCCATTGATGTATGGGTGCAAAAAAATCTAAATATTGAGAAAATCGCCTTTAAAGTTGTCCAAATGAAGTTCTTAGCAAAGCATATTACTCATCAAAAATTACGTTTTGATATATTTACAGTATAAATATTTACAAAATATCTTGAAAAATCGATCATTTTGACCCATACAGTGTATTGTTGGCTATTGCTACAAATATACCTGTGCTACTTAAGACTGGTTTGTGGTCCAAGGTCACATTTACAGTTATATGGACATTTGTTGTGGTTCAGGTCCGACGGTTGAAATCTCACCCCTCTGTGGTCATCTGGAGTGGAAACAATGAGAATGAAGCTGCCATAGCAACTGACTGGTTCAACATACCTGTTGCTGAGCGACCACTGTACGTGAAAGACTATGTCAATTTGTATGTTGAGAACATCAGAGACATTGTGCTGCAGGTGAGAGACAGACACACACACACACACACACACACACTAACATTAAAGTATTATCTTATGCCTTTACCAAAGAATGTTGAAGAATGCTGTGCTTTAATTCAGGAGGACAGCACCCGTCCTTTTCTAGTGTCCAGCCCAACCAATGGGGTTGAGTCTGAAAAGGAAGGCTGGGTGGCTAAGGACCCTTATGACCCCCACTATGGAGACACGCACTACTACAACTATTACAACGATTGCTGGGACTGGACAGCTTTTCCTCGCACACGCTTTGCCTCCGAGTATGGCTTCCAGTCTTGGCCTTCATTTTCCACACTTAGTAAGGTACTACACTTAATACAAATTTGTCTGCATTTTGAGATATAACAGTCACAGTATGGAACACCTAGTACTAGTTTATGTTGTTAGCTAGTGCAATGAAAGTGTATCTTTATCTTTATGTACACTTAAATATTTAATTTTCTGCAAACACATTTGTGACCCTGGATGACAAAATCAGTCAGATTCCAGATTTTCAAATGGTTGTATCTTGGCCAAATATTGTTCTATCCTAATCAATGGAAAGCTTATTTATTCAGCTTTCAAATGATGTATAAATCTCAATTTCAAAAAAATTACCCTTATAGGTTTTGTGTTCCAGGGTCACATTTTTATATGAATATAATATAGATTTCCACATTACCCCTTAAATGCATACCTCAGGTAGAGACCCGGGATGTCCTTCACTACAATCTCCTTCTTAATATTTCTCAATCTATTTATTCTAAACAATATAACAAGAAAAAATAATTAAATATAAAGGAATGTTAGTTTTCTGCTTCATTTTTATAAAAAGTGTATAGGGTCGCTAGAGACCAAAGGTATGTAAATATGTAAGTATATTTTTTACTGCACAAAAAATATTAAAATATCTGATGACTCAGTACATGCAATTCACATTTATTCCTCGAGGTGGCCCTGTTTAATAGACAGTAATGACATGATGGGTCACTAGTAATTACCGCAGGCATAAAACAAAAGAATATCAGCAAAAATTTAACTGGTTTGAATGGCTATACTGCAGAGCAATTACTGTATGCCATACAATTTAAATGTCACTGTCATTTGGTGGCGACCAAACTATTGATTTTGAACTCACTGAAAATGGTAGTTTTAGTTTAAATATGGTTGAGATTGTGAACATGAGCCAGATGCTGAATGTACTGTAGAAATGTGCTCTAAGTATGACAGCGATGGTAAAATCATCTGCTCAAATTGAACCCTTCTAAGTTTCAAATGGTAAAGAAATATGCTTTAATTTATTCTTCTGTAATTGTTCCTAAAATATCAAGTGAGATTTTTGCTATTGTAGCAGTTAGAGATCCATCCGTGCTGGATATATAGGTCTGGGTTGCTAAAGACCTGAATATATATATATATATATATATATATATATATATATATAATAGTGATTGGCGAAACATTTATGCATTTAAGGGTTAAGTACAATTAAGCATGATTCTTTTTCTAAGGGGATGTAACATCATCAAACCCTTTTGTTTTTCCACTTCTTCCCTCCAAACAGGTTTCACAGTCTACAGATTGGGATTTCAGTAGCAATTTCTCAGCTCATCGGCAGCATCATGCAGATGGAAATCAGCAGATGCTCAAGCAAGCAGAGCTACATTACATTCTCCCTAACAGCACAGACCCAGTGCAGAGATATAGAGACACTATTTACGTCACTCAGGTGAACACACACATATCACCTTTAAGCTGTATCATCATAGAAAGAAATTACATATTAAAGGGATAGTTCACCAAAAATAAAAAATTCTGTTATTAATTACTCACCCTCATGTCATTCCAAACATCTTCAGAACACAAATTAAGATGTTTTTAGCTTTCTGACCCTGCATTAACAGCAAATGGACATGAGTTACATGCCAAGTATTACACACTTTGGTTTATACAGGTGATGCAGGCACAGTGCGTAAAGATCCAAACAGAATTCTACCGCCACAGCCGCAGTGAAATTGTTGAGGGCGAAGGTCATACAATGGGCACCCTTTACTGGCAGCTCAATGACATTTGGCAGGGGCCTTCCTGGTCCTCTGTGGGTAAATGAATCATACGCATGACTACCACTCTTCATCTTTATATAAAAGAAAGCATTCTTGCTTACTAGAAGTAATTTGTTATTCACAAGCATGCAAAGTCAAAGTATACTTCTTGACTGGGAAATCTCTTGTACATTTAGAGTTTGGTGGTAAATGGAAAATGCTACACTACTGGGCTACAGATTTTTATGCTCCTTTACTCTCAGTGGGGGTTGAGGATAAGGGAGACCTGCTGATCTATGCCATCTCTGACAGCCACTCTGAGCAGCACAGTGTCAAAGCTAAGGTAAGATGGTAGTGCTTCGTAACATACTTGACTTGACATACTTTTTTGGTTGTTATATACACCTTTTTCTTCCTGTGAGAGTGGGCGCCATTTATAATCATTACAGGTCTGGATGAAAATTTGCTAGCAATTTACTGCTGGGAATTTAGTTTTTCTTCATCAAAACAAATGTAGAAAAATTTTGCATTTACATAATTTGCTCACTAATGGATCCTTTGTAGTGAATGGGTGCTGTCAGAATGACAGTCCAAACAGCTAATAAAAGCACACAATAATCCACACGACTCCAGTCAACATCTTGTGGAGTGTAAAGCTGCTTGCTTGTAATAAATCTATCATTAAGATGTTTTCAATGTTAAACCCTTGCTTCCAGCTCTGTCCATAACATTCCTTTCTCCAGTGAAAAAGTTGTCTTGCCTGAATCGTTAGAGAAATATGCACAAATTAAGCACTGTTTACAATCGAAAACAGTCTGAATCAGTAAAAGAGATGCGTATGTGGACTCTTTTGTTTGTATGTTTGCCAGAAGCAGTGCTTTAAAATTAAAATGCCGTAATGATGGATTTGTTTATTACAAACACCCAGCTTTTCACTTTACAAAATGTTAACTGATGGAGCCATGTGGATTGCTTGTGGATTATTGTGATGTTTTTATCAGCTGGTTTGATTCTCATTCTGACGGCACCCATTCACTGCGGAGGACCCATATTAAGCAAGTGATGCAATGCTAGATTTCTCCAAATCTGCTCAGATAAATCTACATATTGGATGGCCTGAGAGTATATTTTCAGCAAATTTACATTTTTGAGTAAACTATTAATTTAATAAAGCATTAATAATGTATCTCTAAAAATAGCATGTTCCTAATTCTTTGTTTTAGACCAGGGGTGGGCAAACTTTTTGACTCGAGGGCCACATCAGGTTTTTCATATTAAGTGAGGGGCCGTATAATATGCTTATGACAAATGAAGCTTTGATTTTTTTTTTTTTTTTTTTTTTTTTTTTTTTAATGACTGTCTTATACTTGTACATACATAGCAGTTCTATTCTTGTACCATTTTTTATGAGCACTTTGACACACAGATATGTTGCATTATTTTAGCTTGATGTATAAGACACATTTCATAATTTCATTTAGAAATAATGTAAAACAAACAAAATGGAAAATCCACAATATTCACTTGCCTTTTCTCATTCGTCACCAATCCTAATGTGCGCAATTTGCGCTTGACCTTGATAACTATAAATCGCCTTGGAAATCGCAGCACATTTCAGATTATATATATAAAAAAAAAAAAGATTTATAATGCAGAAAATACAGTAGGGGAGACCGGGTATGGTTGTAACACTTTTTGCTTCAGCATCTGTAACTCACTGAATTTTCATGTTAGAGTACTCAAAATTGTATACATAGTAAACACATTTGTTTACTACAAAAAGCACCCATTGAAACTTCTGCAAGAATATCAACCCCCTTATAAGTTGACGTTAAATACATGGAGTGCCTATGTAACCGGGGTAGGTTATAACACATGGTGGGGTAAGTTGTAACAATTAGTCACCTGAAGAAAAAAATAAGCCACACTATGCAATATGCTCCAAAACAGGTTTACTGAAATAAGCAAAAAAATTAGAACCCAATACAATAATGTTTTAAATAGTTTAAAACAGATAAACATTTCTAATTAAGAAATTTTATTAACGGGGGAAAAAAACTGAAAATATCGGACCCTTTTTGTAAAACACTGACAGGCACACCCCTATCTGTCTTCCTGATCCACTGTCTAGGCATTCTGTAAAATAACACAAAAAAATAGTTATTTAAAAAATTAGTTCAATATAAGGGGATGGCTGTAACACTTTTTAAAGAAGTGTTACAATCCACCCCAACCTTGTCAGCCATGGTTTAGCTCAAAGTATTAGCATAATGGTTTGAAATTAGCACATGAAAACTGCGTCACATTTTGCAAGAGAAACTGCATTTTAATCTAATGTAAGTTGAACAACTTTATTAATAATAGTTTAAGTACTGCACAAAATAAAGATTTTGTCAAAAAAAAACATGTTCTTACCTCAAAATCATTTTTTTTTTTCTATAAAATTTCAGGAGGTCTATTTATAGGCTAGATAATTATCTGTGAGGATCTGGGGGTATGGGTGGACAAACTGAAATGCTCATGTGACCACTATCTTATCCCTGATTGGTGGAACTGTTAGCGTTAGCGTTACCTCCCCATGTTACAACCATACCCGGGCCGTTTCTCAATACCAAGTACACAAAGTTCGGACTTGCGTTCTTGGTAGTTCGGACTTCACAAGTTCGACTCGGGAGTGCGAACTCCCAAGGACGGGAGGACACAAGTCTGGTAATTCTGCAAATGGTACAGCTGTGTACTTGATAACGTCAGTCAGCTCGCCTTTTCTACTCCGTCTATCCTCGCTATGGATTTACAATAAGACGAAATGATATAAACCACCACGGCCTATTTTTGTTAACATTTAAACATATTAATAGTCACAAAAATATGGTTCATGCAACACGTACACGCAATACAACAGAAAGAAATTATATCAAACACCACTGCCTCTTTTCGTTTTCTTCAAAATATAAACCACAACCCTCTTTTCGTTTTCATTTAAAAAATATGACAAACACAACTCTGCCTTTTTGTTAAATGACAGTTTTAATGAACAATAATAGCGATTATAAAGTATAAGATCCGTATGTAATAGGAAATAAAGATAAAAGCAAATAATTAAGTCAAATGCATGCTACAAAGTGAGCGCTGTTTTACGATTGATAAATAGGCTAAATAAAGAAACATAACTTTGTCGTCAGCCAAAACGATAAGACCTAGAACAAATAATATATTCATAAGACCAAAAAATTACCTAGATTTGCCCAAAACGAATTATACCTCATGTTTATCTACTACAGAGATATCAGAACCAGCGGCAAATGTCTGAAGGACTAGCCGAGTTGAGACGCTCTCTGTGGGATACAGGAGCACTGAGCACCCGCTGATCGTCTGGAACTCACGTCTCCGAAATCGGCGAAGCAAATTTTCAAATAGGCGCTGTCTTTATCAATAAACCGCGGATTTGAGTGTTAAACAACTACATTCTCGCCTGAAATACGCTTAAAACTACATTCCATGACAAAATAACAGCAAAATTTTGAAAATGACGTTGGTTTACTCATCCGCCATTAACGCTCGCTGGTTGGTTGGTACGAAATGCATTCTGGGATACCTGACTGCCTCAAGTTCGCAAAAGTCACCTCTTGATGCATCCTTGATAAAAGGGGCGGAGCAAGAACACATCCGGGGATTTGAACTGTACTTGGCTAGATGTGAACTTTGAATTGGAACAGTACTTGGGCGACGACTGATGACGTTTCACAAGTCCACAAGAACACAAGTCCAGACAAGTACGCATATTGAGAAACGGCCCCGGTCTCCCCTACCGTATCCATTTTCATAAAAATGTGAAGAAAAAAAATACAACGATCTTTGCAAGATACAACGACAAATTATTTCCATGTTTTCCCCACGAAAATACAGCAGGAGGATAACACTGGCATTCTCCTACTCAGCGATTAGCTCTTTCATTTAGAAAGCGGGACTATTCCGCCATATTGTGCGTTGCAGTTTCTCCCATTCATAAATATAGGACTGAACCGTATTTCTATACCGCACTACAGGCGCCATCTATTGGATTCTAGTGATATTGCATCAAATTATCCAATATGACACAATTCGGATCAAGAGCCGAATGAAAACGCCCGTACTTCTCCCACCTCTGCAGATACGTATAATTTTTTTAAAAATCCCTCGCGGGCCGCCACAAGACTGATAGCGGGCCGCAGTTTGGACACCCCTGTTTTAGACAGACCATAAGACTTTCCAGCGCTATAGCGTATTCGTTTTCATTTTGTGTTTACTTTTTTGTCCAGTATTTGACACGTTATATGTATGTTCACAGGTGAAATTATACAGCTGGAGCAGCTTTAGTGCTGTGTGTTCTTTAGAGTCCAATGTGACCACAATAAAAGCAGGAAGCACCCTTGTGTTTCAGCATCCTATATCTGCTCTCTTGACGCAGTGTGGGAACTGCACACGGCGCTCATGCATAGCTGTTTTTCATCTCAGTAGTCCAGAAGGTCAAATGATCAGCCCTCACAATCACATCTTCCTCAGCTCTCCACGATATGCAGAAGGTTTGAAGAAGCCCAACATCACGGTAAGGACCACCACATCACACACCAACAATGTTAAGAAATCAAATCCCTCAACTGACTGACTTATTTAATTTATTTGTATATTGCAGTTTACGGTAAATGGCACGGGAGATGCACAGAGCTTTTTTGTGACTCTACACTGCACCTTTCCTGCTGTGTATGTTTGGCTGGATGTTGACGATATTCCCGGTCACTTTGATGTCAATGGCTTCCTGATGCTGTCCAAGAAAGCCACTGTTATTTTTGGAGCATGGAGACCCACCACTGCCGATGAAATCACTGCAAATCTTCATATAACATCTCTTAGGGATGTCTACTGATTTTATGATATTCTTGTCAAGTTGTCTACAAATTTAATTAAGAAAAGTTTGTGGGGGCAAATTATAAAAAATTATAGAAATTAATAATTTTATTTACAAAGGATGCTTTCAGTTGATCAAAACTGATGTTAAAGTCATTTATAATGTTGCAAAAGATGTATATATAGCTGTTCTTCTGAACTTTCTATTCATCAAAGAAACCTGAAACATTCCCCTCAGCTGTTTTCAACATAACAATAATAAATGTTTTGTGAGCAGCCAATCAGAATATTAGAATGATTTCTGAAGGATCACGTGACTGGAGTAATGATGCTAAAAAATCAGCTTTGAAATCACAGGAATAAATTGCATTTTAAAATATATTCAAATAGAACAGTTATTTTAAATAGAAAAAATATTTTGCTGTACTTTGGATCAAATAAATGTAGGTTTGGTGAGCAGAAGAGTAGTTAAAAAAAAAAAAAACATCTTACTGTTCAAAAACTTTTGACTGGTAGTGTATAATATTAAAATATATATTTTTCTAACCATATACACTGCGTAGTCCATTGTTGAATACTTAAATCACTTTAAATACTTTACAATAATATAAAATATTTACTTTTTTAACTTAATATTGAGATTGTTTTCAAAAAAACACTAAGTCATGGTTGGTCAGTAATGTTGATAAAAATAGGCATTGAGAAATGTGTAAATATTGAAGTTCTGTTCTTTTCAATGGCTGTAACGTCCTTCTACCATGAGGTCACTTGAAAGTTACTCAAGTCAGACCTGAACACGTTGCAAGAATGTCTGGAAAAGCGCAAACAAAGGCTTCATTGACACAGGGAGTGATGGCAGTTATCCGGCTGGTAGTAGTAGTGCTTGGGCAGCGGCACGTTGCCGTTTTTTGACCCACAGTGCATTCTCAGTTGAGGGATGAAGAGGGCGCGTCTGAGATGTATTCTGCTATCACTGATTGCGATTGATTAGTAAAGCTGTCAAAAAAGTTGTTCCTCCCACGTCCGGGAGACTGCAAATCATTTTTGAAAAGGAAATGAATCGGCTGACTTTCTCGTATTAACCTGTGCCTTGTGTTATTAGTTCGAATGTGCGCGTGTGGTTTCCATCCGTCTTGACCGTCGACTGCTTTATAGCCTACTTTTTTTGAATAGTTCTTTGGTAAAGTCATTCATATCGAAAGGATAGAAATATGGAGGAAAGTTTTATTCATAATATTTTGCGGTTCTACGGTGAAAGCGACTCCCTGTCCACGGGAAACCTGGAAAACTTTCTGCGTCTCATTGCCAGTCGCCGAGCCGCAACTGTCGATGATGACGCCAATCCGCTGAAGAACAGAGAGGTATGTGAATGTGTCCCGTCTTACTGTTTCTGTTAGGATTTTTCCTATTATAATACACAATTTTGGAACGCTTATATCTGTTTTGGCAAACAGCACGTTTCCTACTAGAACAAATACCGCAAGTAGAAAAGTAAAGGGGAATAGCCTATTTTAAATGATCAACTTGTTGAGCGCTTTTTTTCCCTGTAAGCGCATCTCCTGCTTACATTGTCTCACAAACTCTTATATTCAGTTGCATCACCATCAGAAATGATTAGCAGTCAGAAGATTTTAGTTTTTAGTCTCTACAGCAAATCAGTAATATTGTGTTTTTTTTACTATACCATTTACAATAACTGCTTCTATTTTAACATTTTAAAATGTATTTTCTTTCCTTTGATGCAAAGCTGAATTTTCAGCATCATTACTACAGTCTTCAGTGTCGCATGATCCTTATTATTATCAATATTTAATACACTTAAGTCAAGTTTTTTTTTTGTTTTTTTGTTTTTTTCTCGATGAATAGAAAGATCCAGTGTATTTATCTGAAATAAAAAACTTTTGTAACATTATGCACTATACCATTCAAAAGCTTGGAGTCAGTGTGTGTACATTTATGTATTTATTTATTGATTGATTGATTGAAAAAAATTATAGAAATGAATCATTTTTATTTAGCAAGGTAAAACATGATAAAGACATTTATAATGTTACAAAAGATTTATATTTCAGATAAATGCTTTTTTTCTGAACTTTCTGTACATCAAAGAAACCTGAAAAAATCAACATCATAATAATGTTTTTTTTTTTTTTTTTTTTTTTTTTGAGCAGCAAATGAGAATATTATAATGATTTCTGAAGGATCATGTGACATGGAGTACTCATGCTTAAAAATGTACCTTTCAAATCACAGGAATAAATTACAAAATAAATTCAAATAAAATATTTTTTTTTCACTTTGGATCAAATAATTGCATTTAAAAAAAAAGAAACATTACAAATCTAAAAAAACAAATTAATAAAAAAAAAAGTAGTGGTGTACAGGGGCCAAATACTTTTATTTTATTTTAAGTATTATAGCAAAGTGTTTTCTTTGTTTGTTTTTACTTGGCTTGGCTTGGCTAACAAGACTCACCTATTTGGGAAGAATTAATATTTCTGGAAACATGTCTTAATTTGACAAAATGCGGGAACCTGTTTTCTGTTGTCTATGTTTATGTATGAGTCATAAGGATGAATAAAAGTTCAGTTTTTTTAATCACACCTTTTTCTTTTTTGTTATCATTTGTATTTTGATTTGTAGGCTATATAGTTTGTTGTATTTTGTTTTACTTATTGTTTTGTGTACATGTGTTTTTGTGGTTCTTTTGTTTATTGTTGCTCTGTTTGGAAACTGAAAACCGGATTTAAAAAATACAAATATTTAGAATGTTGTCAAATATAGAATTAATTTAAATGAACTCAAGAGTATGATGAGAAGAAAACATATAACAAACAGAACTAAATGTAGTGTTTAAATTTGGGCAAAATAATTAACTGTTAATACTGTTTCTTTTACTTTTGTTTTTTAATGAAGTTTAAAACCCTCTGAATAAACTAACTGAAACTGATAGTTGGTGAGAGTTTCGAGTGATTTTCAGATCTTGAACCATATTTTGCATATCAAACATTGTGTTCTTTCATTATTTTGTTTATATGGTGTTGCTAACTAGTAATAGGAGATATCTGAAATTTGTCTCAAGAATCAGTGCCACATGAAGACACAGATGTTTAATTTTTTCCCTTTTTTTCATAGTGTTCTTCATTGTCAGAGCTGCTGTCTACTTTTGGATTGGGCAATGCTTCTGCGGTCAGTCCCAATGAGCTGGAGATGATGTGTCCAGCTATTCTCAATCAGGTCCTGCTCCCTGCCTGCCCTTACACTCCCTCAAACCTTAATGGTTCCTTATTGTTACCCGATTACAAAGGTGAGTCCGATTACCACAAACCGCTTTATCTTGCCCGAAGCTGTATGAAGTCAGGAAAATATATTTTGAGTAATGAGGAAATAGGCAGAGATTACAACAAAACCTCTGAAGGTAACGTCAACATATTTTATCAATATATGAGGGAGTCATAGATTGATTTCCTGCTTTTATTTTGGGTGTACTATATATTTATAGTCCACTTTCTATTCTATCATGTGAAGCTTAACCAAGAGTTACACACTTTTGTGTAATCATGGTTTTACCCTTTTTGTAGATGAATCATGATGATTAAAAGTTATTATTATCACATCACAGATTACACACTGATTTTTTTTTAGAGAGCAAACACATAAACCGATAAGTGGATTTTCCATGATCCATCATCACTGCAGTGATTTACTAATTTTGAACTGTGCGGCATCAGTTTCTCATTTCACTTCAGAAAAAAACAGCTTTTGTCTGATCCCATTTCATGTGGTAATGATGTCCTCACTAACACACTGTACAAGAAATAGTATTTTACTTCACCGCATCCGAGTACCAAAATCTGATACTACACCTGTATTGGGATGCAATAAATGGTGATAAACAGAAATGTTGCCTCAATTTATGTGTAAATCTGTTTCCTTCTTCCTACAGTTTGGGGTTATGGTTTCCTGGCCGTGACCGTGATAAACTTGGCCGCTCTGGTGGGGTTATTTCTGGTGCCTTTGACTAAAAAAACGTATTTTCCAAAAGTCTTGACATATTTCATTGGATTGGCCATTGGGACGCTGTTTTCAAATGCTGTGCTGCAACTTATCCCAGAGGTAAGAATGAGTTACAGTGAGATTATGAGATGATATCTGAGAGATAAAATGACTTACAAAGATTTAGATTGGAGACATTATCAGATTGGCCGAAAACAGTAAATTATTTAAAATCTGAATGCATGCAGTCCTAATTCTTCTCTGTTTTGCCAAATGAACAGGCCCTTGGCTTAGATCCCAAAGATGATAACTATGTGCTAAACGTAGTTGGGATTTTTGGTGGATTTTACATTTTGTTCTTCACTGAATGGGTTTTAAAGATTGTACTGAAAGCAGATACAGAGGTAAGAGCTTTTGTGGACATTAATTACCAGAACAGCTTGAGCTGTTTTCAGGCCTAATTTAATGGTTCACCTTCACTGCAGATGGGACACAGTCATTTTCCTCCCCTGCAGTCAGCTGACATCACCATCAACACCTTCAGCAATGATGTTGTCATAAACAACATCTGTGGTGACATCATCACAAACAGCGCTAATCGTGAAATGAACTCTATCAATGAAAAGCCCAACAACCCAAGTGAGATTCCAGCTGTTGAAAAGGTAATGCACAAAATTCATAATGCGTGTACAATACTGAACATGTACATACTACTCATTAATGCTGCAATGCTATTTCTGTATACCCAGAAATGTTTACCAGATCCTCCGGGAAATGTGCATGATTTCCTGATGTAGTGTAAGCACAATAAATACTAGATTAAAAAAAGAATGATTTACAGAAAAACATTATTGATCTTGCACATGGGTATGTGCTCAACTGTTGTTTGTTTACTTTGTCTCCTTCAGTTCTTTTAGAAATGTTCATTCGCCATCTGATGATATTTAAACTAGAAGGCCCTCCACATAGTTAAAGCATTTCTGAGCAGTTTTTTGTAAATATCTACTATACTAAACAAGCCAGAGTTTACATATCATAATAGCAACTTCAGGCCTATATGTCAGAATGTAACTTTAACCACAATTGTGACTATGTTTCTTGTAATCGTGACTTTATATGTCACAATTGCAGCTTTAGCTGTATCTTGTGACTTTGTCTCACTATGGGAATTAATTTAACATTTGTCTTGCATAATTTTGTACTTTTAAAGGGATAGGTCACCCCAAAATGAAATTACCCTATGATTTACTCAAGCCATCCTAGGTGGATATGACTTTCTGCTTTCAAATGAATCAGAGTTTTATTAAAAAATGCTCTGGCTCTTCCAAGCTTTATAATGCGAGTGAATGGCTGTTGAGATTTTGAAGGGCAAAAAAGTGCATCTATTCATTATAAAAAGTGCATCACAGTGCTCCAGGGAATTAATAAAGGCCTTCTGAAGTGAATCGATGCATTTGTTTAAAATATCCATATTTAAAACTTTATAATCTGTAATCTCTAGCTTCCGCTAAGTGTCCTACACACGTTTACAAGACAGTGACGTTCAAGTGGATGACGGGACGTGGGCATAGCGTAAGCGTTAGTGAGAAGGGACGAACGTAGAAAACAAGGATTTGAAAAGAAAAATGTCAGAGGTTTTCAATATAAGCCAAGAGGAGACTGGTTTTCCTTTGCTGTAAACAAAACTTGGTTCTCAAAATCTTAACACCCATTCACTGCCATTATAAAGCTTAGAAGTGCCAGGACATTTTTTAATATAACTCAGATTGTATTAATCTGAAAGAAGAAAGTCATATACACCAATGAGGGCTTGAGGGTGAGTAAATCATGTTTTTTTTTTTTCATTTTTGGGTGAACTATCCTTTTAAGTTGAAACACGTTTCCATTCCAGACCTGTGTCTTTGACCATTGTGCTGCTTCTCCCTGTATTTTTTGCAACATTTAAATAAGTGAAGGCTTCAAGTTACATGAAGTTCACCAACTGACATCGCAAAACGTGTTCTTTTCCATTCCTCAAAATAAGCATCCAAACACAGAGAATGTGTTTTTGTGTTTAAAAACATGAGGCGCAAGGCAGTAGAGTTTTTTTTCTTTAATAAAAGTTCACAGAACTCTTGCGGTGCATTTTTAGAATGGCACGTTTTATGTGCGACACTTCAAAAAATGCAAGTGCAGTGATCAAACAAGTCAGCCTAGCACATGTTTAAAAAGAAAAAATAACAATAAGAAAAGAAACAGTGTTTACCTTTGGTGTCATCTTCTGAATGACAGTGTTCCAAAAATGAAAAAAAAAAAAAAAAACACTAGGTTTAAAGAAGTGTTTTTTAAAAAGTTTATAAACAAAATAAGTTTTGTGTGAATGGCCGTGAACTCTCTCTAACCATGTCTCTTCTCTGTTAAATTTGTGCAGAATGCATGTGTGTTAACTTGTCGCTGGCTGAAAGGGGACGGAATGTCAAATATAAAGACTATGGCTTGGATGATCACCGTCAGTGATGCCGTGCATAACTTCATAGACGGTCTGGCCATTGGAGCGTCCTTCACACTCTCTCTACTCACTGGCTTCAGCACCTCTATTGCCATCTTCTGTGAAGAGTTTCCTCATGAGCTAGGTAAAACCAAGACATAGCAACCTACTCTATCATCAAAAGATAATGTATTTTTTTTCTAAGTCAGATTTTGTTTCTGTCTCTATGTAGGTGATTTTGTGATTCTCTTGAACTCGGGCATGAGTGTTGGTCAGGCTGCTTGTTTTAATTTGCTGTCAGCGATGTGCTGTTATCTCGGTCTTGCATTGGGGATCCTGCTGGGCAGTAGTTTTGCTCCAAATGCCATCTTTGCCATTGCTGGTGGGATGTTCCTCTATATCTCCCTTGCAGACATGGTAAGACATCATCTTAGTATGGTAAATGTTCAAATGAACTGCGGTAATGACTGCCTGAATGTACATGATCTCACTTATTACAACTTAGCATAAAACATGGGCATGAACTATTTAGTTTAAATTATTTTTATAACCTAACTTTTTATAAGCTAACCTAAATCTTATGTCTCAGGTGTCCCCAGAATTTGTCTGTAAGGTTTTAGCTCAAAATACATTATTTTGAGTGGAAGCATAACACACTGATTTCATGCATGTCTCTTTAAATGCAAATGAGCTGCTACTCCCCACCCCTTTTCCAGAATAGGACTGTGCCTTTATAGCTCGTACCTCAGATACTCTACCAAAAAACAACTATTTGTTCAAAAATATGGTTTTGATTGTCATTTCTATCACACTGAAATCATGTGTTTAAGCCGGGGACACACTGCAAGATTTTTGGCTGTCCCAGATGAAAGATTGCCATCGTGAAACGATCATGGATTCTAAACGGTGGTCTTGTGTCATACAGTGAGAGAGGTTCAAAGTAGCAAGCAAAAGTGGCATCCCAAGTTGGCCTCTTTTCCCTAGCCATGACCGGATCCATATTTCCCTATTCCGCCACCACCTCTTCTCTTTTCAGCACACGTGAAAACCACAACCGCTAAATCACGATTCATCTTGCTGTATGAAGTTGCGCTAACGTGGGTTGCACCCTACAACTCAATAGGTGTCATCATCGCAGCAGTCTACATACATGTCGTACCCAAGATTATTAGAACCACGTCACACAGTGTGATGTGCAATGATCTTATAAGATGGCTGAAATCGCAGTGTGTAGCAGGCTTTAAAGCCATATTAGTTTAAACTTCTGATGTAAGGTTTTCTGAGCGGACACTTTCGAAACGCACACAGAAAGTGGCTCACACACGGCAGTGAGTAATAAACTAAGTTCTCTTTCATGTTTTATTGCGCTTAAACTGTCAAATACACTGATCTGTGTGGCTCTTTTTTCTCCTCTGAGGCTAGGACTCTAAATAGTGTTTTTTGCTCGTCTGTGCAGCCAAAGACAGAACAGTTAGCATGCTTTGCTTGTACTTTTACCATGGCGTTAGAACTGGTACACCGTTGTTGCTTGCAAAAACAAAATATCGTGGGTGTATACGTGCAGATTAAAGGGTGGTATTATTATAATAAAATCTCCTTTCTACGTCACGGGGGGAGCAAAATCTGAGCGGCTCATTTCTTCACATGTTTGCAGAGAAACGCTTACTAAAACAAAGTTACTGGGTTGTCGTTTTTCACATTTTCTGGGTTGGTAGATGCATTGGGGACTCGTTTATAGCACTTAAACACAGAAAAAAGTATTTTTGTTTTCATGATATGTCAGCTTTAAAGATTCTAAAAGTTCTAAAAACTTTCTTTCAGTTTCTAATAAAAATGTGTGCTGTTTTTCCAGTTCCCAGAGATGAACAATATTATGGCTACAAATACCAAAGGTTATCAAGGAAAAGTTGTGTTCTTCCTGATCCAGAATGCTGGGCTGCTTACCGGATTCACTGTAATTTTGCTTATTACCCTGTTTGCTGGAGATATCAATCTGGAGTCGAATAAAAGAAGCGACTGAAAACGAAGAGAAACAAGGAACAATTGTTTTCAGTGCCAGATACCAAAAACTTGAGACGGACACTGTTGATTTTTCTATTGTTATGTTAGACTTGTACTGTATTTGCTGTTTTATGAAAACATCACACAATCATATGGTCCTTGGAGGACATGATTTTATAAATTATTGTTTAATGAGATTTTTAGTTGTTGATGTACTGATGTGGGTGTTAGTGTCTGATGTGAGCAGGCAACAATACGCCGCTGTGTGAGGAGGAATTTCTCAGTGGCAGTGGCAGCCTAGCACTGAGTCTCTGAGCAGCTTTGTCATCCAAATGTCAGTGCTGAAGCACCTTTTGAGTGAGACCGTATCATGTTCTCACAGTCTCTAACCATAGAAAATGAAAGAGAGGATAATTGATGTGTGCTTTTGTGCGTCTTTTCTACAGCTGGTTTCATTAGGGGGGAGAACGCCTCAATTTAAACCTTCTCTTCCTTTCCATTGAGTTAGAAAAAGGTTTGGACTGAACAGTTTTGTGAAAAAAGTATTTATTTAAACATTTATCTCTCTAGTTTGTTTTTGTTTGGTATCTTTCTAGATTGCTTTTTTTCAACTGTCACATTTAGCTCACTAGCTGTATATGGAATTTTTTCAAATGTAAAACTATTTTTAAATTATATGTATTATGAAGAGAATTTTACCAATAAATTTACAATGAACTGAACTATAAAAAAGAACTGTTGATTGATCAACTGTTGACCAAAATAAGAGGGATCATACAAAATGCATGTTATTTTTTATTTAGAACTGACCTGAATAAGATATTTTACATAAAAGATGTTTACATATAGTACACAAGAGAAAATAATAGTATAAGTTATAAATGACCCCTTTCAAATGTTTACATCCCCTTGATTCTTAATACTGTTGTTGTTGTTACCTGAATGAGCTACAACTGTTTTTTTTCATGCGTAATGAGTCCCTTATTTGTCCTGAACAGTTAAACTGTCTGCTGTTCTTCAAAAAAAAAAAAAAAATCCTTCAGGTCCCACAAAATTCTTTGGTTTTCTAGCATTTCTGTGTATTTGAGCCCTTTCCAACATGTATGATTCTGAGATCAATCTTTTCAAACTAAGGACAACTGAAGGACTTGTATATAATGTGAACATTCATGGGAATGTTAACTTCACCAAACACTCGCTCATTATATACCAGGATACTTCAGTTTTGTTTTTCTACTCACAGACATCCTGATTAGAGTCATATAACAGTTAAAGATTTATAACATAAAGGGCACAACTGTAAACATGAAAAGTGTTGTTACTGTTAAGGACACCTGGACAATTTGGAAATATTGTAGTTCAGAAGTGATCTAGCAGTAGTGGAACATGGTCCATGCGATTGATGAAACTTACGACAATGGTATTTATGATGCTGTAGGAACTGAAATCAATGGGGAACAGAAGTATTCTAATTCAGCTGTTCTCATCATGTGTCACCTGTTTCAAATAATGCAGTGTCATTGAGAATAATGGTGATTGTACGTCAAGGGGAGAGCGGGAAAACAAATTTCTAAACATACAGAGCAATAATGTGTGCTTAATTAAAACTAATCAATCCAGAACACAATATCAGTCATTTCTATGGTGATAGGGTCTTTGTTTACCATCCCTAAATTGTGAAATCGTCTTTCATTAAATATTTTATGATCTTCTTCTACTCTTGCAATTTTTAATCTGAAGACCCATTTGAATTCTTCGGCTTTCGTTATGTACTCTAGAAATAAAATTGCCTTGCTTTCTTTGTGTTGTGTGAGTGTTTTCATGACGCATCATCAATCGGTCACATTGGCAGCACTTAATGTAAACAATACCACTTAACCGAATGAAACTCGCATGTTTTGCTGATTATTGCTTCTGAAAATGGCAATTATTGTCATACTTTCGGCTGTATTACTCGTTTTTAGTACTACACACTGCCAAAAGGAACAAAAGGCGTTTGTGGTTGGCCAGACTGAACCAGGATTTCCTGGGCAAGAATCTTGACGACATTCATGTTTGTTCTTATCATTTCCAGTAGGTGAAATATTAAACTAATATCTTAATTAATACTGCTCTTACGTATCTTTATCACCTATTAACTTTAGTTTGTCAAAATATTGCACCCTTTCCTGCTTTCTATATTATTTAGCCGCTTCCGCACTTTTTTTTCTGTGGTTTAGGCAGCATAAATTAGCAAAAACATGCACTGAAGTCTTTGGATGCTGCATAACATCTTGCTTTAATTTGAATCATAAGTTTGAAGTGTTTAAATCAAAACAACAACATGGATCATTCAGTTCAGCTCAGGTTTCAGAGTTTATTGCATTTAATTGAACAACTTTGGTAATTTATTTTCCTCTACTTTGAATACGTAGCCTATTTGATTTCAATCTACTCGTTAATATGGTTTATATCAGGAGTTAACAATAACCACCCTGCCCTTCTGTTGTTAATCATTTTACTTTAAAATGTAATTTATCCCTGTGATCAAAGCTACATTTTCAGCAAAATTACTCCATTCTTCAGTGTCACATGATCCTTCAGAAATCATTCTAATATGCTGATTTGCTGTTAAAGAAACATTGTATTATTATTATCAATATTTAAAACAGTTGAGTATTTTTTTTCAGGATTCTTTGATGAATAGAAAGACCTAAAGATCAGCATTTATCTGTAAAAAGCAATTTTAATTAATATTTTTTTTTAGCAAGGATGCTTTCAATTGCTCAGAAGTGACTATAAAGACATTTATAATGTTACAAAAGATTTCTATTTCAGATAAATGCTGTTCTTCTCTGAACTTTCTATTCATCAAAGAAACCTGAAAAAATTATATTCAGCTGTTTTCAAAGTGTTTTGAGCAGCAAATCAGAATATTAGATTGATTTCTGAAGGATGTGACTGGAGTAATGACTAATATTCAGCTTTGAAATCATTTGAAAATATATTCAAACAGAAAACAGTTATTTAACGGTTTTTACCACACATTTTACTGCATTTGTTTTGTTACTTTTCGAATGCCATATGCATACTGTTTAACTGTATGATCCAAGGTTAAACAAATAATTTCTGTGTTTATTATTTGAATGTGATTTACATAAATGTTTAAATAAAATGTCCTTAAGATGCGTTGTTACTACGCCACAGCTATTTTAAGGTGTTTTCCTTCTTGGGTGGCTGGTGCGCTAGAATAATAATAATCGTCTTGAAAACGATTGAAAATATTATTTCCAAGCATTTATACCGTATGTAAAGCAGCTTGTGAATGGACATATAATGATTTACCTCAGAAATAACAACAATAACTGAGCTTCGGAACCCACATTTAAGCTTTTTTTCATATCTCCTATTTGTTTCTGTCCAGTCGATGGCGCCAGTGTCCATATGTTCAGAAACTGCAAACAGATTTGAACGGTTTGATCATATTCTTCTTTTGCATTACACTGTCAGTTTATAACAATCAAATAGAAAGTGCAGTTCTCTTTCATCTTAATTAAATGACATCCCTTGTGGTGTCTGAACAATTTAAAACGTTTTAAACGTATAAAAGTTTTTATACTCAGTCTTTGACAACTGCCAGCCACAAATACAACAAATAATGCCTAAATTGTGCTATATTACAATAACGGAACACTCACTCTTAAAGGTTTACTTCAGCCAAAAATGAAAATTCTGTCATTAATTATACTCACCCTTATGTCGTTCCAAACCCATAAGACCTTGGCTCGTATTCAGAAAACAAATTAAGATATTTTTGATGAAATCTGAGAGCTTTCTGACCCTCCAGCAAGGGTCAAGGTCCAGAAAGGTACCAAGAATATCGACAAAATAGTCCATATGACATAAGTGGTTCAACCTTAATTTGACAACGTTCAGAGGAAAGCACGCACATACGTCGTGGGACTCTTCAAAATTGAGTTATTTTAGTTTTTTGTGCAACAAAGTATTCTCGTAGCTTTATAAAAACAGTTAAACCACTGATGTCACATGGACTATTTTGTTGATGTTGTTGGTACCTTTCTGGGCCTTTAACGTGGTAGGACCCTTGCTGTCTATAGAAGGTCAGAAAGCTCTCAGATTTCATCAAAAAAAAAAAAAAAAAAATCTTAATTTGTGTTCTGAAGACAAAGGTCTTACGGGTTTGGAACGACATGAGGGTAAATAATTAATGACAGAATTTTCATTTTTGGCTGAACTATCCCTTTAAACATATATTAATTTAACTGGACTTTAACTCAAATCCTTGTGATCTTTATAAATGAATGTTTGAATATTGCATGGTTTAGAACATTTGAGTAACAGCATGGTTGTAAATCCAGCTTTTATTTGTTTCCCACATATTAAAGTTACCATACTACTTAATCTTATAATAAAAAAAACGAATGTGACAGAAAAAATGAACAAATAAAAAAGTAAAGAAAAAAAGAATGGACAAGCTGTCAACTAACCTTTCCCTATCTAGCATAATGACAACAATTACTGGAAAACTGTTTTTACTTAGGCTACTACTAGCTACTAACCAATAATAACCTATTATTACCCACACACACCCTTTAAAATCCGCTATATATTGACTGTAGAGTGTTTAATGTAAAGCAGCAAAGCGGCAGAGTAGCCAGAAAGAAAAAAACAAAGAAAGATAGAACATGCCACCAGACTCTGCCAAATGCATCGTCCTTTTCCTCCTCTCCAGTGGATGGCGATAGTGCTTCCTCTCAAACTTCTCAATCTGAAAGAGAAGAAGAAACGCTAGAACAAAATAAAGGATTAATTTGAGTAGGATCGTTCACAGCACAGGTAAGTCTGTATTATTTGTTGTAAAAATAACGAAAGGGCAGAGAAAAGCCTATTTCAATTAGCATGATTCAAATGCATATTGTTACAGTTAACATTCCTCGGAAATGCCATTGTAAATAAAGCTCCGAACACTTCCGTAAACACGTAAATCCCATATATATTGCCTCACTGGCTGCCCGCAGTCATCGAGTAAAGGTCAGTAACCTGGAAATCTCGCCTTATCAAGATCGGGGTTGCGGGTGATCGTGTAATTTGCTGTGAGTTTCTGTGCCACTATAGAATTCGGTATCTTTAATACAAGTACAAACACTAATACTGGCAAAGTGAGATAGTACTGTTCATCTAATGTTTTGTTATGTAAAGTAAATGCAAAATCTGTTATCTATGTAAATACACGTGCATCAGTTATATTCGAAAAAATGATCTAAAATGTTGTTCACTTACACGACAGATATAATAGGATTTGATATGTACAGTCTTGTGTAATTTTTCTAATGTCATGTTTGATTTCAAGGTCATGGCTGAGGTCCAGATTCGTCGCTACCGGAAGGAAGATCATGAAGAAGTAAAGGAGGTTTTCACCATTGGGATGAGTGAACACATCCCACCGTCCTGCATGCACGTTCTCAAACAGCCCCTAGCGCAGATGTTTCTGGGATGTGTGTTTTGCGCTTTGCTGACCAGCTCAAAGTCCATCCTGTTACCTGTACTAGCAGTCACACTGCTTTTGGCTGCAGGCAGGCAGAGTGTAAGTTACATGTTTAACAAGTACATCCAGAGCTGCCTTGAGCAAGATCTCAACCACATTCAGCAGACCTATCTGGATCCACCTAATGCCTCCTTCTTTGTGGCTGAGAGCCAAGGTCGTGTTGTGGGTACAGTAGCTTGTTTGCCTTCAGAGAAAGACCCGAACTTCCTGGAACTGAAGCGGATGTCGGTTAAAAAGACTCACCGTGGACAAGGCATCGCCAAAGCGCTGTGCCGTACGGTGGCCGACTTTGCTCTTCAGCGTGGTTTTCGAGGGGTGCTGCTGCACACTTCGGTGGTCCAGACAGATGCACAGAAGCTCTATGAGCACATGGGCTACATGAAGGTCAGCGAATTTAGTGCTCCGGATGTGATTGCCAGGCTGACTAATTTCACACTGTTGGAGTACCAGCTCATCCTCAAAGCACATCGCAACTGAGGTTGAGATTTCCAACTTCGGCAAGACCACCAAGGCTTTCTAACACTGGTTCAGATTACTAATGAAGCACACCATTATCACCATCTGTCTGTTTCTTCTTTAAATCATCAACCTTGGAGAAAAGGGAATTCTTTTGTAAAGACTCAATCTGATTTGGGATTGTTCACCCAAAAGTTGTCATCATTTTCTTGTACCTGAACTTTAAAAGGGACTCAACCCTCTTTTTAATTGTGATATACTGTCTCAGTCTAAACTACATTCACACTGGTGTTTTAGGAAACCAAACAAATTAGAATATAATACTAATAATAAGTTTTATATTATTGTTATTTCTATGACAGTAATAGCCATATATTGTAAAACAATGAATTAACAATTAATAGCCTATTTCATAGGTATTTTATTTTTGCTTTTCACTACAGTAGGGAAATTACAAAACTTCTTTCCTCATTTCTACACATGAAGGAGATGTTTTAATTTTTGAACTGCAGTAGCTTTACCCATTTAAACCACTAGCTTTCAGCAATTCATACTGCACTTAAGCTTATATTTTAACGGAAGCGGCAGTAGAACTTTTGTTTTGGTGGAAAACTCCAGCTTCAGTGAAAACAAAATCTAGTGAAATGCTGTAGCCATCTGCCGCTAAAATAAAGCATAACTGGTGGCTGTTGCATTCCCAAATGCACGCTAAACTCACAGCACATGCAATAAATGACTTCACTGCATTCACTGTGAACTGAGCCGTTCTGAGGCGCGGAAAACATCAGCTCATTTCAAAGCGAAAAGCGCACTTCGTTCAGGCGATGAACTCGAAAACAGGCTTGAAAGGACTTTTATGTTAGAATAAGAAGTTTAAATATATTTTTAAAAATACACTTTTTGCCCAGAAGACCTGTCTTTTTATATCGTCATATGACCACAATATTGAGAGAGTTTTGATCTCACGCTACCACGATATTGAGAATCGTTACATCCTTATTAAAAATATCTTCATTTGTGTTTTGAAGATTAACTAAAGTCCCAAAGACTTTAGAATGACACAGTACTGAGTAAATGTTGACAGAATATTCATTTTTGGGTGAATTTTTCATATAGCAAGCTTGAATACAAGCAAAACAAGGTGTCCAGATCGTGCCTAAGCTGTCAGAATGTCCAACTCACCACTGAACATTTTCTAGAAGCATTTAAGGCATTGGTCTCAAACTCAATTCCTGGAGGGCAACACCTCTGCACAGTTTAGGTTTAACTCTAATCAAACACACCTGATCCAGCTAATCAAGGGTAATCAAGCTCTTCAGGTTAACTAGAAACTTCCAAGCAGGTGTGAGTTGGAGCTGGTTGGAGCTAAACTGTGCAGAGCTGTGGCCCTCCAGGAATTGAGTTTGAGACCACTGATTTAAGGTTTGTGTACTTGTTGGAGAAGATGATGTAGAGTCTGTAGTTATTGAGATTGTGTTGGTTAAAATCATTTCTGTTTATATATACATAGCCTGTCCATTTCTATGACTGACTAAAACAGTAGTTTCCTGGAAGTATTTGAATTTGGTCGATGACTGACATGAGATGTAAATGCTTTAAAAATGTCAGATGGTGCTCAACAAGAACTGTTTGCAATGTTAATGTGTTACATTTCACCTCCGTGGCATCAATGTTGATTAAAATGGCAGAGAGAATGTGAAAATCACTAATCAATATTAATAGTTTAAGCTTATTAATGAAATAACTGAATCATCTGTCTTTGCATCTGACTTTTTTTCTATTCTGTTTTTAATTTATGAAAGAATGAAAAATGTGATTGTCCTGTGACTGAATGTATAAATGAATCTGGATGAAGTGATTTGTTCTGATAACACAGTGTAATTTGTTTTAATAACATAAATCAATAAAAAAAACTTTTATAAATGAATTGTTTTTACATTTGTGACCCCGGACCACAAAACTAGTCGTAAGTAGCACAGGTATATTTGTAGCAATAGGCAAAAATACACGGCATGGGTCAAAATTATGCCAAAAATCATTAGGATATTAAGTAAAGATCATGTTCCATGAAGACATTTTGTAAGTGTCCTACTGTAAATTGATTAGTAATATGCATAGCTTTTTCTCAGTATTTAGATTTTACCCTCAGATTCCAGATTTTCAAATAGTTGTATCTCAGCCAAATATTGTCATATCCTACCAAACCATACATCAATGGAAAGCTTATTTATACATGATGTATAAATCTCAATTTAAAAAAATCGACCCTTATGACTGGTTTTGTGGTCAAGGGTCACATGTTAAATACAAATGTTATAAACAGAGCAGATCCTGAGTTGAATTTACAATCCAAACCTGATTTTTAGTGGGTTTGATTAGCTCTGTGAGCAACATGAGTGGTCTGAGCTTGCAGAGATCATGTGATTCCATACAGGAAGTTCCACATTTAGTTCTCAAGCTGAAAAAGCATCTTTTGATGAAGCTTAAATATTTTTAATTATATCTTTTGTAATACTATATAAATTGCATTTTTTTGTTCAGCATTTTGCACCATATTAAAGCAAGTTTGGCAAGTTTATGTCTCTGTCTGATAGGTCTGGGCTATGAATAACAGTTCAGGCAGGTAAGCTTTTTAACAAAAAAAGCTAATAGCTTTCTAAAACTATCAGATTAAGAAGCCACTTTCTTGCCTTTTTTGTAATATCTTGTCATCTGATTTCCTCACAATCCCATTTTAATCTCAGTCCTCTCAAAGCCTTCATAATGTGGTATCGGATTCGTGAGTATCGGGATGCAGATTACTCAGCTGTGAGGATGATATACACCAGTGGGTTCAGAGAGCATGTTGGAACTGTGTATCTTCTGGCCTTGAAGCAACCATGGATTCAAGCTATGCTGTGTGGACTCTGTCTTCTCATCTATTTCCTCACTGGCTCGATCCTGACTGTCATTTTGTGTGTCGGAGGAGTTATGCTGGCTATTCGGATGGCAGTGCAGTATATTTTTGAGCAGGGGATTCAGCTTGGGCTCAGAGAGGATCTGTTGGACATTAGGAACTCCTACATGCAGCCTGGAAGCAGGAGCTGTTTTTGGGTTGCAGAATTGAAAGGGTCTATTGTCGGGACGGTGGGCATTTTGCCCTGTGTGGAGGAGCCAGGTGCTTGGGAACTGAAAAGGATCTCTGTGAAAAAGGAGTTTCGGGGCCGTGGCCTTGCGAAAGATCTTTGTAAAAGTGCTTTGGAGTTTGTTGCCAGACATAATGTGAAGAGAGTGGTGCTTTTCACCTCTATGGTCCAAACGGATGCTCATAAGCTGTACGACAGGATTGGGTTTAAAAAGGAGGAGGAGTTTGTGTGGCCATCACTTCCTGCCAGGCTGATCAATTTCATGGTGTTCAAATATGCACACAGAAATGGTGTCATGTCATGCTAAAAGAAAAAAAAATGTATTCATATCTGTCAAAAACCTTTTGGAGGAAAAAACATTTGCCAAAAATGTTTAATTTTATATGAAATAAACATCAGTCTACAAAGGTTTTACAAAGTCTGTTTGATTATAAAGACAAATTTAGATAATATAGTGTACTTTTATATCCCATTAATATTATTATTTTAATGTCATTTAAGCATTAGAGGCACACACTGCATGTTTTGTTATTAGATTAATTATGTATGATAAATAATGTTGACAAATTTAACCTACACAACTTTTAAAAAAAGTGTTTTTTATTTTTTATTTTTATTCATGTTTTTAATTTAAATTTGTTGTGTCGTGGTACTCTTGTGAATGCGCTTCGACTGATACAGAAGAGAAACTGTTGAATAAAGTCATTATTTTTGTTTTCTTTGTGCACACAAAGTGTTCTTGCAGCTTCAGAACACTACAGTTGAACCACGGATGTCACTTGGACTATTTTAACAATTCTTACTACCTTTCTGGGCCTGGGAATGATTCAGTTGCATAGAGGGTTTGCACTTGTGTCACAATTTGGTCGGTTACCCAGATCCGCGGCCATATTGCATGGTTAATGTATGTACTACTGAATAAGTTGATCTGCTAATTTATGCTGTCTAAACCACAGAAAAAACGTGTGGAACCTGCTAAATCATATAGAGAAGGACTTAGTCGGCAGGAAAGGCGCAATATTTTGACTAAACTAAAGTTAATAGGTGGTAAAGATACGTACAGGCAGTATTAATTAAGATATTAGCCTAATATTTCACCTACCTAACAAGAAATGATAAGAACAAGATTCTTGCCCTGGAAATCCTGGTTCAGTTTGGCCAACAACAAACGCCTTTTGTTCCTCATACAGTTTTTTGCACTCTTCTCCTTTATTTATTTGTCTCCTTTATAACTTTAGTTTTTCTCAGGTCCGACCAATACAGTACAGCCCAAAACATGACAATAATTGTCCATTTCCAGCAGCAATAATCAGCAAAATATTCGAGTTTTGTTCGGTTCAGTGGCATTGTTTATGTTCAGTGTCGCCAAAACGATGGCCAATTGATGACGCGACGTGAAAACACTATTGCTGTCTATGCAGGGTCAGAAAGCTCTCGAATTTCATCAAAAATATCCTAATTTGTGTTCCTAAGATGAAGTTCTTACGGGTTTGGAATGACCTGAGGGTGAGTAATTAATAACAGAATTTTCATTTTTACATTTACATTTAGGCATTTGGCAGACGCTTTTGTCCAAAGCGACATACAGTTGGGAGAACATAGAGCGATTCTTCTTAAGGAGACAAACAGACACAGGCAGTGCTATAATACCAGATTTCAAGTGGTGCTTCAGACAAGTACAAGCTAGAAAGGGAAGGAATAAAGAGATTAATAATTTTTTTTTTTTTTATGGTAACAGCAAATAGAGTTGAAAGAGATGAGTTTTAAGCTGTCGCTTGAAGCTTGTCAGGGAATCAGCATTCCGGATAGGGGTAGGTAAACTGTTCCTTTCATTTAGACAATTAGTATAAAAAAAGCTCTATAATTACAGCCCTGTTGCTGGCATGCTGTTTAATCAGTATTTTGAACAGTAGCTTCTTAGACATGTCACTAAATTTGGTCAGGCAACCTGAGCCTTTGATTGTTTGAAAGCGTTGTAGACCCTATTTTGTACCCTCTTCGAGGAAAGTGCCAAAACACCCCATAATCTCCTATTGTATCTAGTGAGCATGGCGCTCCCGGTGTGTGTGTGTGACGTAGCGCTCTTCAGGAAGTAGCTGTCATATCCACATTGTACGGGAATACACACAACACGCTTAGTAAGAAAGCATCCAAAACATCACGGTAAGTTCAAATGCATGGCTTGAAATAAAGAGCATGAAAGAACCGTTCAATGGAATCACATCCTCAATATTTTTTCCCGACTGTATTTACTAATCATTCTCAGTTGAGAGATGTGGCGGCTGTAGTAGTATAAATAGGCGGTGGCTGATCGATGGGAGGATTGATGGGATGCTGGCTATGCATTCAGCCTTTTCTTAAATTAATTGTTTTTACTTTTCACCGCTACAGCATTTACTTAAATTACAGTGAAGATACACTGTATCATTCCGTAATGTTTATTTATTTATTTGGTTGTTTGTTGATTCATGTGGGGGGAGGGAACAGACGGACCAGGCTGGCAGGTGCATCATCAGTTGATCATCACTGCACAGGAAATAAGCAAATGTGCACAATCACACTGCTTTCATTTCTCTTATACACAATTTATTTATTAACATAGTTTGTCAATATAGTATGGTTTAATTCGTTTAATTTAGTATCTCCAAAACGCACTTAATATAATTGTAATATTTTCATTTAAGTAATGATTTACACCAAAATATTCAATATATAAAAAATGTATGTTGTTTATATGTCTAAAATTGTGACATTTATACAAACATAAAAATAAATAAATAAATAAATATATATATATATATATATATATATATATATGAAGAGTTCAGATGCAAAAGCTAAATATATCTGAAGTCTTTCTTTTAAAAAAAAAACACTTTTATCAGGCTCCAATGTATAGGTTTCTACTGGTACTTCTAATGGGGCTGAGGCTGGGATTTTAGCGAATTTCAAGTAAAAGTATTTGATGGACGTAAAATATGTGTCTGGGAAAACAATTTGGAACAACAAATAATAGATAAATCAGACCAAAGAGTGCCCACTAGATTTACCCAAAACAAATTCTAACATGTTTAACCACTATAGAGTGTTTTCACAACATGTCATCAATCGGCCATATTGGCATCACTGAACCAAAAGAAAACTGGTATATTTAGCTGAATGTTGCTGCTGAAAATGGTCAATTATTGTCATATTTTAGGCTTTACTAATCGTTAGGACTGGGAAAAACATTTGGAGTACTATAGACTGTCAAAAGTTATAACGAATCAAAGAGCAGAGCGCAAAAGGCGTTTGTGTTTGGCCAAACTGAACTAGGATCAAACTACTGCGCCTTTTCCTGCTTACTAAGTCCTTGTCTATATGACTTAGCAGCATCCACACATTTTTTTTCGGTGGTTTAGACAGCATAAATTAGCAGAACAACGTATTCAGTAGCACATTAACAGTGCAATCCATGCTGTTGTTTACAACCAAGTATCTCCAATATGGCCGCAGATCCGGCTGGTAAGGCTGCTCTCAGCGGGTTCATTAACGCTGAGTGGCCACTGACAGCCTGGAACTCACATCTCCGAAAACAAAGCAAATTTAAAAATAAGTGTTATCTTTATTAACAAACCGCATATTTGAAGTCTAAATGTATTCTCGCCTAAAAACTTGCAAAACTTAATTCCGAGACACAAAAACAGCAGTGTTTATGAAATAATAGTGGATTTGTTCGTCCGCCATGACACTCGCTGTGAGAAATAATGCAAGCGCAGTGTTACAAAAGGTGAAACGGTTAGAGTTCTGCTATCACTAGAATATTGCAGTCCTCTCAGCCAATCAGATTTGAGGACCAGAAATATATATTTTTATAGTTATATTATAATTATAGTTATATTTTTATTTATTTATTAATCATTTTATTCAGATGATAGGCACTGTTTAATAGAGTGGTCAGAAGTGAGCAGCCGTCATTGTGTGATTTATATGTGCATTGTCTGATTGTCTGTTCAGATTTCCCCTCAGCCGCTTACTGGTTTTTGTGAGCTCAATGTTTGCAGCTGTGCACCTGTCCCTTCTAACTATATTACAGTGGACAGCGTGTGTGCTGCAAACATCAGCGTTTGCTTTCTGTGCAGCATGCATAATACAGAAATAAGCCCCCGGGGATTCAGTGCAGTTGTAGTTTATAAAGAGTGTTAATCCTGTCAGTGTGTATGTGTTTGTTTGTCAGTCTGTCGAGGCTGTGCGCACTTCTACTCACTGAACTCACTCTCCATGTTCGGCTTTATATTGGAAGCTGCGTCACATTCAAATAGGCCTGGAGAGAAACAGAAAGGCTGAATAGAGAGCCGGTCTTAAAGGGACCTGCTGTCTCTTATCCACCTCTTTCTTTAACGCAGAAGTAAGCCTATGGGTGAGACTTTCAGTTCATTATCCGCTATAGGGAAATAACGAGAAGAATAACAATGTGCGGTAAATGGTAAAACTGTTTGCACTACAAACCAGTGTGTTCATAATTAAGATAATACATGAAAATGATATGGTAAGACAACAATTTGCAATATCAAGCAGCAAAACGTGCAGTTTTGTACAGCTAAAAAATAGCTGGACACGGACGAAACCGGAAACCACACCCATAAAAAAAGAACAATGGGGAATAGGCTAAGCATGTGAACATTTGTGTGTGAATGTTGTTTTTGAACAAAAGCATTCTGGCCAAGGGAACCACAATAAAAAGAGTGTTATTAAACCAGTGATCATCTCCGTACATAGCCGTACATGGCCTTTAGTAATCCAGTGATTAGTATGTAAAGGATAATGTACCGTCAGCTGGTTATTATCGCAAATCCCAACAGTGTAATCAGGACTCTCTTGTATCACCCTGAAGGAGTGTATTTTGCAATGACGAAGTACATTAGTGCAAGTTTTACAATGTTTTTTACGACATAAATAAAGGACATAAAGATTTATTTAAGATTCAAATATTGCCTTGTGATGGTCAGTACAACTTTGTTAATGTTAATGAAAATACTGTTGTTCATTGTTTGTTCGTGTTAGTTCACAGTGCATAAACTAATGTTAACAAACACAACTTGTGATTTTAATAATGCATTAGCTAATATTAACTAAGATTAACTAATTAATAAATGTTGAAAGATTGTTCATTATTAATTCATGTTAACTAATGTAGTTAACTAATAAACCTTATTGTAAAGTCTTACCCAGTAATTTTAATATTTGATAACAATTTGATAATATTAATTATTTTAATATATAATATGTAATAGAAATGCTAGGAAATAATTATAGTCATCTGTATCAGTGATGTAATAAACAATAATGTTTTATTTAATTTATTAATATTTAATGTCTGAAAGTGTCATAGAATATAAAATGGCCATCGATATGTGTAAATAAATTAATTAATGAATTTGACTTTTTATTTGCTCTGACTATTTTAGCTATAGCTGCAGCATTTATTTTATGAATGTCTTAAATTAGCTGTTATTTTTGTGTTTTTTATTTGAATTTTAGTTTTAGTCATTTTTATGTGCTTTTGTCATTTTTCTCATTTTCATATTTAGCTTTATTTTTATTTCAACTATAGTTAATAGCAATACTGAGCTGTACTGCTGACCAAATGAAGTTCTTAGCAATGCATATTACTAATCAAAATTATATGTATTACTGTAGGAAATGTACAAAATATTTTCATAAGAACACAATCTTTACTTAATATCCTAATTATTTTTGGCATAAAAGAAAAAATGACAATTTGACCCATACAGTGTATTTTTGGCTATGGCTACAAATATACCCCTGCTACTTAAGACCAGGGTCACAGTTGTGCTGATAATTCACCGTTTGGAGGGCTTTAGGACCCAGTTCTGCCTCTTTTTCTCTCCTGCAGAAAGCAGTGCAGACATTAGCGCAGTTGCTCTCACACACTCACCTACCAACACAGATCAGTCAGACAGACTTACACACACACACACACACACACACACACACCTCTCACTCCAACTCAACCTAATGCTGGGATCCTTCTGACAATTCATATGTTAGCGGGTTCATCTGAGCTCAGACATCCAGTAGGACCTCCTTCTGGTGTCTCTCCCTGTGTCCCCTCTGGGGTTCAGTTTTGGAGCTGGACCAAAACGCACATCTCTAATACTCATCTTATGGACAAAGGCTTGAATGATGAGAGTTAGGTGGATATAGAGAAAGACAGACAGAGAGATAGATAGAGAGACAGTGGGTTGGGGGGTTGAAAAGCCTTTGCTGGTTGCTGAAGCAAGGCAAGGAACCGTTGTCAACGGCGACGCAGGAGCAGCATGTCTCAGATGAAACGATACACTTACAGCAGGGTGAGTGACATACGAGGGACACACTTTCTGTTTCTGTGAACACATGCATGTTTTTACTTGGGTTAAAGTAGAGTTAGTGTGTTGTGATGCTGTGAGTGTGGACATGCAGGTGTTGTAGCATGTGCGTGGGCTCGGTCAATCTTCTGGAATTTGTAAAGCTCAGCTTTTGGCTAAAATGCATTTGCTTGTGTACAAACTCTTACAATCAATTGCAGTGTGTGTTTTTGTATGGATGAGGCAGTTTTTACTGCAGGCCAGTAGCGATGCAGTTTTTGACACAGTTGCTGAGTAACACATTGAAAAATCATTTTGATGGTCATTATTCAGCTATTTTTACTTTTTTTGCTTCATTTGATTGGCTTCACTGTAAATCATGTTGTCGTTGACTAAAAGCATTTGTAAAATCGTAATAAATTTGATTTTGGCACAGGGATAATCCACCCAAAAAAATGAAAATTATGTCATCATTTACTCATGTCTCATGTCTTTGCAAAACTGTATGACTTTCGTTGGACAAAAATGGAAGTCAATGGGAACCAATACTGTTTGATTACCAGCATTCTTCATAATATTTTCTTTTGTGTTCTGCATTCAAAAGTCATACAGATTTGGAACAACAAGGCTGTGAGTAAATGATGACAAATTTTTATTTAGGGTGTACTTTACCTCTTAACTTGACCACAGTCTACTTACAAACTAAATCAAAGCCTTTAGCTCAGCATGATTCTTTTTTCAAACCCTAAACATGGTTAAAGAGATGTACATTCTGTCTTTAATTACTCGCCCTCATGTCTTTCCAAACCTGTAAGACCTTTGTTTATATCAGAACACATATTAAGATATTTTTTGATAAAATCCTAAAGCTCTCTGACCCTCCATAGACAGCAAGGGTCCTACCACTTTCAAGGCCAAAAGGTACCAAGAAGATCAACTAAATAGTCCATGTGACATCAGTGGTTCAACTGTAAGTTTATGAAGCTACAGGAATACTTTTTGTAACATATTTTTTTTCTGTCACCCTAAATATCTTAACTTTCCGAAGACGAATAAAGCTTATACGGGTTTGGAACGACATGAGGGTGAGTAATTAATGATAGAATTTTAATTTTTGGGTGAACTATCCCTTCAAATGTGGTAATATCGTCCTAGCTTGATCTCCAGACATAAATCGTATGTACTTTTTCCAGTATAAAACATTAGACAGCACTACTATGAACATTAAAACCCAGTTTAAATGGACTGTTAGTCAATAGTAATGCATCCCCACAAGGATAGTAAAATCTGAAATCATTATGAGGAGCAGCCAACAGTTCCCTGTGAGGAAAACATATTAATAAACAAAACAGATACGTCTTAATGATAATATAAAAAGGCAAAAAGGTGAGGTATTGTGTGAGGGTTATGTTTAGGATTAGAAGATTCAGTATAATAGTTAAATATTTTAAACAATAGAAGTCAAGAAGTTCAAGTCCACACCATGATAGAAAAACAAATGTGTGTGTGTGTGTGTGTGTGTGTGTTTATTTATTCATGTAGTCCTTATTCACTGAACCTTTTGTGGATTTTAAGAGCTCTTAGAAGAGGTTAAGTACTCAAATATACAAATATACAACGTATAATTCATTCAAAAGCAGAAAGTACATCAGGCTTAGTAAGCAAATCTCCTCAAACATAGACACTTTATGTCTAGCACACGACTCACACGTTAAAGCTCTGCTGTTTAAGCTTCAAGTTTAGAGGAAACCTAAAAATCATCTATATTCTTCAGTTTTACTTTTTAACAAGCTCCTCAAGACCCATATCAACAATGACATTCCTAAACCCACTGTTTTCCACCCGTACTGACACAGCTAGTGACTTAATTCTGCTGAGTCACAAGTCAGTTTTCAATAACTGCTATGTCCTGCATGTGCACATGATGTATTCTTGAGCTGATTTCAAAATTAGCCTGCTACTTGATTATATTAAATCTATCTATGTAATCAATGAATGTGTCACACTTCAGTGACCTGAGCCAGTCTATGTACAGCTCTGTTTTTGAGTCACAGGAGAGGTCACATCTATCACTTGTGTTCTCTTTCTATTGTTCCATTGTAACCTAATAATGTTCCCAGCTCTTTAGAGCATTTAGAGTTTACGTTAGACTCAGCAAGAATAATAAACAACACTGCAAATATTGTGCCTCATCTTGTTATCTTTATGTGACCAGTAGTTATTTTAGTATCCAGTTGTTTAAAAAAAATAAAACCCATTTTGGACCCCAGCCTCTGTGTGATTAGAGAGAATTTAAATGACTAAATGGAAGTGAAATGGAGCAGGTCTCTCAGGATCAGCTGATGTGTGTGTGTGTGTGTGTGTGTGTGTGTGTGTGTGTGTGTGTGTGTGTGTGTGTGTGTGTGTGTGTGTGTGTGTGTGTGTGTGAGAGAGAGAGAGAGTTTCAGCAAACACTGTGGCTGCAGGTAACAGTGATGTCTTCTGCAGTGAAGATTAGGGCTGCGTCACAAACTTTTTTAGCCATGAGCTCTGGTCTGAGTGCTCCTAAACAACCCTCAATTGTCCTCTTTTAGACATATAATCTGGAGGGCATGAGAGACTTGTTCAGAGGAGCCTGCTAATGGCTTCAACTCCTCCAGATTGTCTAGTCACAGTCTGATAAAATGTTTTATTGCACAAAATGTCTGAATGTTGCTGGATTTGATAAATTATACAGTTGGTCTAAATCTGACTTAACTGAGTGGCATTGCTGAGATACAGTGCAACATCACTGGGACAATTGACTGTTTGTGTCACTCGATTTATCTGTGTCTGTCTGTCTGTGAATTTTCAGTGACTCTTTCTGCAAGTTGATTCACTGTTTCTGCATTGAATCATTCCAGTTCATCCTATCTGGAATGAATCAAGTAAACTACCTTTATTAGTCACTGAATCGTTCATTGAAACGATTTGTTCAAAAACGCAGAATTTATCAGGATTGGACACACAATTACTGTGTTGCTTGATGTTGCAACAGTTCTTCTTTGACTTGTATGAATCTATTTTAACTGACAAAATAAAAACAGAAAAAGAAAATGTCAACTTTGTACATTAAATATAATTGTTTATTGAATTGCTCTAATAACTTAATATGGAAGTAATACATTTTTGTATCGTTTGAAGGAGAAGTTCTCTTCAAGAATGAAAATTTCCTGATAATTTACTCACCCCCATGTGATCGAAGATGTTCATGTCTTTCTTTCTTCAGTTAAAAAAAAAAGAAAAAAAAAAAAAGAATTGAGGTTTTTGAGGAAAACATTCCTAGGATTTTTCTCCATTATAGTAAACTTCAGTGGGGACCAGCAGGTTCATAGTTCAAACTGCAGTTTCAATGCAGCTTCAAAGGGCTCTACATAGTCCCACTTGAGGAATAATGTTCTTATCTAGCGTAACGATTGGTAATTTTCTAAGAATAATACACATTTCTTTACTTTTTAACCACAAATGCTCGTCTTGCACTAGCTCAACCTCATGCATTTCGTAATCACGCGCATGTGACATAGTCAGAAGTATCGACCCTTGATTACAAAGTGAACATCCAAAGAAAGTCAAACAGCCTTTACCAAAAAAAAAAGTAAAACAACAATGTTGGACAATTTTGAAGTTGGAAGAAAAAATGAGATGAAGTTTTTTGCCCTACCCTACCTTTTTGAAAAAAAGTACACAGACAAAGAACTAACCACTAACACTAATGTCCTTTCCAATGTGAGTGTGTGAAGTTGCAGACGTGCATCACAGAGCTAGTGCATGACAAGCATTTGTGGTTAAAAAAAATATATATATGTGTTTTTTTTTAAAGAAAATTACAAATTGTTTCGCTAGATAAGACCCTTCGTGTACAGCCCTTTGAAGATACATTACATTATTAACCTTCAACCCGTTTCCTATTGAAGTCAAGTTTTGTGCAGTTGAGGCGGTGCTTGCATCACGGTCTCTGTGATTCCATGCGAAAACATAATTACAATCTGAAAAACTTGTGAAATCCTCAAAACAAATAGGTTTTCAGAATGTCCAATATCTGTATTTTTATTTTATTGTTTTACAATTCTTTTGTTTTTTTAGGAATCACTTTATTTTATTTATTTTTCATTGATATTAAGCAGACGTAATTCTTAAGTTCAGATCTAAATGTTCTGACATTGTAGGTTACAGTTGTAAACTTAAATTGTAAAGCAGGGTCTAAAAATATATAATAAAATAACTAAAGATCTTGCAAGCAATTTATTTTACTCCTTTACTGGTACTGCACAAAAAGTGGTTCAATAACATCGAATGTTACAGGAACTGATTAATGCAAATGCAGATCCCACTGTTTTTTTTTTTTGTTTTTTTGTTTTTTTTGGCTAAGGTTTGCATATGGTGGTGTGTACTTAATTGCAGCTTTCCTAAAATTATCTCCTTTTCATAAAATAACAAATATTCCAATATATAGCCTTGCTTACAGTATCGCAACCCCTGTATTGTGATACATATTGTGTCGCCAGATTCTTGGCAATACACAGCCCTATACTCAACGCCGGAGGGCGCCATCGCACAGAAAGTCCACAAGCACGAATCATAGGAGTAATCAAATTTACCACGTTCCAGAAAATCCCTATCCAGATTCCATCTATCCTTGTAGATGAGTAAAATACAGAAAGAAATGTTTTATATAGTGAAACATGAAGACCGTTAACAAATGATTGCAACAGTAGGCTATATGATTTGTCTGTGTTCTTCAAGGTAAAGGTATTTTAATAAGGATGTGTATAATGCTAATCGACGTAGCATTTATCAATGTATAGAAAACTATAAAATAATATAATTTCTGCCTCATTCTGTGCTAAGAATCACTTTTCAGAAGGAAGTTATTTAGAACACTCCTTTGGAGTAAAACTGCTGTTGTTATTATGAATTGTTGTACTTCGATGCTGTAGTAAAAACGGTTAGCATCTTAGCATCTTCTGTTTAGTGTAAGTGTTCTTTTTGTATACAGTAATGTGATTCTTTGATCAAATAAGGAACAAAAATAAAATACATTTCTATATATCACAATATATCGTTATTGTGAATTTTTGTACCCACGATAATCATGTAGTGAAAAATGTGACATCGTGACAGCCCTTATTCAAGGGTTTTTCACTCTGTTCAAATTCTCAGAAGTATCCCAAGCCGTCATTTCTAGTTTGTGTTGTTTAGTAACAGAATTAGTAATGGAAGCTTGGAAGCATTTTACCAACAGACACCGCTTGTTATGCTTTAATATGACTTTTATATCAAATCAAGTGGCAATATCTCTCTTGTATAAAAGGTATAGCTAGTGTCTAAATACTTTTTATATCCACTCTATGTCAAATCATAAACATTTTATCAATCTACCATTTTCTTGCTTTAATCAAAAGTTCTTTTTGTCATTTAAGAGTTTTTCTCTCTCGTCCCCAGACCACCAGCAGCGGCAGCAGCAGGATGAGTTCAGATGGAGGTGGGCGGCCTGTTAAGGTGGGCTCTCTGGTTGAGGTCATCGGTAAAGGTCATCGAGGCACTGTGGCATATATTGGAAACACCCTCTTTGCCTCTGGGAAATGGGTGGGAGTCATTCTAGAGGAACCTAAAGGCAAGAATGACGGGACTGTGCAGGGTAAACGATACTTCACCTGTCAAGAGAACCATGGGATATTTGTACGACAATCACAGGTACTTCCAAATATATCTGCTTATATATAAACACTGACAGTTGAACACATGTAAATGTTCTTCTGTTGAGTTCTTAGAAACTGCTGTGGCCTCTTGCAGATTCAGTTAGTAGATGATGGGGCTGACACCACATCTCCTGACACGCCTGAAGCTGCCACCTCCAAAATGCTGAAGCGGGGTAGGCAAACCGTTTCAGGCACTTATCTGCTTGCAACCGTGTTTTTCACATTGTAATGATCTCATTGTATTTTTTATTTTCTCAGAGATAATTGAAGGTCCAAAGTCAAACAAAGTGGTGAGTGAGGAAAGGGATTTCAACATAACAGTGTTGTGTTTCTGTGAGACTGTGTGTATATTTAGACGTTTTTTTCTTATACAAACACCAGTGGCCTTTTGAAAAGAGCTTAGCAAGACTTTTGCAGCTATTCTGACCAAGAACCACCCACTCAGACAGTAAAGGTTGGTCTGACCTATCTCAAAAAAGCCAACAGTCATAGTTTGATTTTTAAAATGCCATGTAGAGGCAAGTTTATCTGAAAGTGTTGATACCACAATAATAGGCTGTTTAGTCACTGGCTGTACCAAAAACTATTATTTAGTTCTTCAAGTGAGTAGGTAGTTTACTTGCTACTAAACAGATCAAAAGTAAAAGGTTTCTTTGCCAAAAAATACATTTGCCACTATTCTAGAAAACATTGGTATATCCAAGTTTTTTTCTTTCTTGAAGGTTAATTGTTCTCACTTAAATTTGCTGGGTCTAGGAACACGTTTTGAATGCATTGGACTCCTTCCTTGAGCCCACAGTACTAGCTCTTAGAAAAGTTGTGTAGTGCCAGCCAATCAGATCCTTACGCACTGTTTTAGCTGTCTCTTCCTATGTTTGTGTGTAATACACATTAGACAGTCTGTGAATGGACTGTGGGTGTGTCATCTGAGGCTACTTTACATTAAAAGTATAGCGTTTTACCTCTCCTTTCCAGCAGAGGGAGATATAGCAGCACTCTTTGGCCATGACATATTGCTCATCCAGTATCTGTCTGTAAAAGTGAACCATATTTCTGATTCCCTTCTGATTTCACCTCTTATATGAATTTAACAAGCATGTTTTTGCACTTTGTAATTCCTTCCAACCAAAAAATACTGTACTGCATGAACACACATATAGTCTTTCTCTCTTGTCGCTTGTGAAAAGGAAGTGTGCATAATTGTGTTGAATGTGCACGTGAAGTGTACTTTAAATCTTAAAAGAATATTTTTTAAAAACTGTACTTGCAGATAATACATTAGTCCACTTAAGTGTACTTAAAGAAACTGTTTTTAACACACAGTTAAAGTAAAAAGTTAACATACACCTTGTTGAATCTGCTAAATGTTAATTATTTTACCAAAAAAAGAGGAATCATACAAAATGCGTGTTGTTTTTAATTTAGTACTGACCTGAATAAGATATTACACATAAAAGACATTTACATATAGTCCACAAGAGATAATAATAGTTGAATTTATAAAAATTACCCTGTTCAAAAGTTTACATACATGGATTCTTAATACTGTGTTGTTAAACTGAATGATCCACAGCTGTGTGTGTTTTTTTTTAGTGATAGTTGTTCATGAGTCCTTTGTTTGTCCTGAGTTAAACTGCCTGCTCTTCTTCAGAAAAATCCTTCAGGTCTCACAAATTCTTTGGGTTTTCAGCATTTTTGTGTATTTGAACTTGTTCCAACAATGATTGTATGATTTTGAGGTTCACCTTTTCACATTGAGGACAATTGAGGGACTCACGCAACTATTACAGAAGGTTCAAACACTCACTGATGCTCCTTAAGGAAAAACATATGAATTTGAATTTGAAATCAGTAAATGTAACTTATTTTTTCTTTTGGCAAACATGTAAGTATCTTCTGTAGCTTCTGAAGTACTAAATGAAAAAAAGATATTTAGGCAAAATAAGAAAAATGTACACATCTTAATTCTGTTCAAAAATGTTCACCTCCTGGCTCTGGCTTCTGGAGCATCAGTGACCATTTGAACTTTCTGTAATAGTTGCATATGAGTCCCTCAGTTGTCCTCAGTGTGAAAAGATGGATCTCAGAATCATACAATCATTGTTGGAAAGGGTTCAAATACACAAAAATGCTGAAAACCCAAACAATTTGTGGGACCTGAAGGATTTTTTCTGAAGAACAGCAGGCAGTTTAACTGTGCAGGACAGAGAAGGGACTCATCTGTCACTAAACAAAAAAAAAAAAAAAAACACACACCTGTGGAACATTCAAGTAATTTGACTATTAATTTCTCTTGCACACTATATGTAAATGTTTTTTATGTAAAATATCTTATTCAGGTCTGTCCTAAATAAAGATTCCTCTTATTTTGTTGAAATAATTAACATTTTGCAGATTCCGCAAGGTGTATGTAAACTTTTGACGTCAACTGTAAGTCAACACATAAAGTACATATTAAAGTACATTTTAAATAATATTATTTTAATAATCTTTTGTCATACTTTAAAGAAATACGTTATGTTGATATGTTGAATACCAACATGCTGAAATATGTTAAGCACAAGTATAGTGTTTTTTTGATACTACATTTCATATATTTTTTATTAATATATATTTGTGTGATACAAGTACATTAAAGCAATTTTAGTTTACCATAAGTGCTTGTCAGTGCTTGTCACTTAAATGGGTTAAAAAGCACTGTTGCATTTAATAAAAATATAATACATTTTCATCTAAACATGCAGTTAGGTTTAAAAACATAAGTTTATTATTTCTGCTTAAGTACTCTTTTTAAAAATATGCTAAAGTGTATTTAATTTTTACATGGACTTCTAAATCTACATGCACTAATACAGACATGCATGAACACAACCTGTTTTTGTGCCAGACATAGAAAGCCTTTGTCTAAGATGCTTAAAGATTATTGCGCTGTTTATGTGGGAGTCTTGGTGTGTTTGTATGTGAGAGATGTTCATGCTCATTAACAAACACACTGACTGATCAAACTTTAATCTGTCACCTCTTCCTCCTCCGTCTGAGTGTGCAGCGAGGAACCAAACCCAAAAAGGTGCTGCATGTTTCTCTAACCTCTGTTTCCATAGCAATGGCAATATTGAACAGCTCTGCTGCATGGCATCACACAAACAGCACATTACCTGTGTGTGTGTGTGTGTGTGTGTGTGTGTGTGTGTGTGTGTGTTCATCAGGAGTGTTTATTTCTATATTGTTTCTGTTAATTTTATGTACATTTATTCATGTGTGCTAGTGCTTTGCTAGCTGGATGGCAGTGTTCTTTGATGAATGACTGCTTTTAAATGGATATTATGAATTAGCATGCTGAGTGTGATGTGTTTATGTGTGTGAGACAGACCTATTGAACGTGTGAGTGAAAGCGATTTGACTTTATATTTTACAATATATACTGCTTTTGGTGTGTTTAAGTAAGGTATTCATCATAATTTTGTTAGTGAGATTGTAGGTTCCTTGAAAATGAGTTGTGGTCAGTGTTTTAATTAATATGCATTACTTAGAAATTATGTTTTCTAAGTGTTTTATGCACATTTCTTTCTTTATGGCTGCACATGTATATGTATCATATTCATTTATCTCATAAATTAGAGGCAAAGAAAAATATAAAATACGTAAACTGAATCAGTACATATTTATCTTTGTTAATCATCACTTATATACATTTCAAAACAAATATTAACACTAGTATTTCTTATGGATATACAATTATTAAATTAATTAATTTAATGTATTAATTATAAATTAATTGGCTGAGACAAAATAGACAAGCTGAGATTCAAAATGTAGTTTACACCTAGAAATAGGTGGAGTTTTAGGATTTTGAAATCTTAAGAAATGTTATGATGTAAAAATGTACTATTTACTATAAAAATAAATGTGCTTCACAGTGCCATAGAAGAACTTTTTTGTCTAAATGGTTCCTTTAACCTTTAACATATGAAGAACCTTTCTGTTTCACAAAAGGTTCTTTGTGGCGAAAAAAGGTTCTTCAGATTATGAAAAGGTAAGATAGAGATGGTTCTTTTTAAAGAACCTTTGACTGAATGGTTCTTTGTAGAACCAAAAAATGGTTCTTCTATGGCATCGCTGTGAAAAAAAAGAATTGTGTTTGACTATGATATAAGACTGTGTTTGATGAATGACTGAGCGTTTCTTTCCCCCGAGACAAAACCTTGTACTGCAGCCTGGCTTGGCATTAGATGTCTTGTCATTAGATCACCACTGAAATATTGGACTTGAAAGCCGTGTGTGCTTCCCTGCATTTTCTTTTAAATGTCAGTGCTTGGGGTAATGCTGTTTGGGAGGCTATCTAGTTCAGGCTGTCAGTATGGATTATTCAGAGCTCTTGCCCTAAAGTTGAAAGTATAAATGGACATTAATGGAGAAGAGGACTTGTGTTTAACTGTCTTAAACCTTGATTCCTCTAACATCAGAAAATAGTGGTAACATAAGTAAATTTAGCATGAATTTGGTAACAAAAAAACAAATTGTTCAAAGTAGGGTTTGTGTGTTTACTTTATTGCTTAAAGGGATATTTCACCCAAAAATGAAAATTCTGTCAGTAATTACTTACCATTATGTTGTTCCAAATCTGTAAGACCTTTGTTTTTTATTAAATCTGAGAGCTTTCTGACCCTGCACAGACAGCAATGGAACTGACATGTTCAAGGCCCAGAAAGGTAGTAAGGACATTGTTAAAATAGTCTATGTGACATCAGGGCCATTTTACAGAACTGGTGCAAAGTCAGAGTTGAAAACATCTTTTTGAAAAAGTGTCTTTTTCCACAAATTGTGTATGTATGCAAATTGTATAATATCCAAGGTACACATTTCTAGTAATTGTGCAGTTAATTCTCATATTGTATTTTCAGAAAGTTTTGGAATATTTGTCCTCTCCCCAAATTTGTCACTACCGAAACACAGGAATATATAATTTAATAGGAAGGGTTACATTGACCTATTAAGATTTTGCTCACATCTACATTGTAAATATATTATTTGCTATTTTATTAAAAGTTTTCAGAGGTAAATCAATAACAATTACAATTTTAACAATATTTAAAATATAATATATGAGATTTGTTTTGAATCCAATTTTTCTTTGTAAAAGGCATATCATAGAGATTTATTGATCAAAAGTTGATCATACAGATTTCAAAGTTAAGGATTCATTAGTTTGAATATACATTGAACCAAACACTATCCTAACATCTTAGTTGATAATTCAGTATACTTTATTTTGCCAGTGTTTCAGTAGTGACTGCACATTTTTGGTAGTGACCGTAATGTTTTGGTAGCAACCACATCGCATTACAGAATTTTAACTTACAGAATTTTAACTCACTACTGAAACAATGATGTCATGTTTTGGTTGTGACTGTTACGGTAATGACAATTTTACATACTTTTGATTATGCTAATCAGCACATGGTTAGCTAGCACAGTTCTGAACAGTTGTACAGACATAAAAATGGGTTTTTTTACATTTTATGGGATAACACCCAAAACACTATGTCATTACTGAAAAGTAGCGACAATAAGAGATACTTTTGAACCTAGCTTAAAGATGCTAATCAGCACATGGTTAGCTAGAGTTCTAAACAGTTTTACACGTACAGTATAGAAACTAAACTCCCAAAAAAGGTGTTTGGTACTGACGTTCCTTAAAGTTACACACAGATTTTTCATACTTTTGAACACATTTACCTCAAAATGATGGGACCAATCTACTTACCATGTAGCTATGAGAGAGGGACACATAAATATTTCCTGATTATAAATGTAGGGGTGTAGTTAAAATCTCAGCCAATGGACTAAAACATACACTGTTTCAATAGATAATAGAAAGATCTTAATAATCATCTAAAATTTAAATACATAATGCTTTTTAAATTTGTTTTTGGTTGTGGGACAGCAGTTTGCACCAATTCTGTAGAATGTATACTGTATCTCACAAAAGTGAGTACACCCCTCACATTTCAGCAACCATTTCAGTATGTCTTCTCAAGAGACAATACTACAGAAATGAAACTTGCATATTTTTTAGTCAATGTGCAACTAGTATAGAAGTATAGTTGTACTGTCCCCTGAAAGTTACTCAACATACAGTCATTATTATCAGAATAGCTGGCAAAAAAAGTGAGTACATCCTAAGTGAACTTGTCCAAAGTCTCACTATTTTGTGTTAGCACCATTGTTATCTGGCACTGCCTTAATCATCCTGGGCATGGAATTGACCAGAGCAGCACAGGTTGTTGCTGGGATCCTCTTCCACACCTCTATAATGACATCATGGAGCTGCTGGATATTAGACACATGGTGCTTCTCCAACCTCTGTTTGAGGATGCCCCACAGGTGCTTAATAGGGTTCAGGTCTGGAGACATACTTGGCCACCCCATCACCTTAACCTTCAGCTTCCTCAGCAAGGCAGTTGTCATCTTGGTGGTGTGTTTGGGGTTGTTATCATGTTGAAAAACTGCCGTTCGACCTTGTTTCTAGAGGGAAGGCATCATGTTCTGCTTCAGAATGTACAGTACATAATGGAATCCATGTTTCCCTCAGTGAACTGCAGCTCCTCAGTACCAGCAGCACTCATGCAGCCCCAGACCATGATGCTTACCAGCACCATGCTTGACTGTAGGTAAGACACAATTTTCTTGGTACTCCTCACCAGGGCATCGCCACAAATTCTAGACACCATCTGAGCCAAACAAGTTTATCTTTATTCTCATCAGACCACAGGGCATGGTTCCAGTAATTCATGCTCTTGGACAGGTTGTCTTCAGCAAACTGTTTGCGGACTTTCTTGTGAGCCAGCTTCAGAAGAGTCTTCCTTTCTGGGATGACACCCATGCAAACTGACTTGTTGCAGTATGTGGCATATGGTCTGAGCACTGACAAGCTGACCTTCTACTTCTGCAACCTTTAAAGCAATGCTGGCAGCACTCATGCATCTATTTTTTGAAGCCAGGTTCTGCACCTGACGCACAGAACAAGTACTCAGCTTCGTTGATCGACCCTTGCAAGGCCTGTTCTGAATGGAACCCATCTTGGAAAACCTTTGTATGACCCTGACCACTGTAATGTAACTCAGGGTGTTTCAGGGTGTTGCTGAACCTCTAATAGCCTTGGCTATCTTTGTGGAGAGCAACAATTCTAATTCTCAAATCCTCAGAGAGTTCTTTGCCATGAGCTCCCATATTGAACATCCAGTTTTAACTGCTCTAATACAAGATACACAACTTTGTATTGTCCTGTCAACCAAACAAATACATAAACATGATGAATAGGATGACCAGGCTGTGCATGGTTAAACAACATACTGATATCACTTGGGGTACTCACTTTTGTTGCCAGCTATTTTGACAATAATGGCCGTATGTTGAGTTATTTTCAGAGGACAGTAAATCGATACTGCTATACAAGCTGCACATTGACTACTCTAAAATATATCCAAGTTTCATTTCTATAGTATTGTCCCTTGAGATGACATACTAAAATGGTTGCTAAAAATGTGAAGAGTGTACTCACTTTTGTACACACACACACACACACACACACACACACACACAATAGCTTGATTAAATGAAATCCGTAACATTAAGTGTTAGTTCCATTTAGTCACAAATAATAAGCCCTGATAAACGCAGGCTGTTCAAATGGCATGACAAATAAAGACTCTGTATAAAATGCAGAGAGAAAACACTGAAGGTCCAGGATTATTTTTCACGTTTGTTCACCCGTCTCTGTTTTCTAATACACATCACTTTTCTCTCTTGCAAAGCTGTAATGTGATACATCAATCTGTCTCCATCCCTCTCCACACTGAGCTGTAATGGATCCTCAAATAACGATGCGCCTGCTCTTACAAACCGCAGTAATGCATTTAAAATGTACAGAAAGACATTTTAGATCTTAAAATGCTTTATAAATAATTAAAGTTAACACTTTACAACAAGGTCCCATAACCAACATTACCTTACAATGTTTTGGGGTGTACATACTGTACATGTATGTGCTAAACCTGCGTCTATATATACCATAAGTTTAAACTATAAGTTGCTAAAACATGGTCTCGCACACAGACTGGAGAGCCCATAGAGATACTAATGGAGTGTTGCTAGGATACAGGCCAGACTCCCATCAGTCCCTCCCTCTCTCCCTCTTTCTGCTTTTGTTCCAGCCTGTCTCTCTCTCTCCGTCTCTCTGTCTGGAGGGAGGGGTGGATGTGTAGTGATGTAATGTGCTCGCTAGGCAGCCGTTGGCACAGCAGAGCGGCACTGAGAGCTTACGAGTGGAAAGAGCAGGAGAGCCAGAGATGGATGCAGACAGAGAGAGGCGGCTACTGTTTAGCAGAGCCTAAAGGACAGAGGAGGGTTTAGACAGGGGCTCGGTTGATTCCGGTTGGTGAAAAAGGATTTATTCACTGCAGAGAAGAGAGTCATTTCGGCTGCAGCAGAGAAGACCTGCAACACCGTCGCTGTGTTTGTGTGTGTGTGTGTGTGTGTGTGTGTGTGTCTGGCTAGCACTTGCCAACTGCTGTATGAGTGTGTTTGTGGCTTTGCTGTGGGCTTGGCCTGCTCTCATCTCGATCTGCTGTTAATGTGACTCAATCCTTCTTCCTGCTCTTTTCCTGCACCTGGTGTGTGTGTTTGTGTTTGTGCACCTGTTTGTCTGTCCTCTTCAATCGTCAATATGATGAGACAGGCACCTACGACTCGTAAGGTACAAAAGATTGTTTACTACTTCTGTGGCATGCAAAATGCTCAGTGGTTTGTGTGATTTTGGAGATCATTTTCTTTTCGTTCTTTACCGATCGTTGGTATGTTAGCGCATGTGATTGGTTGTTTCTTGTTAGTGTTTAATGAATTGCTAAAAGGTTCATTGTGTTTCAGTTGTGATTAGTACATTTTGTTCTTTTAATATGTGACTATAATGATTAATGATGTACACTACCAGTCAAAAGTTTTTGAACTGAGATTTATGTTTTTTTTTAAAGAAGTATCTTGTGCTCATCAAGCCTGCATTTATTATTATAATTTTTAATATTTTTTTAATTATAGAAATTAATACTTTTATTTAGCAAGGATGCTTTAAACTGATCAAAAGTGATGATAAAGAAATTTATAATGTTACAAAAGATTTCTATTTCAGATGCTGTTCTTCTGAACTTTCTATTCATCAAGCCTGAAAAAATTCTACTCAACTGTTTTCAACAACATCACAATAATAATAATAATAATGAATGTTTTTGAACAGCAAATCAGAATGTTAGAATAATTTCTGAAGGATCATGTGACTGGAGTAATGATGCTAAAGATTCAGCTTTGATCACAGGAATAAATTACATTTTCAAATATTTTCAAATAGAGAACTTATTTTAACTAGTAAAAATATTTCAAAATTTTTGTTTTTGCTGTACTTTGGATCAAATAAAAGCAGGCTTGGTGAGCAGAAGAGGCTTCTCTAAAAACATAAAAAATCTGGTAGTGTATAGTGGTCACTAAAAGTATTTAACTTCAAAATGTTTTAATGTTTTTGTATTTTAATGCAGAATATCAAAGTGTGGTATGTCTGTTAAATGTATAATGTACAAACATGCCTTACAAGTAGAATAATTCCAAAAAAGAAGTTACTTTTATGTTAAATAATAAAACAATAGTTCAAATTATTTAAAATTATGTGTATTATTTTGGACACTTTCTGGTTAGTTGATCATATTCATAGTTGAAGTGATGCAGTACACATGCAGTTCGAGTTATTTTTAGGAAAAACAGATGCCACTTGCATTTTGCTTTTTTCCAAAGAAATGAAATTTCCTAAAAGTATGACTTTTAGGGCCACTGTATATAAAGTATATACACTACTGTTCAAAAAATTTGGGGTCAGTAAATTTAATTCAATTTAATTTAATTTTTTATTATTATTATTATTAAAGAAATTAAAACTTTAATTTAGCAAAGCCACATTAAATTCACTAAAAATGACAGTAAAGACATTACAAACTACAAAAAATAAATAAATCCTGAAAAAAATGTATTATGGTTTCCACCAAAATATTAAGCAGCAAAGCTGTCTTCAACATTGATTTATAATAATAAATGTTTGTTGAGCACCAAATCGGCATATTAGAATGATTTCTGAAGGATCACTAAAGAGTGAAGTAATGATGCTGAAAATAAGCTTTACCATCACAGAAATAAATTATGTTTTACAAGATATTAAAAAAGAAATTGGACGTTTAAATTGTAATAATATTTGATAATATTTTTACTGTATATATCATAAAATAAATGCAGTTTTGTTAAGCATGTTTACTGTTACAAGTTTACTGACCCCATACTTTTATATGATAACTTGTGTGCATATGTACAATTTTGCAATTATATATATGTGTTTGTTATAAGATGTATGTACAATAGGTTTATAACAATTACATGAACTCTACAGCAGTACAAACATGTGCTGGGCGTCTGTGCGTGTATGTGTGCATGCTTGTATGTAAACAAGTGTACTAGTTTGACCCGGTTGGTGCCAGGCACTTTGCTTTGTGAGCAGACAGTGCCATAGAGAGGGTTATTGTTTGACTCTTTATGTGCTAAAAGAACATTTTTGATGTTAAAGACACAAGCAGAGCTTATCATCATGTGATGGAAGTGGTTTGCTGAGGCTCACACAGATGCTTTTGGAATTCTCGTTTAATGCATGTGCCTTTTTCTACTACTAATCTTTACTATATATGTGTTTTCTCCTGTTTTTTCCTTGATTCTCTATTCTTCATCTGTCTGCTGACCTGTGGTGGTCATATGTCTGTGTACATATGTTTCCTTCTCAGACCACCACCAGAAGGCCCAAGGTGAGCTCAGTCCTCCAGGTCACATCTGTGCACTTGCTAAATAAACTCAAAGAAAGTTTGTAGTTGAGACGTGATCAGTGGAGCTTCAGTGATCTCTGTGTGTGTCTTTCAGCAAACGCGGGCTGGAGTGGGGATGAAGGTGGGCTCTGGATCAGCTTCTGCTGGAGAGATGAGCAGCAGTGAGCCCAGCACACCCGCCCAAACACCACTGGCTGCTCCAGTTATACCTTCACCTGTGGGAACACTGCCCTCGCCTGGAGCTCCTCCCATTCCGGGACCCAGCAAGGTCAGATGCTTAAAGTTACACATAGTTACAGGCAAAAATATAACCACTAATTTTGTTCTGTTTATTTTTAAACTAGAATGTGTCACAGAATTCACTTCTGCATCATTTGCACTGTGAAAATGTCTGCAAATGTTTTCAGTCATCAAGGTCACAGATGTAATGAAAAACTCAGTCAAAGGCTATTGACCTGTTTACTCATAAATGGATGTTTCTTTAACTTTAGTTACAGTTACACCTGTTCAAAACTTTGGGGTTGGTAAGAGGTGTAATTTTGTCTCTAATACTCACCAAGTCTGCATTTATTTGTTCAAAAAGAGTAAAAGCAGTCATGTCACCTCAATTTAAAATAAATTTTAATTTGAATATATATTTTATTATTGTGATATGTAATTTATTCTATTGATGACAAAGCTGAATTTTCTGCAGGCATTATTTCAAATCATATGATTCTTCAGAAATCAGTCTAATATGCAGATTTTTTTTTTTATCAGTGTTGGAAAGTGTTGCTTACTATTGTAATACTGTGATACTTTTTTCAGGATTCCTTGATTAATAAAACGTTAAGTCTTTATCACTTTTTATCAATTTTAACACATCACTACTGAATAAAATATTAATTTCTTTCAAACAAAAAAGAAAGAAGAAATGACCCCAAACTTTAAACGATAGTGCATATTGATTAAAAGATTTCTATTTTAAATAAATGCTGTTCTTTCTTATTCATCAAAATATTCATCAAAACATTTTATTTTCAAAGAATCCTGAAAAAATTCTCAGGTTCTAAAAAAATATTAAGCAGTAAAGCTGTTTCCAACACTAATAATACATCAGCATATTAGATTGATTTCTGAAGGATCAATTTGACACTGAAGACTGGAGTAATGATGCTAATAATTCAGCTTTGATTAAAGGAATAATTTATTTTGTAAAGTGTAATGAAATAGAAAAACACTATTTTAAATTGCAATAATATTTCACAATATTACAGTTTTTTCTGTGTTTTTAATCAAATAAACACAGCCTTGATGACAGAAAAGGCTTCTTTTAAAAACATAAAAAATCGTGCTGATCCCGAACTTTTGAACGGCCGTGTAAATATGTATAAATATATAAAATGTATAAGCTATAAATATTATATATATATATATATATATATATATATATTTGTGGAATCGTTTTTGGAGGATTTTTTTGTTGAATAGAAAGTTTATTTTTTTAGAACATTTATTTTGTTACATTATTAATATCTTTTCTGTCACTTTAGATCAAATTAATGTATCCTTACTAAATAAAAAATCTATTTCTTTAAAACAAATCTTATTGAACCTACATTTTTAAACAGTATATAGATCACATTAAAATGGTCTTAGTAACTTTTTATGTTATAGTGCATTGTTTTTTTTTTTACTTCAGTTCAAATGACTTTTTAACAGGTTTTATTATTTACCCTTGTCCCAGGTCCAGACATTCAGTCCTACAAATATTAAAATCAATAATTATTTTAATTATATATTTAATTATTAAGTGTTTCTTTTTAAACCATGATCTAAACAATGAGTAAAATAATCATAAATTATCAACTTTTTTTTTTTTTGTGAAAATTATTTATATAAAATATAATAATATATTATTATATATATATTATTTATATTATTATTTATATAAAATTGTTCAAAATTACAATAATAACAGCTCAGCCATTCTTGAAAAGTGGGACAAAACAGGATGCAAAATTAAAAATAAAAATAAAACATTGTATTCAGACAAATGAAACCATGAAATCATTTTATTCAGGAGAATAAAATGATCTAAATATTTCAAATAATTTCCTCAGAAATTGGAAGATGGTGTTGACATATCATGGTTGTGACACAGGAAATATTAACATTAATAGCAGGCACAATTGCTGGACATGTTTTTTCCCTTGTCTCAAGAATCACTGAGCTGTCAGAGTAAACAATTTTGCCTATGCAAAAGTTTTTGTAAAGTTATTGTACTTGTTTACAAGGGTAACAACAGTGTCAGCGAAAAAGCCTGAGATGAAATATGAGGTGTGTGATGTGAACAAAATATTTTTATTGTGTGACATTTTTAATCAAGCTGTAATCCTACCAAATTATTAAAAAAAGTGAAAATATTATTTAATTGTGTGCATCTAGGATACATAAAAAGTTGGCTACCAAATACTATTAAACACCACATTTTAAAACATAATGGAAATGAATAAAAAAAAAAATTCACAGATGTATATATTTACACATTATTAAAAGACAAATCAAATATACTAGTTACTAGTAAGAGTGAAATAGTCAAAAAACACCCAATTCTTTCAGGTTCTGAACTATTGTGCAGCAAAAACTACAACATGACTTTTCTCTGGCATTTATGAAATTGTGAAAGGTCTCTCACAGCATCTGCACTCTGAATGCATGCATTGTCTTGCAGGAAGAGGAGTCACTGCGTGCCCAGGTGAAGGACCTGGAGGAGAAGCTGGAGACGCTGAAGATGAAAAGGACAGAGGACAAGGCAAAGCTGAAGGAGCTTGAGAAGCACAAGATTCAGCTGGAGCAGCTGCAGGAGTGGAGGAGCAAGATGCAGGAACAACAAAATGAGCTGCAGAAACAACTCAAGGAGGCCAAGAGGGTATCAAGTATACTTTCACTGCGCAGAAATATATCATGATAAGTGTCATAGTGTGGATAATGAGAGTGGCTGATATCCTGTTGTGTAGGAATCTAGGGAAGCTCTTGAAGCTAAAGAACGCTACATGGAAGAGATGGCAGATACAGCAGATGCCATTGAGATGGCCACACTGGATAAGGAAATGGCGGAAGAACGGGCCGAGTCACTGCAACTGGAGGCTGACGCTCTAAAAGAGAGAGTGGATGAGCTGACTATGGACTTGGAGATACTCAAACATGAGATAGAGGAAAAAGGTATAAACACACCTAAACATCCACTACTGTTTAAAAATTTTGGGTCAGGTGTGATAAGAAAGATACGTTTTCAGCAGCCTTCAGGATTCTTTGATGAATAGAAAATGCCTTTACTATCACTTTTGATTAATTGAATGAGTTCTTAAGGAATTAATGTATGAAATTCAAAACAAAACAAATGTTATTGACCCCCAAATTTCAAACGGTCATGTACAGTACATACACGTGTCAGTATTCATTGATGACCACGATATGTATTTAATAATCTATAAAAACTTGCCTGCAGGATCAGATGGAGCAGCGTCTAGTTACCATGTGAAGCAGTTAGAGGAGCAGAATGCCCGACTGAAGGAGGCTTTGGTGAGGTGAGTCTGTGACGAGTCCTATGGTTTACATCAGTGTTATTTGTTTGTTGATTGTGCTCTGTGAAAGTCATAATATCAACTTCTCTGTGCATTAGGATGCGTGATCTCTCTGCATCAGAGAAACAAGAGCATGCAAAGCAACAGAAACTAATGGAGAAGAAGAACTTTGAGCTGGATGCGCTGAGATGCCAGAAAGAGAAACTACAGGAGGAAATGAAAATGGCTGAGAAAACAATTGATGAGCTCAAAGAGCAAGTGAGTCGTGCCACTCTTAAAACTGAAAGATGTAATGAGTTTATTAAATCTTTGTGAGTTCAAGAGATATAATAATAATGTTGTATATAAATATATGATAGAATATTATATTATATATATTATTATTATTATGTAGATGATAATACAATTCTAATATTTTTTATAGAGAAAACTCATTTTGCAATACTGGACAATCTAGTAACATTTATTAGTAATTTAAATTAGTAGTTTAATATCCAAGGTACACATTTTTGCATTTTGAATTCAGTTTTTCTTTGTAAAAGGCAAAAAGTTGATCATACAGCTTTCAAAGTTTAGGATTCATTAGTCTGAGTATACATTGAACAAAAACTATCATAACATCTTAGTTGATAATTCAGTATACGTTATTTTTGACAAAACATCTTGTGCTTTGGTCGTGACTGGACATTTTCGGTAGTGACAGTAATGCTTTGGTAGCGACCACATCATATTACAGAATTTTACCCCACATACTAAAACACTACTAAAACATACTAAAAAATTGCATAACTGTAATAAAATTTAGTTTATTTCCCCCAAATAAAGGATTATGTTTCATGTTTCAGTCGTAACTGTTTCAGTAGTGATAATTTTAGATACTTTTGAGCTCAAAGATGCTAATCAGCACATGATTAGCTAGCACAGTTCTGAACAGTGGTACATATATAAAAACTAAATGCTATTGAATAACACCCAAAAAAAGTGCCTAATTGTAGAAAAATTGGTAGGGACGTTCTTTAAAGTTACACACCAATAAAATGTTTTTTTAACTTCACAGATTTACAAAAACAACAATGGAATAAGCTTACTGATATTTAAAATATTATTGTGGGTTTCAGTAGATAATAAAAGGATCTTAGCAAACATCTAACATTTGAATATAAAATATATAAAATTGTTGTTATTGTTTCATGTCTAATCAAACAGAATAATGCCATGGTACTTTTTTGATGCTTTGTCAATGCAGTAAGATTGTCACAGGTGTGTGGTAATGAACACTCTAATATGTGTGCGCTTGTGTGTTAGGTGGATGCTGCTCTTGGTGCAGAAGAGATGGTTGAGATGTTGACAGAGCGTAATCTGGACCTAGAGGAGAAAGTACGGGAGCTCAGAGAAACTGTAACAGATCTGGTGAGTGTTTCAAGAGTTTGCGGAGAAGAGTATGCCATGATGTAACTGTGTACTGAGTAGACATGTGCCGGTATTCGGTAATACGATATATCACGATAATGAATATGCACGGTATTGTTATTGTGGGCATTTCAAAATACCGAAAATAATTGTTTATTAAAAGTTATTCCGAATTTTGAAAGCATTTTAAGCATACTTTTCCCATTAACTGGTTAAATGCACAACACACTTGTAAACTAGGCTATTTATTTTAACACTTTTTACATTTTAATCTGGACTACAACATGCCCTAGATATTGTTTGAAAGTGTATTCTAAGTGATTCTTTATTGTTCGGTCACACTTTACTTTAGGGCTTCATTAGTTAACATTACTTACTTAATTAATTAATTAGTTAACATAAACTCCCAATGAAAAATTATTCTAAACATGCATTAATCTTAGATAATTCCAATATAATAATAAAATTAAAATTAAAATCAAAGTTTTTTTTTTTTTTTAAATAAACCGAGCTAACATGAACTAAAAGTTGTATTTTTAACAAAGATTAATAACTTCTGTATCAAATGTAGCTTTTGTTTACTGATCATGTTAACTAATAATAATTAACTAATAAGATCTTACTGTAAAGCGATACCTATTGGTCTTTTAATTCTTTTGCACTTTAATCTGTGTAAAATTTTGAACTTTATACATTTTTTGTGTATTGCTTTATTGTTTTAATGTTCAGAATTTTTTTACTGTATTATGACATCACTTTTTTGCAACTAAATTTCAATACCGTGATAATACCGTATACCGTGATAAAAACATTATCAATTTATCGCAACATGAAAATTTGATACCGGCATATCCCTAGTACTGAGGTTTGTGTGTATGTGCTGATGTAGGAAGCCATCAATGAGATGAATGATGAGCTGCAGGAGAACGCCAGAGAGACGGAGCTGGAGTTGAGAGAGCAGTTGGATCTGAGCGCTGGCAGCATCAGGGAGGCGGAGAAGAGGGTGGAGGCGGCACAAGAAACAGTGGCAGACTACCGGCAGACCATCCAGAAATACAGAGAGCTCACCGCACACCTGCAGGTCCTGCTGTGCTTTGCAAAAATACAAACCACAACACATGAATATGGCTTTAAATGCAGACCTGACAAATCATATGGGACATGTACATCACATAGTTTGTGTGTGTGGAGCAGGAGGTGAACAGGGAGCTGATGAGCCAACAGGAAGCCAGCACCGAGCAGCAGCAACAGCCTGCAGAGATCTTTGATTTCAAGATCAAATTTGCAGAAACCAAAGCCTATGCTAAGGTGAAACCAATGAATGCAAATACAGTGTTTCCTGCAATGGTATTCAGGATTGAATTCACATCTATGTAAATTCATGACTTGCTAAAACATGCAGGTAATAAAATGTTCAAACAAACTCTTTATAAAAAAATTGGCCATTTTTGTGTAGCCCAGTGATTTTTAATAAATAGTTTGTTTGAACAGATCCAATTAATTCAGCTTTGCCATCGCAGAAATAAATTACATTGTAAAATACGTTACCAAAGAAAACCATTTTAAATTGTAAAAATGTTTGTTAATATAATTGTTCTTACTGTATTTTAATGCAAAAGCATAAAAAAACTTACCTACCTCAAGCTTTCTTGTATACTATATTTAAATGTTTAAAGGGATAGTCCATCCAAAAATGAAAATTACCTCATGATTTATTCACTCAATTGGAGTTGTATAAAAAATAATGTCTTGGATTTTCCAATCTTTATAATGGCAGTGAATAGCTGCTGAGATTTTGAAGTCCAATAAAGTGCATCCATCATCATAAAAAGTACTCCACATGGCTCCAGGAGGTTAATAAAGGCCATCTGAAGTGAATTGATGCATTTGTGTAAGAAAAATATTAAATATTTAAAACATGATAAACTGTAATCTGTAATGTCTATCTCTCTCAGCTTTTGCTGTTGTATGCGCATTTATGAAAAGTGGCATTCCAGCGGATGACGTAGGCGAATGTGGTGGTGAACACGGAAATGATGAACACACAGTAGAGAGAGCAAAACAAAACACTGGTCACAAATTAGAAGTACAAAACAAGCATTTGTAAAGGAAAATGATGGAGGATTTCGATATAAGCCAAGAGAAGACTGATTTTCCTTTTTAATGTGCTTGTAAGACAAGCATATTCTACACATGATTTATGTCATCTACTGAAACAGAGTTAGCGAAAGCTAGAGATTACGGTTTATAAAGTTTTACATACGGATATTTTTCTTACACAAATGCATTGATTTGTATTCGTCTGAAAGAAGAAAGTAATTTTCATTTTAGGGTAAACTGTTCCTTTAAGGACTTGCTATTGTTTGTGTTTTTAGAGGATTGGTGCCCCCTGCTGGTAAAAAATAAAACCTGTAGGAAACAATGCAGATGTTTGTGTCTCTCATATAAATATATGTCTGTTTGTAATTCTAGGCCATAGAAATGGAGCTGCGTAAAATGGAGGTAACTCAGGCTAACAGACAAGTGTCACTGCTGATTTCCTTCATGCCTGACTCCTTCCTGAAACACGGAGGAGACCATGACTGTATCCTGGCTCTGCTGCTCATCCCACGACTCATCTGCAAGGTGAACTTTCTGATTATGTCTATATTTGAGTGCTAACCACTACACCATGGGCAGTCCAACCTGCCATGTGCTTTTTTTAGTTTTGGTTGAATGTGTTTTTGTGTGCATATTGCAGGCAGAGCTGATCAGTAAGCAGGCTCAGGAGAAGTTTGAGTTGACAGAGACGTGCTCTCAGAGGGCCGGCATGAGAGGAGGCGTCGGAGAGCAGCTGAGCTTTGCTGCAGGACTCATCTATTCTCTTTCACTGCTACAGGCAACACTGCACAAATATGAACAGTACGTTTACCTAAACGTATACACAATTACTAACATTCTCAAAAGCATTAAAGACCTCATGAAATATGTTAATAAATGGCACTATTTTTCATAGTGTTGACATATTTCCTATTAAAGAAGGAGGTTGGGGTAAAGCACCTCAAAATATCATCGGATGCAAAATTCATGATAAAAATCTATTCACCCCTTTTTTTAATTCCCCAAAAACCTAAACAGTTTCAATCATCAAGCTGTTTTGATTTTCTAAGCAGTATGATGTCATATTGCTCAAGCCCCACCCATGACCTCTAACGGACTGTCCCGTATATGAATATTCCTGCCCTCAGCCAGTTGTACGCTGTCTGCCATTTTCTCCATGTTAGAGCAGCTGTAGCGACAACAGTGTCTCATAAGCAATGCAGGTGTTTTGTATTTGGATTTAAAAGTCAAAGTCTTTTCTCCTGACATCAGAGCGACTGAGGACGCAGTGAATTAGTTTTGTTTTTGATGGTACCGCGCCACCGAATACACACAAACCAGAAGAGGGGGGCGGGGATGAGCAGAGCTCATTATCATTTAAAGAGACATGCACCGAAACGGGTCACTTTAAACAGTTGTTTTTGACAAGGTAAAAAGGTTGTTGTTTTACACAAACTTTGAGGGATTTTAAGTATTTTGCAGACATTTCATGAAGACCCTAAAGAATCATACCAACTTGGAAAATGGGCATCCCATGTTTTTCCCTTTAAGATGTTTTTCTCTTTATCTGTCTTTTGCAGTGCTTTGAGTCAGTGCAGTGTGGATGTGTACAAGCGTGTGGGTTCTCTGTACTCTGAGATGAGCGTTCATGAGCGATCCCTGGATTTCCTCATAGACCTCTTGTACAAAGACCTGCTGGATGAAACTGTCAACGTGGAACCTCTTACCAAAGCTATTAAATACTATCAGGTATCATAGTGAAATATGTCATTTTGTAGCACTTGCATTGCAGATCTGTAATAATATTCCTCATATATTCATTTATATTCTTATTTTTATGATTCCTCTCCACAATTTTCTACAATTAATTCACAATAATTCACTCCTATGTTTACCAAGACAGCATTCATTTGATCAAAATTACAGTAAAAACTGTAATGATGTGACAGCTGAATTGCAATTGAACATTAAAATGTGATTTATTCCTGTGAAGCTGAGTTTTCAGCATTACTCCAGTCTTTAGTGGCACATGATTCTTCAGAAATCCTTCTAATACGTGACCCTGGACTGAGATACAACTATTTGAAAATCTGGAATCTGAGGGTGAAAAAAAAGTTGTCCAAATGAAGTTCTTAGCAATGCATATTAATCTAAACTAATTAAAAATTAAGTTTTGATATATTTACGGTAGGAAATTTACAAAATATTTTAATGGAACGTGAACTTTACTTAATATCCTAATGATTTTTGGCATAAAAAATCTATATTTTTGACCAATGCAATGTATTTTTGGCTATTGCTACAAATATACCCATGCTACATAAGACTGGTTTTGGAGTCCAGGATCACATATGCTGATTTGCTGTGCATTTCTTATTAACATCAGTGTTAAAGTAAATTTAGCATTTATTCGAAATAGATTTTTTTTTTTCTTTTTTTTTTTGTGTAATATTATAAATCTTGCTTTTGGCCGTTTTGTTAATGACCCCAAACTTCTTAACAGAAGTACAAGTACAGAAGTAAACTACTATTGGTCTTGCAAGCACTGGTGTTTTTCTCAGAATATACAAATTGTGTTATTTATATGCATTTCTCTTTGTTGTAGCACCTTTACAGCATTCATCTCACTGAACAGCCTGAGGACTGTACCATGCAGCTAGCAGACCACATTAAAGTAAGCCACTCACTTAGACAAACACAAAGAGAGAGATCCGGATAGGTGCACATACCTTTAAAGGGATAGCTTACCCAAAACTGAAAATTCAGTCATTAATTACTCACCCTAATGTTGTTTCAAAGCCGTAAAACCTTCATTCATCTTTGGAACACAAGTTAAGATATTTTTGTTGAAATCCGAGAACTTTCTGACCCTGCATAGACATGCATCATGATATTCTTTTGAATGTCACTGACACAGAAGACAAGAAATTGTTGAATAAAATTGTTGTTTTTATTTTCTGTGCACACAAAAAGTGTTCTCGTAGCTTCATAAAATTACAGTTGAACCACTTATGTCACATGGACTATTTTAATGATGTCATTACTACCTTTCTGGGCCTTGAACGTGGTAGTTGCGTTGTTGTCTATGCAGGGTCAGAAAGCTCTCTGGTTTCATCAAAAATATCTTAATTTGTGCTCTGAAGATAAACGAAGGTCTTATGGGTTTAGATCGACATGAGGACGAGTAATTAATGACAAAATTTTCATTTTTGGGTGAACCATCCCTTTAACACATCTTCTTGCGTCTGTTTAGTTCACCCAGAGTGCTCTGGACTGTATGGCAGTAGAGGTGGGGCGTCTAAGGGCCTTCATACAGACAGGACAGGATGAGGAAACGTTTTGTGTGCTGCTGAAGGATCTGGACACTTCCTGTAGTGACATACGACAGTTCTGCAAGAAGATCCGTCGTCGCATGCCAGGCACTGATGCACCGGGCATCCCAGCTGCCCTCAGCTTTGGACCACAGGTGACGTACATCCAAATCTCATTCACATTATCTATAAATTAAATTGTATACATTTCTTTTATATCTAAGCTTTCTGTTGATGGAGTTTATGTGTATGTAGGTGTGTGAGACCCTGGCAGAGAGCAGAAGGCAGCTGGCCTGGGTGAATGCAGTGCTTCAGGAAGTGGCAGCGGCAGCCGCTCAGCTCATCGCCCCTCTCAGTGAACATGAGGGACTGCCAGCCGTCAAACTGGAAGACATGGCCTTTAAAGCAGCTGAACAGGTATTTTGGTGAATCTTATGAAAACATGAAAAAACACACATACTGTGGTCAGTACGATTTTTAATGCTTTTTAGTGAAGTCTATTATGTTCACCAAGACTGTTATAATATAGGCCTAATATATAATATACATTTGAGGTCAAAAGTTTACATACACCTTGCAGAATCTGCAAAATGTTAATTATTTTACCAAAATAAGAGGGATCATACAAAACGCATGTTATTTTTTATTTAGTACTGACCTGAATAAGATATTTCACATAAAAGATGTTTACATATAGTCCACAAGAGAAAATAATTAAAATAATTTTATAAAATTTACCCCGTTCAAAAGTTAATACTGTGTTGTTATCTGAATGATCCACAGCTGTTTTTTTTTTTGTTTGTTTGTTTAGTGATAGTTGTTCATAAGTCCCTTGTTTGTCCTGAACAGTTAAACTGCCTGCTGTTCTTCAGAAATATATTTCAGGTCCCACAAATTCTTTGTTTTTTTTCAGCATTTTTGTGTATTTGAACAACAGTGACTGTATGATATTGACTGTATCCATCTTTTCACACTGATGACAACTGAGGGACTCATATGCAACTATTACAGAAGGTTCAAACACTCACTGATGCTTCAGAAGGAAACACAATGCATTAAGAGGCAGGGGTGAAAACTTTTGAACAGAATGAAGATGTGTAAATTTTTCTTATTTTGCCTAAATATCATATTTTATTTTATTTAGTACTGCCCTTCAGAAGCTACAGAAGATACTTACATGTTGACCAGAAAAGACCAAATAAGTTAAATTTACCCTGATCTTTACATTCAAAAAGTTTTCACCCCCCCCAGCTCTTAATGCATTGTGTTTCCTTATGAAGCATTAGTAAGAGTTTGAACTCTCTGTAATAGTTGCATATGAGTCCCTCAGTTGTCTTCATTGTGAAAAGAAGGATCTCAAAATCATACAGTCATTGTTGGAAAGCGTTTAAATACACAAAAATGCTGAAAAACCTAAGAATTTGTGGGACCCAAAGGATTTTTCTAAGCAGGTAGTTTAACTGTTAAGGACAAACAAGTGACTCATGAACAACTATCACTAAACAAAAAAATATTCAGGTAACAACACAGTATTAAGGATCAAGAGGGTGTAAACTTTTGAACAGGGTCATTTTTATAAATTCAACTATTATTTTCTCTTGTGGACTATATGTAAATGTCTTTTATGTGAAATATCTTATTCAGGTCAGTACTAAATAAAAAATAACATGCATTTTGTATGATCCCACTTATTTTGGTAAAATAATTAACATTTTGCAGATTCTGCAAGGTGTATGTAATCTTTTGACCTCAACTGTAATATAATATAATATGGAGATGTAATGTTATTTATTTATTTTCAGATTTATGGGTCACAGGGCATAAACCCTCAGGAGTGTCTGCGCCAATCATGCAGTGTTGTGATAGCTACCATGAACAAGATGGCTACTGCTATGCAGGAAGGAGAATATGACTCTGAAAGACCACAGAATGGAGTAAGTCTGGGCTAAGTATGAATCACTATGGCTATGAATCTTTGCACTTGTGTCTCAATATGTATGTATTGTTGTAGATATCTCCTGTGGAAGTCCGAGCAGCAGCACTAAGGGCAGAAATCACTGATGCTGAAGGACTCGGCCTTAAACTTGAAGACAGAGAAACTGTTATTAAGGAGCTTAAGAAATCCCTTAAAATAAAGGTAGAAACACTCATACTCAGTGGTAAAAGGCGCAAGATAACTAAAGCTTGAAATGTGAAAATGCACAGTGAAAATGGTCTTGTTTCTAGGGAGAGGAACTGAGCGAGGCCAATGTGCGTCTCAGTTTATTGGAGAAAAAGCTGGACAGTGCGTCTAAAGATGCGGATGAGCGGGTGGAAAAGATCCAGACAGTACTAGATGAAACGGTTTCGCTGCTGAAAAAGAAGGAAAAGTAAGAGATGAGAAAAAGGGTTGTTGCTCCTAATGTGGGTTTTAATGTCCCAGTATAGTGATGGGAATACTACTGTAAAAAAAGGCATTTAATGTGGCTGTTGTAATCCGTAGGGAGTTTGAAGAGACCATGGATGCTCTCCAGGCTGACATAGACCAACTAGAGGCAGAGAAAGTGGAGCTTAAGCAGAGAATCAATAGCCAGTCAAAGATGACCATGGAGGGTCTGAGAGGAAGTCAAGGCTCTGGCATTGCCTCCATTGTGACTTGTGGCATCACTCCTGGTAAGAGACCAATAAGGAAATCAGTTTAACTTAAACACTAAGTTAAAATGTCTTTCTTAAATCTTCATTTTAAATTTGTTTTATTAACATATCTTTTATTGTTTGTATTCCTTTTAGAAGAACAAAAAGGTAAATTTGTTGTCAGTGTGACATTTCAAATATCTTCACCCCCTTTTCCTCCAGGGTTTCTGCAGAGTCTTAAAAAGTCTTAAATTTAGTTGTATCAAATTTAAGGCCTTAAAAAGTCTTAAATTGTACAAGAAAGTCTTAATTATGATTTCAAGAGGTCTTAAATTTGGATGGAAGGACCAGAATTGCGATATGGCTGAATGTGATGATTAAACCTCAAAAGGCTATGATTTCACTAAATAATTATGAGCGCTGCATGTTCAAAGTCCACTGCTGTGCAGCTTTGTGTACAGGTCCTTCTCAAAAAATTAGCATATTGTGATAAAGTTCATTATTTTCTGTAATGTACTGATAAACATTAGACTTTCATATATTTTAGATTCATTACACACAACTGAAGTAGTTCAAGCCTTTTTTTTGTTTTAATATTGATGATTTTGGCATACAGCTCATGAAAACCCAAAATTCTTATCTCAAAAAATTAGCATATTTCATCCGACCAATAAAAGAAAAGTGTTTTTAATACAAAAAAAGTCAACCTTCAAATAATTATGTTCAGTTATGCACTCAATACTTGGTCGGGAATCCTTTTGCAGAAATGCCTGTGGCACTGCTGAGGTGTTATGGAGGCCCAGGATGCTTCGATAGCGGCCTTAAGCTCATCCAGAGTGTTGGGTCTTGCGTCTCTCAACTTTCTCTTCACAATATCCCACAGATTCTCTATGGGGTTCAGGGGCCGGTTGCATAAAAGCGTTAGACTAGTCTTAAAAAGTTAGTCAGCTATTTTTTCTTTAGGACTGGTCATAATTTTTTTTAATTCGGTTACAGAAAAATGTAGATTAGTCTAATTTGAATCCACAAAATAGGACTGATTACCCTTTAGTTAACTGATAGTTGGTCAAACTAGTACTTAAGACACTGTCTTAACATAGAGGCTAAGTTTATGCAACTGGCCCCAGGTCAGGAGAGTTGGCAGGCCAATTGAGCACAGTAATACCATGGTCAGTAAACCATTTACCAGTGGTTTTGGCACTGTGAGCAGGTGCCAGGTCGTGCTGAAAAATGAAATCTTCATCTCCATAAAGCTTTTCAGCAGATGGAAGCATGAAGTGCTCCAAAATCTCCTGATAGCTAGCTGCATTGACCCTGCCCTTGATAAAACACAGTGGACCAACACCAGCAGCTGACATGGCACCCCAGACCATCACTGACTGTGGGTACTTGACACTGGACTTCAGGCATTTTGGCATTTCCCTCTCCCCAGTCTTCCTCCAGACTCTGGCACCTTGATTTCCGAATGACATGCAAAATTTGCTTTCATCCGAAAAAAGTACTTTGGACCACTGAGCAACAGTCCAGTGCTGCTTCTCTGTAGCCCAGGTCAGGCGCTTCTGCCGCTGTTTCTGGTTCAAAAGTGGCTTGACCTGGGGAATGCGGCACCTGTAGCCCATTTCCTGCACACGCCTGTACACGGTGGCTCTGGATGTTTCTACTCCAGACTCAGTCCACTGCTTCCGCAGGTCCCCCTCTCGTTGTGCAGCGTTTTCTGCCACACTTTTTCCTTCCCACAGACTTCCCACTGAGGTGCCTTGATACAGCACTCTGGGAACAGCCTATTCGTTCAGAAATTTCTTTCTGTGTCTTACCCTCTTGCTTGAGGGTGTCAATGATGGCCTTCTGGACAGCAGTCAGGTCGGCAGTCTTACCCATGATTGCGGTTTTGAGTAATGAACCAGGCTGGGAGTTTTTAAAAGCCTCAGGAATCTTTTGCAGGTGTTTAGAGTTAATTAGTTGATTCAGATGATTAGGTTAATAGCTCATTTAGAGAACCTTTTCATGATATGCTAATTTTTTGAGATAGGAATTTTGGGTTTTCATGAGCTGTATGCCAAAATCATCAATATTAAAACAAAAAAAAGGCTTGAACTACTTCAGTTGTGTGTAATGAATCTAAAATATATGAAAGTCTAATGTTTATCAGTACATTACAGAAAATAATGAACTTTATCACAATATGCTAATTTTTTGAGAAGGACCTGTATTGCGTTATCGGAAAACAGTTATATTACTACCAAACGCGCCACCTGCTGGCAGAGAATGAATGAGTAAGTTTATATTGGTGAAACTAGTGCGTGTATGCATTTAGAGTGCCTTTTTTCACTGCATGACTGCAGTCTATTAAAATGCATTTAAAATTATCAAGTAATTTAAGATATGGGGCAGAAAATGTATAGCCTGTATTTATATAATTTCGTATAGTTAATATCACATAAAGAGTGACGTTTTTTTTCTCCAAGTCAACATGATTACAAATATAATATTGATTTTATACAACACTTCAATAAACAAGAAGTTATTATTAAGAGGCTTATGTTTTAGACACCATATTTCCTGCTTTTGCTTTATTTCGCCAACAAAAATTATTCCAAACACAGCCACAGCACTGTTTTACGTCTCTGAGCAACGTAACCGTTTTGTTCCTGAATGAATCAACCATTTCAATAATTCAGTTCAATCGCAATGACTCAATTAAAGGATTAGTTCACTTTCAGAACAAAAATGTACAGATAATGTACTCACCCCCTTGTCATCCAAGATGTTCATGTCTTTCTTTCTTCAGTCGTAAAGAAATCATGTTTTTTGAGGAAAACATTTCAGGATTTCTTTCTATATAATGGACTTCTATTGTGCCCCAAAATGCAGTTTAAATCCAGCTTCAAAGGGCTCTAAACAATCCCAGCTGAGTAAGAAGGGTCTTATCTAGCGAAACGATCGATTATTTTCAAAACAAGTTCAAACTTGGGGTCACAATAGAAGTCCATTATATAGAAAGAAATCCTGAAATATTTTCCTCAAAAAACTATTTCTTAATGACTGAAGAAAGAAAGACATGAACATCTTGGATGACAAGGGTTGAGGTGAGTACATTATCTTTAAATTTAGTTCTGAAAGTGAACTAATCCTTTAACAGTGATTGCTGCCACCTAATGGCGGTTTTAATTTCACATTTAAAGTATCTTTTCTTTTTTTAAATAATTTCTAACATCAGTTTTATGTTTAAAAATCTAAACATTATTTATGCATTTGTAACCTCAGGTTAAAACATTTCATGTCTCTCTGAGCTGCATTAAACAGTGTAAATAGTGCCATTTCAGATGCAGCTTCTGCATTGCAAAGATACATTTTGTTGTACTGATTTCATTTGCTTCAAAAGATGATGCACACTTTTAGAAAAATGGGCTTAAAGGAAAAAATGCCCGTAAAACTTCTTGGAAATGATCTCTTGGAATTTCTTTCACTGCTGTGAACTGACTGCACAGAATATGAAGAATATCAAAAAATTCAGCTGTCCGTGGTAATCCTTAAGATACCAGCACAATACACACTGATAAAATCTCAAGATATATAGAACATATTAAGAGATAATAATTGTTTAAATCAATATAATTAATACTTTTCGGCTGAAATGTAAAGTTTAGCATTTTTTAAAACTTTGTTTTTGTAAAAACTTGTATCTAAACTGTAAATTATGCTTTTTACAGTAATTGTACAGTTTAATATGGTACTGTAGACATCGCCCTACTCCGCTCATATGGTATTTGTGCAAAAAATTTAAGCTTCAAAATTCTGCAGAAACCCTGCCCTCCCACTCAGGTTTCTCTGTGTGCTGCATGTTTGTGTGAAAGTTTTCTTCCTCATAGCTTCCTGCATGTTATTTCATGTCTGCCATAAAACTTTGTGGTCTCTTTCTTTTTATCTAGTATAATATGTAGTCATCTAACAAGTATGATAATGTCTAGTCAAGATTTACTTCATTAGGGTTATTTTTTTGGGGTGATGTGCATTATCACTTACATATACAGTGCCGTTCAAAAGTTTGGGATTTAAGATTTGTAATGTTTTTAAAGTCTTTTCCACTCATCAAGGCTGTGTTTATTTGACTAAAAATACAGAAAAAACAGTAATAATGTGAAATATTATTGCAATTTAAAATAATGGTTTTCTATTTTAATATACTCTAAAATATAATTTATTGGTGTGATGGCAAAGCTAAATTTTCAGCATCATTGCTCTAGTCTTTAGTGTCACATGATTCGTTCAGAAATCATTCAGATGTGCTGATTTACTGCACATGACACATTTCTTGTCATTATTAATGTTGAAAACAGTAGTGCAGCTTAAAGGGTTACTCCACCCCAAAATGAAAATTTTGTCATTAATCAATTACCCCCATGTCATTCCAAACCCGTAAAAGCTTTGTTCGTCTTCGGAACACAATTTACATTTATAAAGATATTTTAGATGAAGACCGGGAGCATTGTTAAGTAAATAACACTGTCAAGGCCCAGAAAAGTTTGAAAGACATTGTCAAAATAGTCCATCTGTCATCAGTAGTTCAACCGTAATTTTCTGAAGCTACAAGAATATTTTTGTACACAAAGAAAAAAAAAATAACGACTTTATTCAACAATTCTTCTCTTCTGCGTCAACATAGCGCCATTTTGGAGAGTATCCATTGGACGAAAACAGTGTACGCTGTTCTCTGTCAGCCGCAGCACACGGATACATTTTCTACGGCTGAATAGGTCTGAATCCAAATTTTGCTACACTTCCTGTCTCCAGGGGTACCTTCTTCTGATCGAATTTTGAAGGCAGCATAGATGTATCCATCGCTGCCTTTGATATCCCACAAACCTGTGCGTTCCATTCCGTGACGGTTGAGCCAAAAAAATAAAGATGGCATCTGAAAGTTGCGTTTGGTGGTCAGTTTTTGTGTAAATGTATATTTCTGACTATTTTTTTTATAAAGTCGTCATTTTGTTTTCTTTGTGTACAAAAAGTATTCTCGTAGCTTCGTAAAATTATGGTTGAACGGTGGACTATTTTGATGACGTCCTTCATACTAATTTCTTCAGCAGTCAACGGGACAGTCACAAAGCTCCCGATTTTCATCCAAAATATCTTAAATTGTATTTCAAAGATGAACAAAGCTTTTACGGGATTGGAATGACATGGGGGTAAGTGATTAATAACAAAATAATCATTTTGGGTTGGAGTAACCCTTTAATTTTTTTGTGTAAACTTTGATACTTTTTTTCAGGTTTCTTTGATGAATAGAAAGTTCAAAAGAACAGCTTTTTTTTATAACATTATGAATGGCTTTACTGCAGAATAAAAATTATTAATTTATATAAAATAAAAAATAAATAAGTTATTGACCCCAAACTTTAGAACTGTGGTCTATGTACAGTATTTTTTAAACATTTTAGAAAAATATATTAATTGTCTCTTTATTAACATGTAATTTGTTCTGTGTATGTTAAAGGTGTGTGTGCGGCGGCAGGAGTGCAAGTGATAGATTCTCCACTGCTGACTCAGCAGATTGAAGCTCAGCGTCTCAGTATAAAGCACTTGAAGAACGAGAACAACAGACTAAAGGTTTCTGCTACTGCTTCGCAAGCACATTTTACCCTTTGCAGGCACTGGTGATTTATTCTCACATTTGTTTTTGTGTGTGTGGTTCTAAACCGCAGGCAGAAAAAATGCGTGCTCAGCTGGCATCTCTTCCTCCTCTGAATGTGCCAAAGCTGGGCTGGCGGGAAGGCTGCAGGCCTGAGGTGTTGTCTAGCGCCCTCTACCGAAAAACAGACCAACTACTGGATACACTCCTCCAGATGAGTGCCAATGTGAAAGTGGTGGACATCACAGGGAAATCTCCAGGTCTGTCATAATCAGACTTAAAAATACAGATTTCTGTTTATACAGTAATTATATCACAGTGTTTTTGTCTTCATGAACAGTGACTCCTAGTGCGCAGCTCCTAGAGCAAACAGCAAGGCTGCAGTCACTCAGTGATACTCTCGATAGGCTTAAGGTAAACCAAAAAAGCTTCAAACGAATTCTGTTATTAGTTATTCACCCTCACATTGTTCCACACCCGTAAGACCTTTGTTCATCTTCAGAACACAAATTAAGATATTTAATAAATAAAAGATAAAAGAGAGCTCTTTTAACTTGTGTTCCGAAGATTAACAGACCTTATAGGTTTAGAACGACATGAGGGTGAGTAATTAATAATTTTTGGGTGAACTATCTCTTTAAGCAACCTCTTTCTTTGCAGGATGAAGTTGCTGAGCATGTGGTGACTCATAGGCCTGGTGCTCAAGTCTCGTCTGATTTCGCCACTTTTCCCTGCACTTCCTTTGTTAAGGTAGGACCAATACACAAAATGACATTTTCCCACATTGTCTGGGTTTGTATAAACCACTCTTTCTTCTTCTACTCTCAGGCAAAAGAGGAGAAGAAAGGAGATGCTGTGTTAGTCGGTCGTGTGATGATGCCTTGCGCCCGAGGACAGGAACAGGTGCATCGTCTTGTGCTTTCAAACACACAGTTACAAAGAGTTCATCGTCTTCTTCAAACTTAAAATAATGGCCCAAAAATACAAACTTAGTCACTACAGTATTCAAAACATAAATTGAAAGAACAGATATAAAAATACAAAAAATACTTAATTAGGTCAAGAGCACACAAGCCAAGCATCTGGAAAGCTTAGAATGTGACTATATCTACCACACCAAAAATTTAAACTGTTACAGAAGGCTACAGATTTGAAACATGAGACATGCTGAGGACTTTTAACAATTAGACTTTATTAACATGGAATGAAATGGATGATTCAGCATGATTCCTGCTGCTTTATATCTGTATCCATTTATTCCCTTTCTTGCTATTCCTGAAAGAATTTGGATTCCCATTGATCCATGTTTACAAGTGAAGAGTTCAGATGCAAAACCAGCTAAAAGCCATCTTGGTCAAAAATGAAATAATGATACTGAATGAACGCTCTCGACACATATTATACGTCCATCAAATACTTTTACTTCAAAATCCCACCCTCAGCCCAATCAGGAGTACCAGTACTTACATAGAAACCTATACATCGGAGCCTGATAAAAATGCTTTTTTTTAAGAAAGATGTCAGATGGATTTAGAGGCTTTTGCATCTGAACTCAAGTATTTACCTAAAAGTATTACAGTTCAAATTGTGTATGCATTTAATTAAGCGCTTCCTAAGTGATTCGACTTAAAATTTTCAACTGACGGATAAAACAGAAAAAAAGCCAATAAAATGGAACTAGAGACCCGAGTCATATGATTTGACCAATAAAAATCCACCCGAATACTCAAGCAATTGACCCTTCGCAAAAGCTATCCCTCCTTAGTTCTTGTTGTCCGACAAACAATGCAACTCTTAGACTTCACATCATGTTCTCATAGTCAAAGAAAATATTGCGGAGCAAAGAAAAAACTGACAACGCCAACAGACAAAACAGAGCAGGTTAATTCTAGTATGAAACAGTCTCAGCTTTCAAATGTTTCAAAAAAAAAATGCAAACAAAAAAATACCATTTTGTGGCTCTTTAATGTGTTGTGACAGATTACTGTATTGGCTTATCAGATCAATCCACCTGTGAACCAATCTGACTTTTTCTTCTTAACTTAAAGCACAAAAAAAATGGGAATAAACATCAGAACGTATTTTATTTAAACTGCAGGAAGACGTCAGTATACACAATTTTTCAAGTTTAAATCCACCGAAGTTAAAGGGGGCATAACACACACAGTTTCACCCAATATCATGTTAATCTTGAGTACCTATAGAGTAGTACTGCATCCTTCATATATTCAAAAAGTCTTTAGTTTTATCATATTTACAAAATAAAGATACAGCTTTACGAGCTCCTGGATGCACGCCATGGGCGGAGCTAAAGATTGACGAGCACTCGCATGGTGATTGCCAATAAAAACATACATTTGATGCCGTTTCACTTACCGTCTGCAGTTCTGAGTCATGACTGGGATCTTTTATAGCTGGGGCCGCTCCATCTTTCAGTATTAAACAATGTGTAAATCCAGCATCAAACTGGGGCTCGTTTATAAACAAACACACTTGCAAAACTCAGTTTCTGCCCCGGAAAAACAAACTGTATCCACTGTTGATGTAACGCTGGGTTCTTCGGGAAGCTAAGCAAGGTTATCTTTGCCTTACAACCAAAACCAAACTTCTTTAGAGACATTCTTCCCGAGTGAGTCCTGCGCAGCAGTGCTGCAGAATGAAGCACATTGATGGGTGCTCGCTCTGGTCGATGTGTGCACGGGCGTGCTCTTTTGGGAGAAATGCCCATACAAGGAGTTCCACCTTTCAGGACGTCATAAAGAGCCATGATCGAAAAAAAAATCTTGTAAGAAAGCCGGAAGTGTGTATTTGTCACATAAATACTCTGTTATACATCCAAATCGTTTTTTGAAACTTTGGGCATATAGCATGAGAATCCAACTTTTTTAACAATGTAAATAACTTAACATGCATGAAACTTTAATTTACTCTCCTGTCTGATTTGTTTTTGGACAAAATGGCGAATTTGGTGTTATGATTGGTCAGATCACCTGTCAATCAAGCTGTTTGCGAAGGGTCAATACTAAAAAAACAATTAAAATTAAAATCTTAAAATTAAAAAGCATCACTCTGGCAACTACCTAAAGCACCCTAGCATTGTGGCATAAAGTTATGCATTGCTTACATTAACTTCATAAAACGTAAAGATTTAGTTGACCATTATTTGTGCATTTTCACTTGTGGTTGTTCTGCAAATTTTCATGAGGAAAATCCAGTCATCTCAACTGGGAATCCACGATTGGAGATTTTGCTTGAGGGTGGAAGTGTTCCCCATGCCGATGTCATAACATATTTGGCTGCGTTGACCAAAAGGAAGCTTCTTGGTTTGAAAGTGGCTTCTGCGTGAGCTGTGCTTCATGTATTGCTACACTCTTGACAGTAGACAATGAACTTTTTTTGCTCACAAAATGTAGCTAATGTGAATGCACCTTAATTATCAAGTGTTTGTGTTTCATACATCAAAACTTATTTGATGTCAGTTTATACATGCAGTGTTTACAGAACATTCTGAATCAGGAGGCCAAAGGTAAACCCAGTTTTGGAGCTCTATATATGTAATGTAACTGTGAACAAGCATGTTAAATGATTCAACTTAGGACCGCTACATTTTTCTCTTTAAAACTGATTTTATCTGTGATTCGTTGGCGCAGCCCTCTTCATATTCTTAAAGCAGTTACTCAAGTATATCAGACAAGACCGATATGCTCTCATTCACTTTTCACATATATTAGTCAAAGATTTAACTGCTCTGTGTGTTTGACTGTGATGCTTGAATGTGCCATGCCAATGTGCTTTTGTAAAGAATATACAATGCAAGTTTGAGCAAATTACCAGATTTAGTGTCAAGCAAGAACGGGATAACATCAGGTGATTGCTGCTGTAGGCAAAAATTAAATAGACATAACATAACAATATTTATTAACTGTTGTATATTTGCTCCAAGAGATTGTCAGTATTCAAGTGGTCTTATGTTAGCAATGTTTTGCTTTGTTACTATTGTCTAAGTTATTAACCTGTTAACTATTTAAAATGCATACTGTTGCTTACAGTATTGTTGAATGTGTTGGCATCTTATATATAATGTGAGTCAATTAAATAAATTATGCCAGAAATTTCACATTGTTTGAATTTATTTCAATATTTTTCTTTCGTGTGTAAAAAAAGAATCCCTGGGTATTAAGATTTGTATGGCTTAATGTAACATAAATGATGTCTCTTACTGAAATATGTAGTAGAAAACCCATGGTTTGTAAAACCACATTTGTAAAATAATCCACCGCTTTTTTGATGATGTGAAATGGTTGCACTTGGTGAGCTACTGGGCTGCCTGTTGCTATTTTTACACAAGGGTGTAGTTTTGGTTTGAATATTGGGGGGACTGAAGCATGAACCGTTTTAGTGGAGTTTCAGGTCATGCTCCCTCACAAGGGTTATTTATTGTTAGGCTATATGTTTATTTTTGTAAAATAACTCACACAAGCAAAGTTGGTTGATAGCATAAGTGCAATAAAGTAATATCCTAGTTAACAATTACTTGTTTACATAGGATATATAATATATTTTATATTATTTATTTAGGCACTTGCAGCATATAGTTTGACAGAATGTTGTAATTCAACATGCCATGTTAAAGTCAATCTAACTTAACATTTTCTTATATTGATATTGTTTATGTCTTACTCCAGATCACTCATCATTAGAACCCATTTTACACATGGCTTGATTCTACTTGTTATTATGAAAGTGTACCATATAGTTCTTAACTGTAGCATGTACTTCACTAATCATTACCAGGACAGTTTTTATTATTAATCCATATGCAAATTTTATGAAAAACAACAGCCAGCACATTTAGAAACAATAGCTATGCCACAGTTGTAATATAATGTATAGGAAAATCTATTCTTTTAACAGATGTTCTATTATACATTTTACAACAAGTTAGACAAAATGTACCACGGTAAATAAGCCTATAATAAAACGTTTTAAATTTGAGTAAATTTGGTCATGAGAAAAGATATGTTAGTGCTGGTAGCTACAAAATTGTTTTTTCTTCCTTTCATGTCTTTTTAGATTATTTGCCTTTTTAAGATAATGTGCAGTGCCCGTTTCTCGACAGAATTCAAATAGTTCGCAAATCTTATCACAGGTTTCGAGCGCGGCTGGTAAACGCGTGCAGATTCGCGCGCCGCTCGTGCACAATTAAGAACTGCATATTGCGCTGGTAACTGGTCCGTTCGGTTCAAACATAAAGTTAGCGCTTATAAAAGGGCCAAATTAATGCGCGTTTTAAAATATTAATTCATAGAGTAGATTTCCAAATATTGGGGAAATCACTGCTTCTCCAAGCGATGAGAAGAGGCCTGTGGACAAATAAAACTTCCTAAAGACCTATGTCTTTGTTCTCTCCACTTCAGCCCTGATGCCTTTGAGGCTTTTAGTAGACCACAGCTGCTGACGCAAGATGCCATTCTGGCAGGATGTAAACATGCCGACGCTTGTCATGATGCCGCAACTACTGAAGGCGTTTCTCAACGCGGATTTCACTCGATATCCGGGGGTGTTTAGATTCCTTATCAGGAAAAATCGATGGTACGGCAATTGGTTTAAGCCTACTCTTCTATTCCTCGCCACCTGTTAGCCCTTTCAGTAGCAGTGATCATCATATCAGTAGCCTATAGTTGTATTGCAGTAAAAAAAACATTCACGTCATAATGGCGCCCCCCATAGTCCAAAATATGAATAAAAAGATGTGGATATATCTTAAATATTGTAAACTTGCATAGGTTCTCTACTACATATTTTAGTGAGATACATCATTTACATTATATTAAGCTATATAAGTTTTAATATAAGCCATACAAGTCTTTTACACTCCTCAGTGGTCCAAAATGCTTCTAGACTGAGCTTGCATAGATAAAACTAATGTGAATACATATAAATATTTGCATTGACTAACCAGCAATGAAAGGAACAGTTTGCAGATGAGCCATAAAAATGGTGATAGCTAAAATAAACCCATCTGTTTACCACAGTAAAGAGCCACACAGCTTACTGGAATGGAAGAATATATTCTTCTTGACATGGCATATAACCAAATGCATCAGCTTGGATATATTAATCACATTTTGGGAAACTAGAAACTACCAGTGTGATTTTGCAACATATGGATACCACTACAATATTGGATGGTAATAACACGGCTTCTCAAAACAATGGCACCATCAGCGTAGACCACGTCCAAAAGATCATTAGATGGATCACATTTGCTGTTGGGCTTCCTGGCATTGGCTTTTCTATCTACCTCATGGGCATGCAGGCAAAAACTGGCAAGGCTGCTCCCATCTACCTCATCAGTCTGCTCGCATCCGACATCTTCAACATCCTCGGGCGGCCGAAGGCATCTGGGGAGAATGCTGAGAAAACCAGTATGCAGAGTACAGACATATCCTCCCTGATATTCTACTTCGGGATCATATCCAACATCGTGTTCATGGTCTGTGTTGCTCAGGAGCGATATCTGTTGATAACCTGTCCACAATATAATGCCTTCTGCGTGAAACTCAAGCAGTCAAGCATGATTTCATTGGCTGTGTGGGCAGCTCCGTTTGCAATACTCTTTCTGGCTTACCAAGGATATGATGTCTTATTCTCCATAGCTCTTCTCCTCCCACTACCATTCCTTGTGTTTTTCTTTTTGGATTCATTTAGAGCCTTATGGTGTACAAAACGGCCAGCAGCTGTGACTAACAGAAACAAGATTTTGGGCATGCAGGCGGTCATCTTGATTAATTACAGTATGCTTTACCTTCCCTTTATTTTAAATACTCTGCTCAAAGCATTGTCTTTAAGCTCCTATGCATACTACTTGGGACTTGTATCTGATCTTCTTCTCTATCTTGGCCCACTGGTGGACCCATTCCTCTCAATCTTCCTTACGAATGGAATTGGTGACATTTTGAAGGCCTTTCCCTGCTGTGCGAGGACAAACACGCAGGAGGAAACAGACTCTGTGAATACAGACACTGTGGAAACAGTATCTGGGATCTTAACTCGGCTCTGAGAAAATTAAAATTGAACTAATAACAATTCATTTTGATTGTTAGCATTTTACAGCTTTGTAATAGTTTTTGTTTTTGTCATTATTTACTCGTTTTTGTTGACTTCAATTGTCCGTACAACAGCTTTGGTTTGATCTGGTTATTAACAAAGAAATCTTCTTTTGTGTTTTATAGAACTTGTCAAAAATGACAAGTGCCATGAAAGTAGTCCATACAACTTTAGGGTCACACAGCTTTATTTTTTTCCAAATTCTGTTTGAATTTTTCTGGATTCCATAATTTTAATTAAATAAATTGCTGTTAAAATGTGTAAGTTTAATGCTTATTAATTTATTAAAAGTTTGTTAATGTAACAAAAAAAATAAATTTTAAGGTCCTATGAAATCCTTTTTTTCTTCTCAAATTCAGTTTTATTTTTACCAAATTCGTTTTTTTAGATTCTGTTTAATGGTTAAATTAATTTAAAAGAAATTATCAAAAAGCATGTCTAATTAATTGAAATCATTAAACTTATAAACAAACACAATTTAACAGCAATTTATTAAAAGTTTAACAAAAATGTAATTTTTAAGGTCCTATGATTTTTTTTTCTTTCGTTTTTTAAATGCTTTCATTAAATTTAATAATAAACATCTCTAATTAATTGATTTTTATTAAAAAAAAATAATTATAATTTTATTTTTTTATTTTTTTATATTTATTTATTTTTTATTTCTGGTATATATTCCTTAAGGAATAATGTTTTAATAATAATTGTATTATTAGTAGTAGTACTATAATTACATTAAGTCATATATTTCAGTCACGTTTCAAGTTAAACCAAACTTTTATTTTGACGGGTTGATGTGAAGACCTTTAGGTTTCTGTTTGACGACAGTTTTTCTCGAATGAAACGGTAAAATGCTCATAAAGTGAGACTTTCAGCAGTTCTAGAGATTGTTTATGTGTGTTCATGATGTACTCGTATATTGAGGTAGCAAAGACTGAAACCGCAGCGAAACCGCGCGTCTGCTACATTCATTCACAAGGAAAAATACGCAGAACATGGTATAAATTCATATTTATACCGTATGTTTGCGGGTTGATATTTACATACACTAGTCCATATCGCGTTGATTTAAGTTTACTGACCTACGTTTAATTTATACATCCAAAGTTCTGTAACATTCCGCATTTTACAGTAAATTTCATTGACTGGATTCTGCGATTCCTCCGCCTTGCGGAAATCATCTGGACTTCAAAGACATGAGGGTAAGTGAATTATGACAGCATTTTCATTTTTGAATGACTCTAACATTATTCAAAGACCATGGTCAAGGTTTAGCCATTAAAGTGAGCAAATATTTAAAATTGTTTTCACAAAGTGTCATCAGTCTGCCATATTGGCTGCACTGAAGGTAAACAGTGTCACTGAACCTTACAGAACTCGCAAAAGGAGAAGAGTGCAAAAAACTGTATGAAGAACAAAAAGTGTTTGTGGTTGGCCAAACTAAACTAAACTAGGATTTCCGGGGCAAGAATCTTGATAACATTTGTGTTTGTTCTTATTTCTGGTCAAGTAGGTAAAATAATAGGCTAATATCTTAATACTGCTCATACGTATCGTTATTAACTTTAGTTTGCCAAAAATTTTGCACCCTTTCCTGCTTACTAAGTCCTTCTCTATATGATTTAGCGGCTTCCGCACAAATTTCCATGGTTTAGACAGCATAAATTAGCAGAACAACATATTCAGTAGTATATTACCCGAGCAAACCATGCTGTTGTTTTCATCTAAGTATCACCAGTATGGCAGCCCATCCGGGTAACTGACCACACCCTGACATATGTGCAAACCCTCCATAATGCCTTTAACATTAAACATTTGTATGTTTCCATTCAGTTGTCAGAATTAACTCAGAACTTAGTTTGAGAACAGAGACTTGTATATTTTCTTTAATAATCATAAAATGGAATACAAATGTTGTCTCAAGTACATATAAGACTCTAAAAACTAAAAAGGTGTAAAACATCTGAGGAAGGTCTCATAGGATAAGAAGTCTGCCACTCAAAGCAGACCGAGCAGGTAGAGATCTGTAGAGAAAGAGTGCAGAGCTCTCTGAGCACGTAACGGTAAAAATCTTCAGGCACAGTCACCAAAGTGTGGGATGTGTGTCATTACAAAAGTGTGGAGATTTGGCTTTTGTAACCCGCACACAACAACACAATCATACATGGATTGGAACGCAAAAAAATCTGTAAACAAATGTTCTCCATTGAAAAAAAATGTCTCATATTCACCGACTAGGCGCTTTCTGTAGGAATAGAGGGAGAAAAGGCTAGTGAGCAACTCCAGCGTAAGAAAAGCATTTAAAAAATGGTGAATAAACAAAGCCATTGTATTGTAGTCCTGAGTTTTTTTAAACAAAACATAAAAGGCCAAAACATAATTCATTTAAAAACACTGACGAACTCATAGAAGGTTTTACAGTAAACAAGATTGATAGTTTCCAGGCCCATTATGGTCTTTTGAGCATACTGAAATAAATCAGTGAACACAGAAGGTGGGTTTCATCTAGTCCGCTGGTGAATTGCTAGTCTCTCAGGAGAAGGGGTGAGGGGTCTATTGGCAGCAGACTCTGTGGTCCAGCTCAATCCAGAGGTGGCCTGTCAGTCAAGGCAGCAAGGTTCATCGGCGTGGTTGGTGTCGGGTTGGTCTGGGAGCGGGTGCCACGGCGCAGGAAGGCGTTGAGGCAGAGGCCGCAGCATCCTCAGCCTCTTCCAGCTCTCCTTGGAGCTCCTGACTTACACTGGACTGCAGCGCGGCCGGTGTCAACCACTCCTTTGGCAGGCAGCTCTGAAGGAAGGGCACACAAGAGCTGAAGTAGGCCAGTCGGTTCACCCAGCGTGGGATCTCTCGACCACAGAGGATCTGGTGCAGACATGGGGAGGGAGATACTGTGAGATTTTCAACTCTTTATAGCAATGTGGATCCAAAAGATGAATACATATATTGGCCATTCTACAGAATTGGTGCAAACTGCTGTCCCACAACCAAAAAACATTTAAAAAGTATTCAAATATTAGATGTTTACTAAGATCCTTCTGGGTATCTATTGAAACCCACAATAATATTTAAAAAATTAGTAAACTTAATATATTTTAAACCATCATTTATTTGGTACTTTCAATTGGGAGATGGCTGTCCCAAACCCCAACCCCTAAATTTCAAATCATGAAAATGATATTAAAATAGTTTCTGTATTTTTTTTTTCCATTCTTGTTTTTAAAAGTATCTTCTTGATTCTTTTAAAAAGTGAAGTTAAAATATTGTATTTACTGTTTTCTTTGTAAATTAGGAAACTTTATGTAAAAAATGTGTCCCGCACTTTTCATGTCACTAACGAAACGTGTATGTTTTAGTCCATTGGCTGAGACTGATTTTAACTACACCTCTAGAGTTATGATCAGGAAATATTCATGTGTCACTCTCTCATAGCTACATGGTAAGTAGATCGGTCCCATCATTTTGAGGTAATTGTGTTCAAAAGTATGAAAAATCTGTGTGTAACTTTAAGGAACATCACTACCGAACACCTGTTTTCTGCAATTAAGCACACTTTTTTGGGAGCGATTACGTAACATTTAGTTTTTTTACGCGTGTATCACTGTTAACTGTGCTAGGTAACCATGTGCTGATTAGCATCTTTGAGCTGGGGTCAAAAGTATCTAAAATTGTCACTACAGAAACATTTGGTGGAGTTTCGGTAGTGACATTTGTTTTGTTTTTTACAAACAAAAACTGGATTCAAAATACAAATCTCATAAATTACATAATTATTTGTTATTGATTTACCTCCGATTTTTTAAAATAAAATAGCAAAAAATATATACATTTACAATGTGGATGTAAGCAAAAATCAGTATTGACAAATTTGGAGAGGACAAATATTCCAAAACTTTCTGAAAATACAATATGAGAATTAACTGCACAATTACTATAAATACGTACCTGGTATACATATTTTTGAAAAAAAAAAAAAAAAAAAAACACTAAACAAAAATTTTATTTCTGTAGAATGGCCCATATATACACTTCCTTCAGCTTACCTCTGATAGTGCTGAGGAAAAGTGATTGCAGTTCTTGTGCATGAGGTGGTAGGCGTTCCCCTTATATTCCTTCCCCATTTCCTCCACAATTCTCTCCACATCCTCTTCTGTAAAGTCTGTGCTCCCTAAAACAATGGCCTCTCTGAGAAAGCAAGTAGAAAGTAAAGAGGGTGTGAGAAACGCTGAGAGAGGAAGAGGTTTTTGCAGACATATTCTTTCGGTTTAATCTGTATTGGGGATAAATACTGTGACTCACTTGAATTTGAATGTCTCTCCGAGTTCTGTGGCGTCACCAGGTGTTATCTCAAAAATACCTGAAAAAGGATAAGGATGTCCTCCATAGGCAAACTCTACAACAAAAGAGAAAGTATGAGTTTGGTTATTAAAATATCTCCACAATCTGTCTTTACAGAGAGATTTTCAGTATCGTGCTATAGTGCATATTTTATCATTTGCATGAATTTTAAAGTCTTGTCAGTTAAACATTTAAACACACAATATTCTCATGGTTTTCAGAGCAGGCACACAAAAAGTGCACTTGAGTACTGGACTAAGTTCTCTTTTGCACTTAAACTCAAATACACACTAAAAAACGTTTGTAGCTATAATAAGAATCAATGTATATTTAATTCATAGAGTGAAAAGGAATGCTTTCCATTTGATTATTCAATTTCTTACTTGAAAGAACTAAAACACTGTTTGTTTCAGAAGAATTGTGATTAGACTGAAAAAACAATTATGATACACATGTTTTTAATTTTTCACCCACCCCTAGTCTGGTTATTAAAGGGATGGTTCAACCACAAATGAAAATTAGCTCATTTGCTCACCCTCAAACCATCCTAGGTTTATATGACTTTCTTCTTTCAGACGAATACAGTCGGAGTTATATATAAAAAAAAATGTCCTGGCTTTTCTAAGTCTTATAATGGCAGTAAATGGGTGTTGAGATTTTGAAGTCCAATGAAGTGCATCCATCCATCATAAAAAGTGCTCCACACAGCTCTGGGCAGTCTGAAGTGAATCGATGCATTTGTGTAAGAAAAATACCCACAAGTGAAATTTAAGACTTTTTTTAATACCACCTTATATGATATTTAAGACCTAAACCTGTAATATAAAAATACACATTATATTGCATGTATATGTAATAGTTAATGTGTTTAAATGTAAAAAAGAAAACAATTTCACTGTCGTCATAAATTATATTTATTACTATGATATACAGTGAACTTTTCATATCGCAAGACAATATTGCACACGAAATGTCCCCATAAAAGTACCGCATCACCGAAACAATTTATTCTGAAGCAATATTTTCATCAGTGTTCTATCAGCTTTTACATACTTAAATCTGCATATTTTTATTTACCTATATAAAGGCCTATTTTTTTTTTTTTTTACTTTTAAATAATATGTATGCATCACCTTTCATGTGAAATGATTATAATTTATCAATAAATTCTATAGAGCTGTTGCCAGTCAGTAATTTACACTGCAAAATGAAAACTGCAATAAATGATGTTATGACATTAATGTTTTAAATACATTTATGAATATACAAATAGTAGGTGGCGGTAAGACATACTGAGTAATTTCAAAATTTGTTCAAAATGATGACTCATTCAGTAACAAAACACCGCAGAGTGTTGCCAGGCATGAAAATCCCTCACCTTTCGGCGAAATTCGCCGTTTTGAAGCCAAAACAGGTGACCCACGTGAATCGTGTAGATTCGATGAGAATTTTTTGAGGGGGAGGGGGGGTGAGCACGCGAGGAGGTGGGGGCGGGGCGAAGCGGTTTGGTTCTAATTGAACAGAGCATGCACATGGAAGACATATCTGCAGACCTTTAGAAGCTGGAAACTCAACTGACTGAGGCCCCGTCTACACTAGTACGTATTTGGGTCATTTTCGTTGCGGATGCAGTGTTCGTCCACACTAATACGGTGGAAAACGGCTCCAGAGATGGAACGATTTGATGCCGCCAGCTCCCACTAATTATCTGAGTACGGATCTGGTCCGTCACTGTGTGGACACCTGAAAACGCAAGCCCTTGGGATACGCTGACATAGGAGCTCTAGTTGCCGTCCTTTTTGGACCACGTCACTGTGACTTGCGCCTTTCTGATTCGCTGGGTTCGTGACATCGGTCATGTGATGCTTTTGCGGGAAACCGCAAATAAAAAAAAACTGACAAATGCACCCACACTTATGAATGTTATATTGTTTTATTATTAATTTATAATATTTACGCGCTCCCGCGTGGTTCATGCAAATCATTCACTGTCATCATCAGTCACGTGACTAGCGTTTCAGCGGACACAGAAACGTGTATGAACGCACATCGTTTCCGATACGGTTCCGATTAGTGAAAACGGGGCTTGAGTGATGTTTCAATCATTTTTTATATTTTCTGGTATATCTAAGTTACCCAGGAGCTTTGTTGACATAGGTGTTGTTAGGTACAGCTTGATGAATTGAGTCATTGAACACAGCTAGAGAACACGGTGGAAAATGATTAGTTAACGGTACAGTTAGCTAGATATTGTTACTGAAGTTAGCGTCAAGCTTGTATAGCTAACAGTAAATTACAGAAAAGAAACGCTTCTTATAGTGCTTCTTTCTAAAATCTCTATAACTCGTATTTCCAGGACGTGTGGATGATATTGAGGTGAGAGGACTGAGGCTGAAGGTGAAGTGGTCACCGTTCTAAACTAGAGAACACCTAGATACTGTAACCCACCCTCTGAAGCCTTTCGTGACACAATAAAAAATGCATTGTTATGAACCCTGACGTGTTCTATATTCTTAATAGCAGTCTTGGATGGTATTTATTGATTAATTAAAACTAAGTGGATTTGAGCCATTTCAAATCGTGAAAGCTGAGTGTCCCGCGTTCGTAGACCGTGCGCGCCATCCACTGAAATCCAGGGCGCCAGTTCTTCCTGCGGGACAATCCGCGTGGGAGAAGACGAAAGGGGAAAGATGCACAATTAAATTTCGTGATGTTTATATGTCACGAAAGGCTTAGGGGCCGTTCACATCAGCGCCTTTTGCTCGCGCAAGCTCTTTATTTTCAATGGAGCCACGCGGTTTAAAATCCAAAGCAGAAATGTTATTGTATCTGACAGCGCCTTCATGGTTGCCTAGTAACGGCAGACGCTACAGAAGCGCAAGCGCCCAAGCGCTTTGAAATTGGTGGAGGAAGCAACGCGCCTAGCGTTTTCCATGCGTTTTCAGACGCTTCATCTGAACGTACCCTTAAGAGGGTAAGTTACATTTAATACTAAAGTATCGTTTTTCTGGCACGCTTTGTCTGCAATTGCAAATAGCATTTGTGGTTGATGGTATGTTTTTCGATAATGGTAGAAAACACTTATTAGGTTGATTTCTTTGCCCAAAAAAACAAAACTTGGCTGTCAATCATGATGGAAGAATAAACAAGTTAAGTTACAGCATGTCCCCTAATGAGGCCGTAATATTTATTCTGTGGGAGTCCCCCCACCTCCTGGCCCCATCAGAGGCCACATCACCCCTTGAGCACCCTTCTCACCTTTTTCACCCCGACCCATTTTCATGCCTGGTTGCTTTGAGAATGTGCTGCTGTGATCCTTGTTTGAAATTATTTTCGTTGGTGAAATGGAACAACACAGCAAATATTGTGTTTAAAATGTAAGTAACTTAATAACTACTTGACTAACTACTTGTTTACTGAACTAAAATCAATGAAACATTAGCAATCTTAAGAATATTAAGCAAAGCTCCTTTGGTACGTTACTGAACTATATCACATTATTTAAATAAACTACACAGTTTCTATGCTTCGCTGGTTATTTAATTTTTTTTTTCTCAATCTTCAGTCTGTCCAATGATTGTAAACAGTCATTAGGGCCATCAGACTGAAGATATTTTAGCGGTAATGTGACCAAAAAATGTAAGACCCATCGATCCTGAAGACATTTTAAGACTTTTTAAGGCCTTTTATTTGGAAAACGTTATTTAAGACATTTTAAGTCTTTTTAAGGACCCGCGGACACCCCGCTTTATAAACTGTAATCTCAAGCTTCCACTAACTGTCGTATGCACATTCACAAGAGACTGACGTTCCAGCAGATAACATAGGATGTACGCATAGCGCAAACTCCGGCGAGAATATGCTAGTCTCATGAGAACCAAGTTTTGTTTACAGCAAAGGAAAACCAGTCTCCTCTTGGCTTATATCGAAATTCGCCACTATTTTTTTGTACTTCTAAATTTGAGACTGGTGTTTTGTTTTGCTTTCTCCAAAAAGTGCATCACTTCCAAGTTTGTCGTTTCATTTAATTTTTTGTATTTTTTATTAGTTTTTCTTATTTAGTTTCAATTTATTTCATTTGCACTTTAATAATTGTACTGTCATTTCTATTTTTCTAGTTATGTTTGTAGTTATGTTTTATATTTCAATGAATTAAATTGTTTTTACTAGTTTTGGTTACTGTTTCACACTTCAACAATGGGTGTAGATAGTGTAAATGAACATCTATTTATTACTTACACATTGAAGTGAAGATGCTATGTTAGTATGCTATAGGTCAAGTGTCTATTCGAGGTATAAGAGAGAAAAGCTAACTTTGATGATTAGTGTTTTTGTTCACACAGACAACATTCAAGAATACCAATGCAAACTCTCTAAAACTGCCAAACAAAACATCTAATCTTCACCTGATTAAACTGGAAGCTTTTGTAGGCAGAAATGTCATGAAATGTCAAGGTCTTTTCCTGTTACATCAACAGAGCATCTATGATGTGAGGTTTAGTCATGCTTAGACACCCCCTTCTTACTTTGTTGCAGTCATGCAAGTTAAACACTTGAGTTCTGAGTAGCTTGACTCATTTGTGTCTGAGTCATAACGCAAGTCTTACCTCTGCCATAGATCTCAATTCCTGAGTGAAAGACTCCAATTCCCAGAGAGGTAGTGAACTCATTGATCCAGTACTATGTGAGGAAACAAAAGTCTGAGTCACATACAGTGAAATGGTAAAAGCATTCCAAGGACAGCTGGATTGCTGTTTTGATTTGTTAAATGATAGTAGCGGTGGTTAAATCTGCAAAGGATGTTAATAATAGGTGTTAATATATTCTATTTTGGGTTTCGTGTTGTAAACTCTCTTTACGATTACACTACTAATCCATTATGGTTTACTACAACCATTTGTTAGATGATTGCCACATTAAAAATGAGCAGACATGCATTGCAAAATAACATATGGATATGTAGAGACAGGCAATGTGACTCAGCGCTTGACAAACCTTTGTTCACACCCAACCTATTTCATTAACAGGTCTGTTGTTTGAGGAAGTATCTGACAGCTGCCCCCAATTGATTACGCGTCACCAGAAAATAAGATGACACTGGACCAGCTGCTTTCTCAATGTCCAGTACCTTATGGTATTAGGTGTACTGTACTAATCTAACTACATTTGTAATATATTCATTGGCACATTTGTTTTTTGGCACAGTGTAAAGTGCCTTGTTGAAACATAATTTAAAAAATGCAAAAGGTTAAGTGCAAAGGGATGAGAAAAATTGCACAGCTACTCTTATCATCGTTCAGTGTTGTCAAATAAGATACTTATCCGTCTGGCCTCAATTACTTCAAAGCTTATTATACATATCCTTCATCACAGAACTGGGGATTAGTCTCTCTGTGATCAGCAACTGGTGTGATTTTCAGCAAGAGTAGTCTCATGCCAATAGAGCTGTGATTAGAAAATAAAATCTACAAGCTCTGACATGAACTATGTGGGAGATCTCACACTGATAAGTTCCCACGGGACGTTTAATTTCAGTCAAAGACCTTATGGTCATGAGTTCATGACACCAACCCATGATATTCATGGATGTGTATGATTAATAACGAATTAGCCTCAAAATTACAAACTGGGCACTTATCTGTCAAAAATAGAAAGATTAGTACTGACAAATTTCCCATTTCCAGCTTAATACGCTGCAAATCTCCTACATGGTTTATAGGCTTAACTCAGGGCATACAACTTGTAATGTGATTTCCATCCAAATTAAGATTATTTCACATTTTTTAAAACCTGGAGGAGCTCAAATTTCTAGCCCTAATCTTTATGTGAGAACATATGTTTAAAAATAGCCCAACGTACAGTAGTACTATGAAGAGTAAAGAGGCCTAAGGAAAGTATACATTTCCATGACCCTGTTTCAAAGGGTCAGTGAGACACATGAGACGGACTAAATGTTTAAATGGAGACTATTCATGTTACTCAGTGATCAATGACACTTAAAAGGTACGGTCAATTTTTCCAGTCAATTTTTATAGTCTTTTTTTTTTAAGCCCACAATGCATTTGTACATTTGTGGTAAAATGCATGTGCATTAATGTAAATGAATAGGCCTTCCACAAAGTGACTTTCTACATACAGTGGTTTGCACTATGTAAATAATATTGTAAGATATAATATATATATATCCATGGAGAATTGTAAATTATGTAATCAAATTTAAAACGATGGAAAAAATATAAGACATTAATTCAAAAAGATGTGTATTATATAGACTTTATATTTGAAATTTATTGCAAAATAAACATATTATTGCATACAAATATTCAAGTACTTTCAAGCAATTTCCATATGGAGACAATAAGTGCATTTCCATTACAGAATTGTGCAAAGTTTTGTTAATGTCTATAAAAAAATTGTTGCGAAATGAAGGAGTTTCCATTAACCCATGACCAAAACGTTTGTTTTTCTTTTGCCGTCTCCATTGCAGTTTTTTGCTAAATATTCCTTTTTCGAATTGCCTGAAAAAACACAAATTCAACAAAAAATTATTTTTGTAAAACTGATGCATTTCCATTAGGCATATTTTCAATTTGCAATTTCAATTTGTAATGGAAACGCAGCTACTGAATGGGATTTTAAATTCTGGAATGGATTTTTGTACTACTTCCAATCTCTGAGGGTATGTTTACATGACAACAATACACTACAACAAAGCTTTTCCATTGTGTTCTTTGAAAAATTTTGCATACAGATGTTGTCAAAACAATCCCCCTTTACACATTCCACGAAAACAACTAAATATGCTTTATTATGCATGCCAGACCAGTAGTTGGCAATGTCACTTTGTAAAGACAAATGACTTGCCTGTGCACATATGCATTTCTATAGACTCAACACGTAATACGCATGTGCATTTCACCATTTTCACAAATTTGCGTTTTTGTAGTTTCCATGGAGACGGTAACAGTGTTGTTTTCAAAAACATTTACACAACTTCATTTATTACCGAAAAATAGAACACTTAAGCATTTTAGCAGTTCATTTTCACGACAACTGTGTTTTGGGGGCATGAAAACACAAAGTTGTGAAAATTTGCTTTAAAGTGCACAATACCGTTATCATCCCTGTGTAAATTCACACAAATTTGTGAAATGGCGACGTCAAGCTTATTACTTGTTCACATGTTATTTCTTTACATCACCAACTACTGGCCTGGCATGCATAATACAGCTTTTTAAATCGTTTTCGAGGATCCATGTGAACGGGGAACGTTCCTTTATGTGCCTTTACGTGTAAAACACAGAGGAAGAACTTTTCCGTTTTTAGTACATTGTTGTCCTGTAACTTACCCTTCAAAACCCATTTTCAAAAATTGGTGTTTTTTAGGCCCAAAAAATGCTATGGTCATGTAAACACCATTTTCGTTTGTTGTGTAACCGCCCCTAGAGACTCCTCATGAGCTTGAGCTGGAGTGGATACAAATAATTACAGAATGCCTGGCTTTTATTTTGTACATTGCTTGTACAAAATAAACAACACACAAAGCTTGATGCTTTTGAGTTTGGCAGAAAACTGCTGCATTTTTGTACAATTTGCTAATTACTTGATATTAATTAACTCTTTGTTGAACTCTTTAAAAGAAATATACCTTGCACTCTTTCTGCTGATTCAGTGAGCTGTTATTTTGTCATTAGTAAAACAAAGCATACTTTGTTTAAGCATGACTTCTCAACAGCTGTCTCAGATCACACAGGTGGATTCAAATGACAGTTAAATTAACTGGGTCGAAGCATTCAGCTTGTTATCTCAAAACATAAAATTCATCTTCTAACAAACTTGACCTGTTACTGCAGGAATGTGGTTAAAGTTACGTATTGTTAATTAAAGTAAATAAAAGCTGGATCCTATCTGATAAGCTGCCTAATACTGCACACATTTCCTTGGACTATAAAACGTTATCTCTTTTCCATTGCATTTACTAACAGAGCTGTAAAGTGCTTGCATTTATGCTGACATGGCTGAGTCTTAAAACGTAGTAAGCTGACTACCTAGACATGTCCAAAATGCTGCCCAAGTAGGCAGCTAACAAGGTTTGGAGACACCGCTATTGGATGTGTTGAACTAATGCCAATACTACACACCGCTGTCAGGGAGCGAGTTATCTGTATTTGTTTAAAGTCACCTACCATATCATAGACGTTCAGAATAACCGGCTCGTTTGCCATCACAGGGATGTTGGTGTTTTTCTTTCACTTTAGCTGCCGACCAGCTGCTGCTGTCCTCCTTCGTTTTCCTTTTCAGTCTATTTCTCAGCACCCCGACTTATTTCCTTTCGTTTTGTAAGCACCTTTGCTGCGTCCTCTTGACTTTTGCTGGTTTATAAGAGTTTAGAGACATCTAAGTGCTGGTCCTGAAGGGGGTTTTCATTGATTGAATTTTTAGGCCACTTATTTTAGTCCAGCTACAGGGAGTAGCGACGCTGCTAGGCTAACTGCCATTTAGCTTCATGACAAGCGGAGACAAAAATGCACGGCACACAAGAGAAAGATAAGAATATCCGTGGAGCCATTCAGACGACGAAGTGATATTTACAGTGAACGGAAATGAAAGCAGACGCACGTCATATAAAAGGAAGACGTTTTAGCACCCGAGATATGAACAGCCTCCCCCGTTTTGTGTGCCTTACTATAGTGCGGGTGAACTGAACTGAATGCGCGTGCCTGATGATGCCCAACCTCACAACGGTGCATTACTGCCACTCTAGTGCTTTTATAGAACAAAACACCCCCCACACATGGACACTTCATCCTTACTATATAGTATCATTACACACCAATACCATATTAAACCCAGCATATGTCAATATCTTAAAGGGGTCATGACATGGATTTATTATTTTACTGTGTTACTTGAGATTTACTTATATTAAAGTTTTTTGCACAAAAAACAAAACAAAACAGATGTATGTGGGAAAACTATTATTTTCAACCATCTGTCTAAAAGGAGTGGTTTTAAGGGGCACGTAATCAGCCATTGTTATGATTGGTTAACGTCATTGCATAGGAAACCATATCAACACCCACTCTCTATTTCTTGTGAGTGTTTTGACAACATGATCAAAGTAAAACGGTAATTTCCAGACAAAGCATTATGAAACCATTTACTTAGCCTACAGTTTGTGAGGTAGCTGCAGTCAGATCTAGTAATGCTTTATCTTTCAACAAATGTTTCTTTGTGAACTCTACATGACACTGTGCCTTGTTTACAAAACAAAATGTATACAACCGTTCTTTCTGGTTCTAAAATCTGATTGGTTAAGAACCGTGAGATATTCTACTGGCATGGCTACAGGAATGCCTTCTCACAATTTGCATCACTCCACTTATTCTAGCCGGCTCTATGTTTCTTTTTAATTAGCTATTCACTGAGCTAACGGTAGAGTATGTTTATGAACCACATCTAAGAAGAAACAAACATGACAACGATTGACAACTGATTTTTTAATGAATATTTAATTTGATATTAATTACGAAAGCTTAACAGACAATGAATTCTCGCATCTCGCCAAAAGAGGGCGCCCGCAGCTTAATCATCCATCCATTCATTTACAACGAGCTCGTCCACGGCGTCACACAGCCTAATGCCAAAGGGACTTTGGTAATACAACACAGTTACAAATTATTAAATCGTTTAACTAGGGTTTGTACATAATTTGCTTGACAGAGTTCAAGATAGATAATTTAATCTTACTTCTGGAACTGACCGTTTCAAATGATGATTAAACAGCAAGCAAACTATGTAAAAGCGGCAGTCCTTATCAGTGTCCGAATTTACTCACTCGTTTTCATTCACTCCCTCAAGTGAACTGTATGAGTGGACTAATGTAGGGAATAGTGAATGAGGGTATGGGGGCGATTCCGGACACAGCCATTATTTCTCACTAACCTAACTGCAGCAGCACATTCCCTTGATAGGAATTCTAAAAGTGAGGAATGTTTAACTGTCAACTTGAGATTTGAATCCGTGGCAGAAGGAAGTAGTTCCACACAAAAGAGAGTTTTATAAGGCACTCAGTCGTTTCTTCTAATCACAGCCATGCTGATATAGAGCCGGTATCGCTCTCGTACTCGAGTGATATTGCGAATATATATACACACACACACACACACACACACACACACACACACACACATGTGTGTGTGTGTGTGTGTGTGTGTATATAAAACATAAGCTGTATTAGTTCATAAATCCATTTTTGAATGCAACAAGTTACATGAATGGTTTGGTATAATTTTAGTACATTTATTCTGATTCTGTAAAAAAAAAAGGCTTGTTGGCAGTTAAGTGACAGTATCTAAACTATGGAAGTGATTTGAAATAACTGACAATGGGCTTTATTTATAAAACATAAGATGTGTAAATCATTGATATATCCCACTGAACTGAATTGTGTGGTATCATTTAAACAGGAAATTCAACGAACAACGAATAAGGCTCATTAGTGAAGTGACAGTATCAACACTATATACACTCCAGTAACTATAATGCTAACTAATCATTCACAAACATTTCTTCTGAAGCATGTCTCGAAAGATGGAGGTATATCTGTAGAAGAGGAAGCACAGTAGGATGAGTGAAATGAGGAATGGGATCAAAAATTGATAGTGGGGCGAGAGCTGATCAACCCTGCGAAGAAAGCAGATTAATAGTTTTAATCATTAGCTTTTTTCAAGATGAGGAATAACCGAAGAGAAATGAATTGCTTACATTGAGATTCCATATGTTTGGACTGCAAATACTGCACGAAGATTACAAAAGCTGAGAAGAAGGAAATAAGAAGACAGTTCTTACAAATGAGCATATCAGGTTTCTGCCATCAGGTGGTGAAGATCATCAACTACAAATCTACAAGATATTAGTATTTAACCCCAAAACCAGCTGTAGGGATACACTCTCTCCCTAAAATTAAAATCAATGGGTCTTGTTCAGTAACTGCAAGACTTTGTATTTAAAATCTGTGTTTCACTAACAAACCATGATTAATCAAATTATTGTTCAACATTTAAGAAAAAAAATGTAGGAAAAACTGAAATCACATGCAAAAATGAGCATTATAAACATGTTAAGATTAAATTTATAGATGTGTGATACATGTTTCATCATTCACACATTGGAAGGAAGGCTGTAAAGGAAAGCTTGTGGGGAACACCCTGATACTTCAAATTTAACGTTAGAACAAGGTTAAAGCGATGATGAAAACTGTCATCATTTGCTCACCTTCGAGTTGTTCTAAACCTATATAACCATTTTTCTTGCGTTGAGTACAAAAGATAACATTTTTAAGAATGCTGATAACCTCAATGCTTTGAAGTCAATGGCTACCGTCAACTGTTTGATTAACATCGTTCTTCAAAATAGCTTGTTTTGTGTTCAGCAGAAGTCAGTCATACAGGTTTGAAACAACTCGAGGATGAGAATGACAGAATTTTTATTTATGGATGAACTTTTTCTTTAAGAACAAAATCATTTGTGCATGTTGTAAATTACAATAAAATGTTTCGTGGGACGTTTTTCTTTGTGTATAATATGAATAATCTATGTAATCATTAGTAAATGTGACCCATTGTCCTTTTCAGTTAACAGAGATGACCTTTTCAATATTTATCTTTTAAAAGTTTTTTAAAAAGGAAGTGACATGCACCTGTAATTTGGATCCACAATCTTTAAGTTGAAAACATAAATAGCATTGTATTCCTCAGAAAAGGAAAGATAATTCTTGGAACTCCTATTCATGATTTCATAGGGTTGGTCAAGGTTTCCTAGTTTTTCAGTGGTGTCAACAAAACAGCTTCTGTAATTCTGAAACAGATAAAGCACATTCTTTTTCTTTCATTGCTAATAAACCACATGCTTGCTCATATCCCTGAGAGAGAGCCAGGTTATGAAAACTAAAGTGAGATAAAGCTGTAAACGACACCCACATGAGGTCCCCAGGCCTCTTCAGGACGCTTTTCATCAACTAGCATAGATTTCCATGTTTGGGCCTCGTGAAGGCAGGCTACCTACAGAGCCAAAAAAAGGTTTTGGGTTTCTACAACAACATACCGCTGAACACACACACATCTGAGGCATATTACCTGACGCATGGTCGCATTGAAGTAATAGTCTTTTCGATTAAAATTCTCCCACACTATGAAGTTGGCATCAACACTGCGCACGAATGCCTCTCCATCATACCTACAGAAAATAAAAACACCAGAATGCATTATATATTGCACAATACATCCACGGTATACCGTTACTCTAAAAATACCGGTGTATATATTTTATTTCAAACTGTTCAATATTATCATTTTGATCAATTCGGTATTTTATACGCTGCTGTTCCGAAGTTCGCATGTAGGCGGCAGTGCTTCCCGAATTGCTGCGAAACGAGTAAACGTGAGAACAAAACAACGCGACTGTTACTTTAATATGTTACTTTGACTGTAAGAAAAACACTTTACAGTAAAGCAACTTTTGTTAAAATTCTTTCGGTAGGTGACCTAACAGTATTACAGCACGTTTTACTGTAAGGTGCTAGCAGAGTGCGACTCATATTTCTAATAGTTTCAAAATGTTGAATTTAATTTTTGTACCTGACAGTCTCATTATGCTTGTGTGTTACTCACAGTTCGATATCTGGCCGAAATTCATCTTTGTAGTGGATTCTTAACACACAGCCAAAGCTTTTCCAGTCATAGAACACAAGCTGTGAGACATTAGAGAACTCATGACTATCACCAGTTGCCTCACATGTATTTCACGGGAAAAAAAACTGATCTACCAGTCTGTTTTTTATAGCACTGGTCATCACAACATAGTTGTTTTGTTTTGTTATATAAATCTGTTATATGACTCTACTGTGCTTCTCATACTTATCTCAGTGATGCAGATTAAATTACAGCATCAGTATCTACAGATTCTCACCAGATCCTTTGATGAATTACTAAGCACAAATCTGTAAAAGATCAATTGAGAAAATGATTAGGCAGGACTTTATCAAATTCAATGTATTATATTATCAAGTATCATGTTTTTAGTGGATATTACCCTGGAATGGTATAATTGTCAAAAGTGTGCATCTGACATGGAGTTCTCTGTGGTCTACAAGAGACAAGACAAAAAGCCTGGTCAAATGTTTTGTACTGCTACAGTAGATAGTTGTAAGATAACATTTGAAATTATATTGTTAGATAATCAGATGACACCTACTTTATAACACGAATGTGTCTGTTTGGTGGGCAGCCCACAAAGAAGTGGGAAATCTAAAAATGTAAGACTTATTTAGTGCTATAGTATTTATAGGGAAATGTTTTTCTACAAATAAGAAAAAGCAGCAGCCAATAAACTTACCCGATTTTTGGGAAGACTGCATGAATTAGCAATCTGGGTTGGTAGCAGCTCCATAGAGACTATATCACTTGAGTTCCAGCTGTTTTCATTATATGACAGGATGGTTGTTATGATAGCTGGAAGAACTAGTCGTCTTAACTAATATGGTTAAATTTGTCTGTACAAGAAACTTTCGTTGATGTGCCATTAAAAGAAAACCACTCACATGAGATCAGAGTTGTTAGTCATGTCTCTGTAGTCTGCATCCTGATAAATGTTAAAGGTCTGGAGAAAGAACAGAGACTGTTAATAAATATGCACAGGCTTATGTAAGCATCATGAAGAACTGACTACCTAAATAGTATTTTAAACACCGCTCAATGAAGATTGGCTTTATTTAAAAGACGCTTGTCCAGACCTTGTTTGTTGTATCCAGATGGTGCGCACTCTCAAAATGGGTGCTTTCTGTGATGTGCAACACATGGTCTTTGTTCCTGCTTAGCGTCACATTAATGTTTTCACCTTCATGGTTGACTATCTGGAAAAAAAACAAGAAGCATCTCACTTTTATTTTCCACTTTTAAAATTACAAATATTTGGGTTGCATCTATGGCTCCACAAAGAACCTTTAAAGGGAAATGAAAATTCTTTAATGAATTACTCACTCTCATGTCATTCCAAACCTGTAGAACCTTTGTTCATCTTGGGAACACAAGTTAATATTTATTTTTAATGAAATCCAAAGCTTTTCTGACCCTGCACAGACAGCAACGCAACTAGTTTAAGGCCCAGAAAGGTAGTAAGGACATTGATAAAATAGTTTATGAGAAATCAGTGGTTCACCTGTAATGACAAACAAAAATATCTTGAATGTGTCAGTTGCATTGCTGTCTATAAAGGGTTGTCATCAAAAATATGATTAATTTGTATTCCAAAGAGGAACGAAGGTCTTACGGGTTTGGAATGACATGAGGCTGAGTAATTAATAACAGAATTTTCATTTTTGGGTGAACTATCCCTTTAACATCCATTAACACATTCCATTAGACAGAAGGTTCTTTGTAGGGGAAAAGGTTGTTTAGATTCTTAAAATTTTCTTTACGCAAAGAAAAAGTGTTTCTTTTATGAACTGCTCACTGAAAGGTTCTTTGATTAACCCAAAATGGTTCTACTATGGCATATCTGCTATTCCTCTGCTGTTTTTAAGCTCTTTCCGTAGCTGTGGTCTGCTAAAATCCTCAAAGACATCAGGATTAAAGTGGAGATAAAAAAGACGCAGGTCTTTAGGAAGTTTTATTCGTCCACAGGCATCTTGCCATTTTTTTCTCCTCTTCTTATCAATAGAAAAGACTAGACTTACATTGCTTTTTCCCCCGCAAATTACAACCAAAAGCTGCACAATGTGGCATTGTATCAGTATTTTATTTTCAGAGTTGTGCGGTAAAAATAGCAACAGTTAGCATCAGTACCTCACCTAGTGCAGCCAATTTATGTAATTGAAATAATGGCGCCCCCCATAGTCCAAAATATGTATAAAACGGATTTTTTAAAATAAAATAATGCCTGGCTTACACTACAGGATTTTTAACCTGATTTATCCCTGATTTTCCCCTCCCGAGAATCGGAGCAAAATCTTGTGGAGCATCTCGATAGGTTCCGATGTTTGGCACAGATTATCTGGTAATGTGAGGCGTTCACAGATTGAATCTTGCACCTCCCGATCTGCTCGTACACAAATCTGGGCCACCCCGATTAATATAAACATGTTTGATATTTAGGATTTTAAATCGGGATAATCACAAATATATGAACAGCTGCTGTACAGGTCCGTTAGATAGTGGAAATGGAGGAAACTGCTTGTGGAAGTTTTGCAATAAAAGTGTCTGTATGGTGTGTCAAAAACGTATTACAACCGTAAAAACAAAGAGAAGTGCTGGGTTGAAATCGCCTCAGTTTTGAACGTACTGGGTGAGCTAACATATGTAAACATTAGTTGCTGAAATGTCAATGTTGATCGGCTGCGTGAGATCACGTGAGGCGATCCTTCCAGCATGATAACCTTAATATCTTGTAGTGTGAGATGTGCCACGATTTTCATATCTTGTAGTGTGTGCGTGTTCAAGATTTGAGGGAAGATAATTTGCAAAGATTCTTATGTGTGTGCTGCAACCAGATTTCATAATTGGTTAGGATTTAAAAAATCCTGTAGTGTGAGCCAGGCTTAAGTCTTTCTTGGGTTTTCTACTTAAGCCTGGCTCACACTGTGCGATTTTGGCCACTATTTGGTCGTCTGAGACTAATTTTGAAAATCCTAAAAGATTCCTATAATCCTAGGCTAAAATCTGTAGTCTTTGATCGCTGGTTTGACATGTTCACCAACAGCCGATTAATGGCTGTTGCGATCAAATTTGACCTCCGACGAAATTCTGGCAGTGTCAGAAGATTTGGCGCACAATCCTGCAGTGTGACTTTTCATACGACGAACCTCAAACGATCTCCGTTTTTCAAGACAAGCCATGATTAGAATTATTGCTAGAGATTTCTTCTAACCGCATAAACTCCCATCAGCCGTGCACCGAAATCATATGATATGCTGCATTTTCTAAAATAAACCGGTTGTGCCGCTGTTTCCCTTTGCGTGTTTGTAGTGCTGCTTACGCTATAAACTTAATGATAGCCAACATTTAAGCCCTGCGTTTAAAGCGTCTTTCACAGCGAACGCGGAAAGCACTCCGCTGGTTAAACTATTTTGAACTCTGAGCGCGGCTTGCGCGCTCCACTGCGCGTGTACTTTGGACGACGCAGCAACAAACCGTCCTCACGCCACCCAAGCCATTGAAATGAATAGTCATTGAACATGTATGGTAAAACTCCAGACAGGTTTTCTTGCGTGCACCCGTTTTGAACGCGTCTTGATTGTCGTACAGTCTGACATTAATGACACTGAGATCCCACAGTGTGACACGATCATCATGTTCGTACAGTCTGACAAGCAACAATCGTAAAGGACTATTAAAAATCGCACAGTGCTAACCCGGCTTTAGAGACATAATTTACATTATATTAAACCATATATGTCCTAATACTCGGGGTAATACTCGTTCCCTTTAAGTGTACATTTTGGTAACCTCTCTTGTGATGTATAAACTAGGTCTACTTCAGCTCACCTGGGCCCACAACTCAACGCCCTCTCCCTTGTCGATGTAGTAGACAGGCCTGTTCATGTTGTGTGTGAAGCCAATATAGGGACAGCTGTGGACCTCCTCTCGCATGGCACTCCTGATCTCCATCTGCAAGGGGTACTTCTGTACATGCAGACTTCTGTCTAACATTGTCAACATAGTGATTTGCTCCTTCTGGTTTAGGTAGAGTACCACAGAACGTCCAGGGTCATTCCAGGTGGGCAGCCGAAACAGTTTATTCGTGCCAAATTTACAGAAGAACAAAATGTTGTTCTCCATCTTTACCAGCATATTTAGTGAGTGGTCTGTAGAGGAAAGTTATGAGATCAAGGTAAACACACATTTTATTTTATGTAAACTAGCATTATTCTTCAATCAGACTCTTATGAGAGATTCAAATCAAGCTTATTTGAATCTCAAATATATTTTAAAGGAAATACAACTGCTGGCACAACTGATAATCTGATTTCTGCCACTCACCTATGATCATGTGATGAATGTGGCTACCACCCGCTTCTTGGCTTAAATTGGAGGAATCCATTATTTGCAAGTAACGCCATTCACTATCATTGTGAAAGCTATAAAGCATAGTGTCTTTGTTCCAGACCAGCAGAGTTTCCAAGGCTGCGCTGACAAAGAGCATCTGAAATGGCCCTTGGAGAACATTCTTACTCCATAAAGTTCTGTTTTTCCAAACGCCTTCATTCTCATAGGATGTGAGCACGGAGAGTTGCACAGAGTCTGTGTACATCACCAGTGCACTCAAAGATGCAGGATGGGATCCAAATGCAGCAGTAAGGATGGTAGCAGTTTTGGGAATACTCAGTATGTTTGACATGTAGCTGCTATTAGTCTTCCAATCCAGAGCTTTCCCACCTTTATAAAGCTCATGGTCTGTCCATGCAAGAACTGTGGCAAGTTCAAACTCCTACAAGTGAAATTCAAGAGACAATAATATATTAAGAAAACAACTCTACTGATTTTTACATATGGGAGACACTCACTTGCAAGGGGTAGTGATCTGCACAATGAGTCCTAAAACTCAGGCCTTTAACTCCTTTGTCTAGCAGTTTCATTGGATTCCTCCTCAATTTTCTATCCTCATTGTCTCTCCAGAAAAGAGCATCTCCAATGCGAAAAATTGAGCCGTTCTCCAACAAGACCGCATCAGAAACAACGTAATAACCATCAGATGGCATAAGCAATTCTCCAGGGTCAACCTTTATCTCCTTATAAGTGAGGAAAGCATTCTTAGTCACGAATGTGCCTTTGTCAGACAGGAGCAAGGCTCGGTAAGGGGTACATGCACCCCATACTATTGACATCGGACTACCAGTTGTCAGGCGTAGGGGCACCTCTTTGTCACCATATGGTTTCTCTGGGGATGTCCCGTAAAAGACATGTTGACTAGAAGCAACAGATTTTCCATGAAAAGATACTGACTGACTGATTATGTGCAAGTGATGATATTCACTGTCACGAAGAAGACGAGCCTCCCAAAGCCTGAAATAAATCACGATTGTGAAAGGTTGCTATGATATTATACAGACCACTGTTGTAAATATATTTATTAAACATTAATGAATATATTTTAAAAGTGGGTAAATGGAAAAAGGCTGACTCAAAAACAAAAGTGAACCACATTACCCCTGATTTGTAAAATAACTCTGGATTGTCTGAGGGAATGAAAACAACTCGATGACTGCAAACTCTCCACCGACAAGTAAACGCTTAGTAAGATATCTGAAATACTGGAAAGGTACACAGATATACAACTGCTGTCAAAAGTTTACATACACCTTGCAGAATCTGCAAATGTTAATTATTTTAAAATGCATGTTATTTATTACAGTCCACAAGAGATAATAATAGTTGAATTTATTAAAATGACCCCTTTCAGAAGTTCACATACATTTGATTCTTTATATTGTGTAGTTACCTGAATGATCCACAGCTGTGATTTTTGTTTGTTTGTTTAGTGATAGTTGTTCATGAGTCACTTGTTTGTCCTGAACTACCTACTGTTCTTCAGAAAAATCCTTGAGGTCCCACAAATTATTTAGTTTTTCAACTTTTTTGTGTATTTGAACCTTTCCAACAATGACTGTATGATTTTGAGATCCATATTTTCACACTGAGGACAACTGAGGGACTCATATGCAACTGTTACAGAAGGTTCAAACGCTCACTGATGCTTCAGAAGTTACCACAATGCATTAAGAGCCAGGGGGTGAAAACTTTTTGAATTTGAAGATCAGGGTAAATTTAACTTATTTTGTCTTCTAGGAAACATGTAAGTATTGTCTGTAGCTTCTGAAGGGCTGTACTAAATGATACAAATATTATATTTAGGCAAAATAAGGAAAATGTACACATCTTTACTCTGTTCAAAAGTTTACATCCCCGGCTCTTAATGCATCATGTTTCCTCCTGAAGCATCAGCGAGCGTTTGAACCTTCTGTAATAGTTGCATATGAGTCCCTCAGTTGTACTCAGAGTGAAAAGATGGATCTCAGAATCATAGTCATTGTTGGAAAGCGTTCAAATACACAAAAATGCTGAAAAAAACAACAACGAATTGGTGGGAACTGAAGGGTTTCTCTGAAGAACAGTGGGCAGTTTAACTGTTCAGGACAAACAAGGGACTCATGAACAACTATCACTAAACAAAAGAAACAGCTGTGGATCGTTCAGGGAACAACACAGTATTAAGAATCAAGTGTAAACTTTTGAATGGGGTCATTTTTATAAATTCAACTTTTTTTTAGGGTTTTTAAGAAAAAACGTACTACTGAAGGAATCATTGCTGTGTTGTTGATTTCAGCCTCATCTGCTCGGTCTGGATCAATGACCCATATTCTGACAATCTACAGTACATACAAAACAGCATCATAAACTACATGGTCATGACTAAGGAAACAATTCAACTTCCATGCATCTAACAAGGACTTCTGATTAGAGTAAAAGTCTTACCTGAGAGTCATGTTCAGATGCATTTCTGATGGACATGGGGAGACAAAAACAACTTTTAAACATGTATTTCTCAAGTATTTTCTCCCTTAAGCAATTTTTTGGCATTTTGTAGTGTAATAAAAGCTGAAAGAAGTTGAGCTGGTTAAAACCTGAGCAAAGGAATAACAGCATACCACGCAAGCCTGAAAAATGAATCACTTATATAAAGGTGTCTCTCTTCTTCTTTATCTGTAGACATATCCTGCAATGAAATAATGAAATATTTGAAACTGCTGAAAAGAAAAAGTAAAACCTGATAATATATTTGTCTGTGTACTTACAGAAAGGAGTGGCTTTACAGCTTGAAATCCAGGGGCTTTACACCACATAACAGCATGCGGTGAGCTTATTGGATCATTTATTTTGAAGAAATACATTTAGATTTAATTGATTAGACATGAATACATATTAATAAAGCTATACATTATAAAGTTACAATATTTATAATTACCATAAAAATGGATTACCTTTTGTTATTCACATCACAACCCTCAGGATATTGCCACTCTAAAAAGGAGGATCCTTCGTACTCTAAAAAAATCTGGATAAAACACAATATTTGTGGTTTATTGTATAAATAAAACTACACTATCAGTCAAAAGTTTTTGAACAGTAAGATTTTTAATGTTTTTTAAAGAAGTCTCTTCTGCTCACCAAGCCTGCATTTATTTGATCCAAAGTACAGCAAAGAACAGTACAATTTTTAAATATTTGTACTATTCAAAATAACTGTTTTGTATTTGAATGTATTTTAAAATGTAGTTTATTCCTGTGATTTCAAAGCTGAATTTTTAGCATCATTAATCCAGTCACATGATCCTTCAGAAATCATTCTAATATTCCGATTTGCTGCTTAAAAACATTTATTAATATTATGTTGAAAACAGCTGAGTAGATTTTTTTTCAGATTTCTTTGATAAATAGAAGAACAGCATTTATCTGAAATAGACATCTTTTGTAACATGATAAATGTCTTCATCATCACTTTTGAACAATTTAAAGCATCCTTACTAAATACAAGTATTACTTTCTATATTAATTTCTATGTATAGTGTTACAGAAGCTTTTTATTTCAGATGAATGCTAATATTCGGATTTTCTATTTATCAAAGAATCCGAAAAAATGTACTCAGCTGTTTTAAATATTGATAATAATACTTCTACTAATAAAAATTGTCTACTGAACAGCAAATCAGCATATTAGAATGATTTCTGAAGGATCATGTGACACTGAAGACTAGAGTAATGATGCTGAAATTGTAGCTTTGATCACAAGAATAAATTACATTTGAAAATATATTCAAATAGAAAGCACTTATTTTAAATAGTAAAAACATTACTGCTTTTGCTGTACTTTGGCTCAAATAAATGCAGGCTTGGTGAGCAGAAAAGACTTTTAGACAGAAAAAAACATTAAAAATCTTACTGTTCAAAAACTTTTGACAGTTTTGACATTTGGTAATGCACATGCTCATATTTTGTTTTACCTCTTTGTTTGTATATTGGTGGTGAGAAAGAAATTCATCTAGACATCAGATGACTAACTTGCAACAATAGCAACCACCAAAATATAGTTACAGAAATTAAATAAAACATCAGAAATAAATCAACTATGATTATACGGTGTATTAAATAACTGTAGCCAGTGTAAAAGATTATGTTCACTTACATTCCTGTCAACGATAAATAACTCTTTCTCCTCCAAAATATTCTTGTATCTGATAACAAACAAACAGTAACAGCAACCACACATAATTTACATATCAGCACATATAGCTTAGCTCCATCAATGGAGGTTAGTTGGTTAATAATTTACCTCCAAATTCCGACGACAGTCTGAAAATATATCAGTAAAATGTATGTTAACACTACCCCAAATCGCAACATCTTTTTCCACTGTTTTCTCGTTGTTTGGTGTAACTAAAAAGGTTTCAAACTGTAATACTCGCTTTAGACTTCCGGTGTCGCCGTTTCCCAATGCACGCCAACAAACTGCACAGTCGACGGTTGGAAGTTTATGTTTAAACAAATTACAAATAAATACAGTTGGGACGATTTATACACAGGCATATGTGTTGTTTGTAATATGAGACACAACAGTTCTATTTATAAAAAATATTTTTAAAACACCGAGTACTGTATATGAGTGAGGATGAGTATAGGAGCACTGTATATAGAGTGGGGTGTGTGTATATGGTGCTCCGCCCTCGGTGTCTGCTGCTCAGGTGTGCGCCTGTCGGAGGAGCATTGCGGAGCTGCAGGGAGAGCAGAGGGGATACGGTCATGTCAGACAGCGGGAACGCACAGTCGCAGGACGGAGGATCCCACGGTGAGGGCAGTACGGGCCGGGTGACGAGCCCAAGTGTGGGCAACAAAGTGACCGTGGTGCTCGGAGCACAATGGGGCGATGAAGGGAAAGGAAAGGTGGTGGACCTGCTGGCCCAGGACGCTGATATGGTCTGCAGATGTCAGGTTGGTTTATGAGAACTGTAGTGTTTGAATATATGAATCTATCTTTGGTGGGACGTGTAACGTTAACTGTTAGTTGTGATGCGCTGTGTACAACATCAACAAGCTTGTTTGTACGAAAATATTCATGGCTGATCAAAGAGCAGTCTGTGGAGTAATGAATGCATGTTAAGTGCTGTATAGTATGTGATTGTAACACTTGTTTGCAGGCCAATTCCTGGTAAGCTGCGTATTATTAAAGCGGAAATGGACATTACAGCGAGCTTCTAACGTTACGCGCTTCCCTTATTATGAACCAAGCTGTCTGCACGCCTGCGACGTCGATTATAATACAGCGTGACGTTACTGGTTTAGCTTCGCTAGCAGCGTACCGTGTAGAGTGTTTGCAAATGTCACCTTGACTGAATTATGTGATATTGAAGCCAGCGTGATTGCCTGACCGAAGGCCAGCCAAGTGTAGCCTTGAAATCTTACCAGATGTCATGTAGTACATCAGTTAATGTTGGAATATCCGGGGTATTTTGCAAAGGATGTAAACACAGGCGCGCAGGAATCCTTTGAAGTCTATGACGCCTGGAGGTGTGGTATTTATATGAGTATTACAGCCAAACCAAATGTTGTAATTGAGAAAATAGTTGATTTTACTGAACATTGACCTCCAGTTACTTGATTTTCAGCATTTGCCCGTGTTTTATAAATGTACACAATCCTGCACCTCACCGATTCTTCAGACATGATATCCTACAACTTTGCTTTTAAAAATAGCAACATTTGTGACCCTGGACCACAAAACCAGTCTTAAGTAGCACGAGTATATTTGTAACAATAGCTAAAAATACACTGTATGAGTCAAAATGATCGATTTTTTTTAAAGGCAAAAATCGTTAGAATATTCAGTAAAGATCATGTTCCATTATGATATTTTGTAAACTTCCTTCCACACACAGTAATATGCCTTGCTAAAAACTTTATTTGGACAACTTTAAAGGCAATTTTCTCAATATTTTCATTTATTTTTTTATTTTTTTTTGCACCCTCAAATTCCAGATTTTCAAATAGTTGTATCTTGGCCAAATATGATTATCATAACAAACATACATCAATGGAAAACTTATTTATTCAGCTTTCAGATTTAAAAAATGGACCCTTCTGCCTGGTTTTGTGATCCAGGGTCACATTTAAGCTTTCGACAATTGCTAGAATGTTTTTTTTTATAGATTATACACACACACACACACTTACTTTCATAGTTGTAGTTGTGTCTGTGGTTTATAAAAACACTTCATTCTAAAGTCTGTCTTAATTTGCATGCTCATAAAAATCATGGTAATATCAGGGGACTTTAAAATGAATAAAACTAAATTCTGATACAGATTTTTTTTTTTTCCTGTTAGTGAGTTTTCTAGATATGCTTACTTAATATTCTTTTTTATGTTTTATTATGTAAAATGCTCCAGGTCAAGTATATACATATATTTATATATTTAAATATATTATATATACACATTTTAAATTACACATTTATTGTAAAGCAGTTGTTCAGAGTACTAAAGAAAGGTTTACGTAGCATATGGCTCCATGCGCTCACATCTCACACTGCATGTCAGAGAAACAGGTGTCACTATTTCAGCCTCATGCCTTTCAGACACTGCTGTGCTCTCACTTAACATAATATACTGTAAAACTGTTAGATATGATTTGCATGTATTATATTTATCAAAAAGCATATTTATGTCATTTTTTTTTTTTTTTTTTTTTTTAGTCTCCCTAAGTGACTTTAAATGCGTCTATTCAGTTAGAACTGGTAATTTTTAAAAGAGACATGTTATGCCTCTTTTTACGAGATGTAATTCGGAACATGTTTCACAACTCCTTGTTCAAGCTCTTATTCTGTCCAGGCTGGACTATTGCAATGCTCTTTTGGCAGGTCTTCCAGCCAGTTCTATCAAAACTTTACAATTAATCCAGAATGTGTCTGCAAGATTAATTTTTAATGAGCCAAAAAGAATGCACGTCACACCTCTCTTCATCAATTTACACTTGCTACTAGGGCTGCACGATTAATCGAAGGCGATTGGCATGGGCATGTTGTCGGTAAAGCCGGTTGCCTAATCAGCAGTAAATCTCAAGCACCTGTGTTCAGGTGGAGCAGCATGTACTACACAGAGCCGTACTCCACAGAAAAGATACGCTGAATCGCGTTCATTATCGCAAACGATTTAATCGGGCGATTATGAAATCGAAAGAAATCGTTTGCGATAATGACAGCTGTTTGCGTAGCTTCTCAGTGAACTACGGCTCTGTTTAGACATGTTGCTACACCTGAAATCATGTGAAAATATCACATTTAATAACGTTTTTACTCCAAACTCACTTTATAATATACTATTTATATCAGTCGAGTGTTTGAAATAAATCTTTCTGTGAGATAGTATAGCTATTTACACAGAATAAAGCACGAATAGTATTCTAAGCAGTGATAAAGGCATTGCATTATTATATACTGCATTATATAGAAAATTATAATGAGAAAAAGTCAGATAAACCATATATTGTTGTAGTCGTGGGTTTATTAGTCACGTTGAATCAATGACAGCAGTTAAATCTTGTTTATTCAGCTGCAGCGATAGCAAAGATGCGTTTCTATTTCTCTTCTTCCGGCGTATTTTGAGTTTCCGCGTGAGAATGAGAGCGCCCTCTGGCCTTCGGATGAAGATTTACTAAACACAGAACAGTGCTTTTCTAAAAGATACGCATGACAATCGCAGCTTTCGATTAATCCCGATTGCGATTTCATAAAATAAAATTCAAGGCATTAATGTTTTCCTACAAAACCACCACGGGCTCTGCACCCCTTTACCTAAATTCATTACTTCAGACTTATGTGCCCTCTAGAAGCTTGCATTCTGCAAGTGAACGGCGCTTTATTGTGCCATCTGGAAGAGGCACAAAATCACTTTCACAGACTTTCACATTAAATGTACCCTCCTGGTGGAATGACCTACCCATCTCCGAACAGCTGAGTCCTTAGCCATCTTCAAGAATTGGCTAAAAACACATCTTTTCCATCTTTGACCCTTGAACTCTAGCACTATCTTTTCTAATTCTATTCTTAAAAAAGCCCTTTCAGACGTATACTCTATTAATTTACTTACACTTGCTATGTGTACTGCGTTAGGCTAAATGCGACTTGTCATAGCCCTTGCATCTTATTGCTCTTTTGTTGATTTTGATTGCTTCCATTGTCCTCTTTTTGTAAGTTGCTTTGGATAAAAGCGTCTGCTAAATGTCTAAATGTAAATGTCTAAGGTGTCCCCAGAATTTGTCTGTGAAGTTTCCGCTCAAAATACCCCACAGATCATTTATTACAGGTCCTTCTCAAAAAATTAGCATATTGTGATAAAGTTCATTATTTTCTGTAATGTACTGATAAACATTAGACTTTCATATATTTTAGATTCATTACACACAACTCGAAGTAGTTCAAGCCTTTTATTGTTTTAATATTGATGATTTTGGCATACAGCTCATGAAAACCCAAAATTTCTATCTCAAAAAATTAGCATATTTCATCCGACCAATAAAAGAAAAGTGTTTTTAATACAAAAAAAGTCAACCTTCAAATAATTATGTTCAGTTATGCACTCAATACTTGGTCGGGAATCCTTTTGCAGAAATGCCTGTGGCACTGCTGAGGTGTTATGGAGGCCCAGGATGCTTCGATAGCGGCCTTAAGCTCATCCAGAGTGTTGGGTCTTGCGTCTCTCAACTTTCTCTTCACAATATCCCACAGATTCTCTATGGGGTTCAGGTCAGGAGAGTTGGCAGGCCAATTGAGCACAGTAATACCATGGTCAGTAAACCATTTACCAGTGGTTTTGGCACTGTGAGCAGGTGCCAGGTCGTGCTGAAAAATGAAATCTTCATCTCCATAAAGCTTTTCAGCAGATGAAAGCATGAAGTGCTCCAAAATCTCCTGATAGCTAGCTGCATTGACCCTGCCCTTGATAAAACATAGTGGACCAACACCAGCAGCTGACATGGCACCCCAGACCATCACTGACTGTGGGTACTTGACACTGGACTTCAGGCATTTTGGCATTTCCCTCTCCCCAGTCTTCCTCCAGACTCTGGCACCTTGATTTCCAAATGACATGCAAAATTTGCTTTCATCCGAAAAAAGTACTTTGGACCACTGAGCAACAGTCCAGTGCTGCTTCTCTGTAGCCCAGGTCAGGTGCTTCTGCCGCCGTTTCTGGTTCAAAAGTGGCTTGGCCTGGGGAATGCGGCACCTGTAGCCCATTTCCTGCACACGCCTGTACACGGTGGCTCTGGATGTTTCTACTCCAGACTCAGTCCACTGCTTCCGCAGGTCCCCCAAGGTCTGGAATCGGTCCTTCTCCACAATCTTCCTCAGGGTCCGGTCACCTCTTCTCATTGTGCAGCGTTTTCTGCCACACTTTTTCCTTCCCTCTTGCTTGAGGGTGTCAATGATGGCCTTCTGGACAGCAGTCAGGTCGGCAGTCTTACCCATGATTGCGGTTTTGAGTAATGAACCAGGCTGGGAGTTTTTAAAAGCCTCAGGAATCTTTTGCAGGTGTTTAGAGTTAATTAGTTGATTCAGATGATTAGGTTAATAGCTCGTTTAGAGAACCTTTTCATGATATGCTAATTTTTTGAGATAGGAATTTTGGGTTTTCATGAGCTGTATGCCAAAATCATCAATATTAAAACAATAAAAGGCTTGAACTACTTCGAGTAGTGTGTAATGAATCTAAAATATATGAAAGTCTAATGTTTATCAGTACATTACAGAAAATAATGAACTTTATCACAATATGCTAATTTTTTGAGAAGGACCTGTATATCATTTTGAAAATGGCCATTTTGAGTGGAAGCAGAAACATGCTGTTTTTCTGCATTTTTTTTTTTTCATTCAAATGAGCTGCTGCTCCCCGCCCCCTTTTCCAGAACAGAACTGTACCTTTACAGCTCATACCTCGGATACTCTGCCAAAAAGCGTCTGTTTGGTTTAAATTCTCATGTGTATTATTCTGAAACCATGCATTTTAAACCATTATTTTGAAACTTGTGATATAGCAGCTGTCACACGGCTTAGTTCTCTTTCATGTCTTATTGTGCTTAAACTGTCAAATACACACAAGTTTATGTTAAAAACACACAGGAGTTACAAAAACAGTCGGTCATGTCTGTGAAGGTAAACAGCTGAGAAAGAAATGCATGTTTACATTAGATCTGTGTGGCAGCTGCAGCTCTTGTCTCCTCTGAGGCTAGGACTCTAAATGGTGTTTTGTGTTCGTCCATTCAGCCAAAGACAGAAAAGTTAGCATGCTTTGCTCAACCTTTTGCCATGGCTTTAGAACTGGTACACCACTGTCGTTTGTGAAAACCACGTCACTGGGGACCTGAATAAGCATGGAAAAAGTCCTTAAAATGTTTACACATACGCAACTCCTTAACATAATGTTTAGATTTGTCAAAAGAGGACTTTTAGGGACAAACAGGGAAATGGCACCAGTGGTTGTGTTGTGTGTTATGCTAGAGAGCAGTGATAGCAGGCCGCTTTACGCCCCCCTGTCACTATGCGTGGTATTGATAACAGGTTCACATTGCAAGGATTCTCTCCTAAGAAGTTTGTATTCAGCCAAGGTTGTGACTGCAATTTAAATAAGACACACTGATTGCTGCACTATGCAATCCGTCATGTGTGTGCTGTGCAAATGGATGGGACAGAAAGCAGATAGTGTTAGTCTTTTTATAAAAACACTGCACTCAGCAGTCTGACTGGTTTTGCTTACGGGCAGATGGAATGGAAAAAAGACCATCACGCTGTTCCATGTCACACCAATTTGATATGGCAGTCCAGAAACCAGAGTATCAGACATGATGCAATACCTCTTATAATGCCCTTAACATTAAATTTGCAGGATAACCTCATGTCAGCCTATTTTATGTGGTTATAGGTGAAATATTTGGGAAAACAAATCAGTTTGTTTCACATCATAGTATTGTAGGCTTATATTAATCATATGCTTCTTGTGGTTTGCTTATCGTTTATGGTTTTGCAGGCTTGTGGGCTTGTTAAATATTTTAGGCTTGACATGGCCACTCTTTCATAATTATTTTAGTATAATGCGTGTAGATCTGTTATGACAACCAGGTGCTATCTTCAGTCTAACCTGTTATACAGGAACGTTCTTTGTGAGTCTTTGTGAGCTATAACCGTCTAGAGCATTACATATAGTCAAGCTATACTGTGGGTGTTGCATTTCTTTCTCGCTCTGCCACTGTAACACCAAGTCTGACAAGAATGAAAGGCCATCTGTTGCTCTTACAGATAAGTTCTGTAATAATATAGATTTGCTGTGCTGACTTGGCACAATTTGCATTAAATGATGTATCTTCCAATAAATTGTTTTGATTTAAGAGACATCAAATATTTTGACCATTAGTGTCAGGCACGTCTAAATCCCTTGGGGTCAGCTCGATAATTGGGTCTCTGTGGAAATCTCTTGAGTGCAGTGTTGCAGTGGTCATGTTAACTGTGTAATGTGCAGCTGTTTGTTTATCAGTGTGTCTAAGTATGTTGCTTGCTGATAATTAAGCTGCCATTTTTAACCCCAGTGTTATTTAAGTCCCAAATGTTTTATTTGATATCAAGAAGTGTGATTACTTTTTTATCAGCTGATTTCTCAGGGCTTTTTTTAGACTAATTTTTTTTTTATTTTACATTGAGCAGGCTGCCTCATGGGAGCTAACATGATCTGCTAAATACTACTCGCTTTTCCTCTGTTTCCCCCTAATATATTAAATGATTTGTGGCTGACTGGGAATAATGCTTTTTTTACAAGGGCATTGATGAATAAAATCTTAAGCCCGTGACGCACAGAAAAAAAAAAAATTTAGTGCATCTCTAAAAGATTTTAACTGCAGAAACAGAAAGGTCAGGCAATTTTAAAGCTTGAATTACTTGCTTGGATAAGAAAATGAAATGGAAAAAAACAGTTGTGGAAATGTGTTTTTTATCTAGTTATGCTCAGCTTTAAATCTGGTTCATTGGCTAGAAGTTGCCCTTTGTGAGTGCAGTTTCTAAAACCTTTAGAAATTGAAAACTTTGACTTGGAACATTTTGCATCATCCTAGGGAGGTTTGAGTGCCATCTGTCCTTTCGTTTGAACTTGAGACATGCTTTTATAAATGCAAACACAAAGTAAATACAAATTCTCTTCTCTTTTTTTTTTTTTTTTTTTCTCATGCGCACACTCACTCTCATTCTCAAATGTGCATACACTCTTATGTTCTGAGAAACCAACAAAAACTAAACCAGACAGAACATTACCATGCAAAACAATATTTAATCAGTCTAGTTCATGGAATTTTTGGTACTTTTTCAGCTAGATTTTTAATGCTGATGGCCTGCTGGTGTGTCGTTGTGGGTGATAAAGTGGTAACTTTTCTATTAATCCATGTATTACTTCCTCAACCCCTTGTTACTCTTCAAACAGACGGTGGAGCAGATCACTCACTCACTCACTCTAGCTACTTTTAGCATGCCAGGTTTGGAATACTGGATGCCATCCAACACGGCCTGAAACCCCAGAGACGGTCATGAGAGCAAACGTGACAAATATCATATGAAAGAAATGTTCCAGGTTATTGACTCAAAGTATGACTCGGCTCTTCTGAGTTTTCTCTGATACAAACTAAACTTCTTTAAAAACGTATAAAACTAAATACAAATTAGCTTTAAAGTCAACATGAAGTCAAAATGGACCTTATTTACAACCTTAATACAATGTACACTGATTAATTGCACAAAATAAATAATAAAAAAATCTAATATATATGTATAACCACTTTTACAATTTATTCTGTTCCCAATGGAGTCAAATCCAAGCCTACATGTTTTTTTTTTGTTTGTTTTTTCACTGAATAGCATAATTCGCTTTAAAGGGAAACCCTGGGTATTAAAGCATGGATGGCTTAATATAGCATAAATGATGTTTTTTACTGAAATATGTAGTAGAAAATCCATTAAAGATTTATGTTATGTAAAAAAAAATCCATATAGTTTTATACATATTTTGGACTATGAGATGGCTCCATTATTTCGATTATGAAAAATGGATGTATTCTGTGAGCTACTGGCGCTACCTATTGCAATTTGTACCACAACACAACTTTAAAAATAAATAAACTCATACGATGCATGACATTGTGTGGCTTTTGGTTGTAATTTTCAGAGGCCAACAAGAGAAGCGATGTCAATCTTCACTGCTTTCCTAGCGATAAGAAGAAGAGAAAAGAATGGAAAGATGACTGTAGACGAATAAAACTTCCTAAAGACCTGCGTCTTTGTTCTCTCCACCACAACCCTGATGCCTTTGAGGCTTTTAGTAAACCACAGCTACGGAAAGAGCTTATAAACTGTAAAGTGAAGAAATGCTAGATGTCATCCTGGCAGGATGAAAACATGCTGACCCTTTCACGATTCCGCAGACACTAAAGGAGCTTATCAGCGTGGATTTCATTTGATATCCGGGGGGGTTTAGACTCCTTGTGGGGAAAAATTAATGGTGTAGCATTTGGTACAAGTCTATGCTTAAATACTTCACCAGCTGTAAGTTCTTTCAGTAGCTGTGGTCATCGCATCAGCATTTTAGTTGCGGTAAAAATAGCATCAGGTAGCGGCAGTAGTTCATAGAGTGCTATTTTACATCATCTAAATAATGGCACCCCTCAGAGTCCAAAATATGTATAAAACAATATGGATTTTTTAAATAATGTAAATCTTTCATGGGTTTTCTACTATGTATTTCTGTAAGAGAAATCATTTGCGTTATATTAAGCCATACAAGTCTTAATACCCGGAGTTCGATTTAAGTGCATAAATAACCACTAAACGTTTTTTATTACTAATTTTACAGTTTTGAAAACATTCATCCTTCTAGGGATATCACGATTCCTTGTATCAATTAGAGTACTTGATTTTTATTTTTGCCTGTGACAGTTAACCGGCAAAATACTGGAAGTGGCGCATTCTACAGACGAGAATCCATGAAACGCATTATTAGACCATTTCCAATGCTGTTGTGAATTCACAAATGCTGCAATTCAATAAATTAAATATATGTGCTTTAATGTGCATCTCAGATCTTTAATAGTTTTGTTCGCTAAAACCATATTAAAGATTAGTTCACTTTCAGAACAAAAAATTACAGATAATATACTCACCCCCTTGTCATCCAAGATGTTCATGTCTTTCTTTCTTCAGTCGTAAAGAAATTGTTTTTCAAGGCAAAACATTTCAGGATTTGGACTTCTGTGGTGCATCCGAATTTGAACTTCCAAAATGCAGTTTAAAAACCATATTAAAGTGGCTCTAAACGATCGCAGCCGAGGAAGAAGGGTCTTATCTAGCGGTTATTTTTGAAACAAATTGACAATTTCCATACTTTTTAATATGGGTGGGCGATATAGCCGAAATTATATCACAATATTTCAAGAATATTTGCAATAATGATATGTATGATGATATAGAAAAAAATATGGAACAACGTTTTATTGATGATTGCAGCTGGCAGGCAGCACCATTCATTAATGCAAACAAAACGAAGGACATTTTCCATCCCTTTCCCATGAGCTACTGTCATTGATGACAGACTAAACACTCACTGCTTTTAAAAATAAACTAAAAATGCTAGCAAAACTTAAGTAACAGTTGCATCTTTTTTGGATTACCATCAAATGAGGTAGTATATCAGTGCTGAAACTGTTGCATTTCCTCTAGTTCTTTGTGCAAACATAAAACGGATACCATGAAATGATAGAACTGTACAAGTAAACACTTTAGAAGTACAAGTAAACTAATTTAGTACTTGCTTTTTAAACTTTATTTGAACTAATTATTATTGCCTCATTGCTGTATGTATTTTAGGTCATTTTAAAGGGTAGTGTTTGACTAGTTCTATTTTTATTACCACAAAAAATGTATAATTATCCGATTACTCGATTTAATCATCAAAATAATCGACTGATTACTCGATTACCAAAATAATCGCTAAATCCTTTAGTAGTATGTTGTGATTACTTTACTTTGCTTAAAGAAAAACATACATTCTTATGATATCTCACAGATATGTTTGAAGACCACTAATTATGTGTAATGAAACCATGTTTATTACATGTAGGCAATGCTTCCCAAGTTTCAGCATGTTGTGAAGAACAATATGATGTAGAAGTTCAAAGAAAAACCTCCCAGGCTGGGCCCTTTGACTCAAAAGCAACCTTGTAATAGGAGCCCATAATAGTAATGCTAAGTACCTCCAGCAACGCTTTTGGTCACCATGCGTATGAGAACATCGTAAATGCATCTAAAAAGGAGAGGCATCCACACACACTACTAAACTGGTCAAAGGAGACCTGTCCTGAAATAGCTCTGCCCTGTTCCTTGCTGGATAAAGACTGATTTATTGAGCACACTTTGTGAGAATTCCCTCAGATGTGACATGAGGTCAAAGCTGATTGACACCATGGTGAAAACGGTCACATGTGAGGACTCTTGACGATTCTTGAGGATGGTAACAGTTGGCGTGCCAACTGCCAAGTGTGCTATGTTATCTGTGGTTTCCCTGCTCTTTAGTCACATGTCAAGAAGGAAGGAATCAAGTTTGCATTCTTTATGTAATTTGACAACTTAAAGGAATGACAAATGAAATGAAAATGAAACAAATGTAACTTTGCAAAACTGGAATGTGTTCATGCCGCACCTTTTGCATGTTCATTTGCAAGACAAATTTCGTTGTGCTTTAAGCAGCCTTAAATAAGAATTTTAGCTCTGTCTAATATTTTTACTATGGTGAAGTCGATTCTGAAGGGCACAACAAATTGCCCCACAAAATTCATGAAGAAAAAGTGAAGGGATTCCATCTGGATTCGTACTTGTCTAATTGAGCAATAGAGCTGTTCTCACATTAAATCCACACCTAACAACCAAAATCAGTGTTGATTTACATGCTTCAAATTTTCCATTTCACAACTGCATGTCTAAGCATGTCTGTACCATACCATAGTGATGCTAAGGATAGTTAAAGAGTCTTGCTTTTTATCTGTGGAACACTATTATATTTGAGGTCTAAACAACATTGGATTGCTTTGATTTTCATTGTATGGACAAAAACGTCTTTTATGTTTCACAGAACTATTGGGCGACATGGATGAGTGCTGTAAATAATGACAGAATTTTTGGTTTAAACTATCGCAGATTTATATGGTATCATTTTAAGAATTCAAAAGTCTTTGTTTCTTCTCTCTAGGGAGGCAACAATGCAGGACACACAGTTGTGGTTGATTCAGTGGAATATGACTTCCATCTTCTACCCAGTGGGATTATCAACCCTAAGGTCACTGCCTTCATCGGTGAGTATGTCAAATTTCCTCCCTCCGTTTGGATAGAGTTCCTTACAAGAGTTACACATTCTAATGTAACTAGAGTATCGTATACATAGATCTCTACTGGTAGTACTTGCTTTGAAAACAACACCACAGCTTCCTGTTAGAGTGCCTGGATGCTGGCCAGCATATCCAGGCTAATATAGCTGAGTGCAATCTATGCAGTTTATTTGCAAAGATCCAATTTTGCTAATGGCCATTACTGTGTTTGGCCTTCTGATTCATATGTCAGCACTGTAGATTAATATGATGCATTGGAAAAGCTTGATGTTGAAGGGTTTGAAGGTTGATTTGAGTGAATTTTAAGACTCCTCTTCAATATTCCAACCCTTTCTATCCATTCCAACACCTGGAATGACACACTTGGGCTTTTCTGGCTTTAAATGGGTCATTCTTTGCATCTTGCTTCATTTATTTTTTTTTTTTTTTCTTCAAATTTTCACACTGTACATTGACACAACAAGTCTAAAGTTTCTGAACAGTAAGATTTTTAATGGTGTTTTTTTTTTTTTTTTTTTTTTTTTAAAGAAGTCTCTTCTGCTCCCCAAGTATCTGAAATACAGCAAAAACATTACAATTTTGAAATATTTTTTACTATTTAAAATAACTCTTTTCTATTTCAATATATTTTAAAATGTAATTTATTCCTGTGATTAAAAGCAACATTTTCAGCATAATTATTCCAGTCTTCAGTGTCACATGATCTTTCAGAAATCATTCTAATATGCTGGTTTGCTGTTGAAGAAACATTTTTTTATTATTATTATTATCAATATTTACCGGTTGAGTCCTTTTTTTGAGGATTGGAAGAAATTAAAGAAATGAATACTTTTATTTAGCAAGGATGCTTTAAAATTGTTTAAAAGTGATGATAAAAACATTTATAATGTTACAAAAGATTTCTATTTCAGATAAATGCTGTTCTTCTGCTGCCACCCAGCTGTTTTCAACAAAAGAGTGTTAATAATAATAATAATAATAATAATAATAATAATAATAAATGTTTTTTCAAGAGCAAATCAGAATATTAGTATAATTTCTGAAGGATTGTGTGATTGGAGTAATGATGCAAAAAATCCAGCTTTGAAATAATAGGAGTAAATTACATTTTAAAATATATTCAAATAGAAAATGGCTAATTAATACAGTAAAATTATTTAAAAATGTAGCTGTTTTTGCTGCACTTTGGATTAAATAAATGCAGGCTTGGTGAGCAGAAGAGACTTCTTTAAAAAATATAAAAAAAACTTTTGACAGGTAATGTATGAACTAGTGATAAAGTTATGTTTGCCTATTTATGAAGTTAATAATGATTGGACAAGCACACAGCTTGTCTGAAAACGTGCTTGTCCATCTGTGGTATTGTCACAACTGAAACTGATCACAGCATGACTTCAAGAAACAAGTTTCTGTGACTGTACCAAATGCATGAATATTAATAAGTTCGTGACCGGTTGTCTATAACATTCTAACACCCCATTATTTAACACTTCAAGGTTTAAAACTGGCCTTTATCTGTGGTAAAGGTGAAGTTATCTCAGGTTTAAAGCCCTGTATTGTACAGTGATGACTGACAGCTGCTAATATAATTGCAGGTAATGGTGTAGTCATTCACCTGCCGGGTCTCTTTGAGGAGGCTGAGAAGAATGCGCGGAAAGGAAAAGGTTTGTTGGTGAACTGTTTGTGCTCTTAGGCTGTATGATTAAGCTTTATTGAGCATTGACAGGAGTCTAACAGTGAGTTTTCTTGCAGGTCTGGAGGGCTGGAAGAACAGGCTCATCATCTCTGACCGCGCACATATCGGTAGGTTCATGGCTCCCATGACATATAAACACCATCATATGGCAAAATGACATTCACAGCTGCAAACATGGCAAATTTGGCTTTATAGGGGTGTAAACAATTTGATTCGATTGCAGATGTTTACCATTCACACTACCATTCAAAAGTGCTTTTATTTGAAGAAACGTACAGTAAAAAGAGGAAGATTGTGAAATATTATTACAATTTAAAAACACTGTTTTGTATTTTAATATATTTAGAATTCTAGTTTATTTCTGTGATGTCTTTAGTGTCACATGATCCTTCAGAAATCATTCTATTGAGAAAATTCTCATGAAAAATTTTTGTATTATTATAATGTTGCTGCTTAATATTTTGTGTTTCAGTATACTTTGAATATAAAGTTCATTAGCATTCATTTAAAATAGAAAACTTTTGTAACATAAATGTATTTACTGTCACTTTTGATCAGTTTTTAATAACTAAAACAGTGGATAAAAAACACTTAATAGGTGCTTGCAAAGCACTTCATTGATACCTCTCTAACATACTGGTAATTTTTTTTTTTTTGTGGATACAGTAATGTCTGTTTTCTGATTTATGAAATTTATGATACATTTTCAAATGATACATTATGATACATTTCCTTTGTGTCTATATTTATAAAAAAAAATATGGTGTCCTTTAACACTTAAAAACACTTTAAATCTTTAACACTTTTTTTTTTTTTTTTTTTTTTTATGCTTTGCAAGCACTGCTGTTTCCTTTAGGAACTGCAAATTTAACTCTTAATAATAGCTCTATCAATAACAATATCTCATGAATGCATTGGAATGTTATGTGTTGCATCAATGCGTTGCTCTGATCTTTTGTGTTCATGTTTTGCTTTTGGGATTTGAAGTAGACAGATACTATCAAATGTCACATTATCAAAAAGTCCTTTAAAATTATAAATGGTATGTGTTTGAATTATTGTGCCTTTAGTCCATTGTTGTAATTCTAGATTCTCTCCAGGAGTTGTTTTATTGTAAGGACACGGGATCAGTTGTAGTCAACCCAAGTGTTGTTATGGTGACCTGCTTTGGCATGTTGGGTTCAGAGCTCAGAGAGATGAGTTGTCTCACTGTAATGTATACACTCTCCTGCCTCTAGTGTTTGATTTCCATCAAGCTGTGGATGGAGTCCAGGAACAGGAGAGGCAACAGCAAGCTGGCAAAAAGTAAAAACCCTGCTTTATGCACACGCATACATCACGCTAGCAACATGTTATGACATGAGTTCATAACAAAAGATAAAATGCTTTGAGAGATGAACTTTAGTGTGTAACGGTGGCTTTTCTAACACTCTGGTTGATTTTAGTAAATGACTGTTTAGTAGGTATTTTGTCATTTGTTTTATAATGCACAAATGCAGTGTTCTAGACTTTGGTCATAAGTTATTTTTTTTGTGTGAAATGTAAAATGTATATATAAATATAAATAATTATACAAATTCAAAAAAAAAAAAAAAAAAACATTTCTTAAAGGGATAGTTCACCCTAAAATTAAAATTCTATCATCAATTACTCACCCTCATGCTGTTCCAAACCTGTAAGACTTTGAATCTTTGAAACACAAATGAAGATATTTTTGAATAAAAATAATAATTTCAAAAATTGGACAGAAAATATATTAATATTAAATATCTATATATTATTTTTATTCAATTCTATGCAACAGATTCAGATTTTTTTTTTAACTGCTCAGTAGCGCTATTGCAAACAGGAACAATAAAGAGTTTAGATGCAAAACCCCTTAAAAGCCATCTCGGTCAAAAATTAAATAATAATGATATTGAGTGAATGCTCTCGACACACATTATACGTCCATCAAATATTTTACTTCAAACTCGCTAAAATCCCAGCCTCAGCCCCATTAGAAGTACCAGTACTTGGGTAGAAACCTATACACCGGAGCCTGTCAGACGTCAGACGGATTTAGAGGCTTTTGCATCTGAACTCTTCAAGTATACTACGTAGAAATTTCCTGCCAGTGCGTTATTTAAGCGGACTTTGCTTTTCCAGTTAACATAAGCGGAAACATGAGCAGAACGCACTTTCATAGAGTGGAAAATATGAGTAAAACTTCCACGCTGAACACTGCAGGTCAATTTGGCATAGCATATATTTTTGACTGTTTTTCTCTTTTGGCCAAAAACCGAAAGTGACATTTTCACCCGATAATTTCCGGCTGCCGAAATTTCGGTGCATCCCTAAAAATGTTTATGCAAACAAAAATACACTTAATTTTATATAATACTTTTTGTAACAGGTCACTTCTCTATGCCTGTATCCTCTTAGCGGTCCCTGAAAAAGGTCGCAGACCCCTGTTTTAGAGCATACCCATAAATCCAACATGGAAAAATCTAATCTAAAATCTAATGCATGTGAATATGACTCACGAGTCTCACCTTCTTTCTGTTTCACCACCTAGTTTAGGAACAACTAAAAAAGGAATCGGCCCCGTGTACTCAGCCAAAGCAGCTCGCAGTGGCCTGAGAATATGTGACCTTCTGGCTGACTTTCAGGAGTTCTCAGAGAGGTCAGAGTGTGCTTACCTACTCAAATGAGCTTGACATTTTACCCATTTTACCCATTCATGTCACATTCAATAGACCTCTGTAAAAACACTTAATCCAGTTCTTAATCCGATAGGAACAATGGAAGAGCAACTGATCATGCTACTCGTCTGTCACCATGTCAGCTGAGCGGTCTCATGTCTCTTTTCACAGATTTAAACATTTGGCCTCGCAGTATAAGTCTATGTACCCTTCACTGGAGATTGATGTGGATGGGGAACTTGAGAAACTCAAGGTGAGAAGCTTGGATGTCAAACCAGTTCACACCAGTTAATACCGTAGGTTAAGTTTACAAGATTTTATAGCACTTGGATAAGAGTTAGAATTCAGATTTACTGTCGAGGAGATGGAGATGCACAACATATTCATAACAATAACATCTAATGTGCAACAGGGGTAACCACACTTTCTGACATTGACTGTTTTTTTCAGACGTATGTAGACAGGATAAAGCCCATGGTGAGAGATGGAGTCTTCTTTATGTATGAGGCGCTACACGGGCCACCAAAAAAAATTCTGGTGGAAGGTGCCAATGCTGCATTGCTGGACATTGACTTTGGTGAGTAATGGATACACCGAAACACATAGTACATACCATTCCCTGACCACGTGTAACATAAGATTATGCAATGTGCTAACCAGCTGATATATATATATATATATATTATTCTTCATGTTAGTTTCTAGATTTATGCTACCTGTCAAAAGTTTTTGAACAGTAAGATTTTTAATGTTTATTAACGAAGTCTTATCTGCTCAACAAGCGTGCATTTATTTGATCCATTGTACAGCAAAAACAGTAATATTCTGAAATATTTTTACTATTTAAAATAACTGTTTTCTATTTAAATATATTTAAAAATGTAGTTTACACCTGTGATTTCAAAGCTGAATTTTTAGCATCATTACTCCAGTCCAATGATCCTTCAGAAATCATTCCAATATCCTGATTTGCTGCTCAAAAAACATTTATTATTATTATTATTATTATTTGATGAATAGAAAGTTCAGAAAAACAGCATTTATTGGAAATAGAAATCTTTTGTAACATTTAATATGTCTTTATCATCACTTTTTATCAATTTAAAGCATCCTTGCTAAATAAAAGTATTAATATCTATGATTTCTTTAAAAAAAATTATACTGACTTCAAGCTTTTGAATGTTATAGTGTATAATGTTACAAAAGCTTTTTTATTTCAGATAAATGCTGTTCTTTGGATCGTTGTTCTTCAAAAAAAAAAAAAAAAAAAAAAATATATATATATATATATATATATATATATATATATATATATATATATATATATTCATTATAAGAATACATTACATTAAAGTTAAATTTATTCTTTACTATGTAAAAAAAATTAATTCCTAATTTTAAGCAGTGTTGTGCACCTCTGAATATATGCGCTAACAGATGCAAAGGTCTATAATTTGTACATAATGAACCCTGTACATAATGTAACCCTGACATTGCCTGAAACTTCACTAGCTCTTTACTGCCATGCTTTTGTTTAGGGACATATCCTTTCGTGACTTCCTCAAACTGCACTGTGGGAGGGGTGTGTACGGGTTTGGGCATGCCGCCCCAGAATGTGGGTGAAGTCTATGGAGTTGTCAAAGCCTACACCACGAGAGTTGGGATTGGAGCTTTCCCTACAGAACAGAACAACGTAAGCGGCTGCTTAACTTTCCTCTTTTGTTTCTGCATTGATTGGATGAGCTCTCACTACTGTTTATATCCCGATGCATTCAGTGTTATGAGTGTTTTGGCAGTAATGAGCCTGACTTTAGGCGAGCTTGATTATTGTTATGAATAGATTTGAACAGGAATAATGAGGCTGGAGAAACCGAGCAGTCACTAATCTGTCACACTACATGACAATGAATATATTATGTATGAGACATTTACGATTTCCTATTTATAATGTGCCTTACAGTGACTTAATAAATAATAGCAGGGTTCCCACAGTCAAGGAAATCCCGGAAATATTCCGATTCTACAGTGGAAAATAATAAAACATGGGATAGACATGAAGAAACTTAAATGGTCGATTTTTTTTTTTTTTTCTGTTTGTCTAGTTAAAATTTATGGTCACACTTGTAAATGGCAGTACATAGTGTCTTTAATCCAACAAAGAAAAAAGTACAGTGTACTTCAGTGTTCATTTTGCATTACAAAACACTTGCTGTGATTAAGGTTAGGGACAGGTTTAGAAGTATAGTTAGTTTTAACAGTAGATTAGGGGGACAACAGTGTAATTATAGATAGAAATGTTGCAGAATTTCTGTAATATTAATTCAATTTAACAAAAAATAATTGCAAAGTAATTACTGCAGGTATTTTTCAATTATAAACACAAAGTAAAAACGTACACTACCAGTCAAAAGTTTTTTAACAGCAAGATTTCATGATTTTTAAAGGTTTCTTCTGCTCACCAAGCCTGCATTTATTTGATCCAAAGTACTGCAAAAACAGTAAAAAACATTAAAAATCTTACTGTTCAAAAACTTTTGACTGGTAGTGTATGTACTCAACAAGTGCATTGTATCATATAATTAATTTAAATGTCAGTACATTGTATAATTTCTAATAAAAAACAATAAAAATTGGGTCCAAGTATATTACTTCAACTAGAAATTGCTCTTACGCTTCAAACACTCTAGAGTTTTCAGTTTTAAAATGGCTCCATCTAGTGGGGAGATGTTTTTTTTTTTTTTTTTTTTTTTTTTTTTTATAGACAAAACTGTAGTTTTGTAGATATGTTTTTTATATATAATATATATATATATATATATATTAGTTAAATAGGGATAATGCACATTAATAAACTGTAATATATCAAAACTTAATAAACATTGTAACATAGTGTGAGTCAAATGCTATTTTTTTTGTTACTTTTTCTTCTGTAGTCTCTGGATAGAATGTTACAGTCACCCCTAAAATTGGAAAATGATTTAAATTGTTGTTAAAAAGCATAAATGCATGCACAAAGTAAAAGGATCGGTTTATTTCTGAATTAAAATTTCCTGACAATTTACTCACCCCCTTGTCATCCAAGATGTTCATGTCTTTTTTTCAGTCGAAAAGAAATTAAGGTTTTAAGGAAAACATTCCAGCATTTTTCTCCATATGGGAGCCAACGGGTTGAAGGTCCAAATTGCTTCAAATGGCTCAACATGATCCCAGCTGAGGAATAAGGGTATTATCTAGTGAAACAATTAGTCATTTTCTTAAAAAACTAAAAATATTGTATTTACTTTTGCACCACAAATGCTCATCTTGCACTAACACTGCGATGCCCATTTTTGACTTTACACATTACATAATCACATTGGAAAATTCACACATGGTTAGTTCTTTGTCTGTGTAACTTAAAAATCATCCAACATCACTGTTTTACTTTTGTTTTTTTTGTTTTTTTTTTGGTAAAGGGCATTTGACTTTGCACATTCGCTTTGTAAACACTAAGCCAGTACTACCACCTACATCATGCGTCACTTTTTTTATTTTATTTAGTTTTTTTTAGAAAATGACAGTTTGTTTCACTAGATAAGACCCTTATTCCTCAGCTGGGATCATGTAGACTCCTTTTGAAGCTGCATTGAAACTAATTTGGACCTTCAACCCATTGGCTCCCACTGAAGTCCACTCTATGGAGAAAAATACAAAAATCTTAATTTCTTTTCGACTGAAGAAAGAAAGACACCAACATCTTAGATGGCATAGAGGTGAGTAAATTCTAAAAACAAAAACTAATCCTTTAAATGTTGCGCTTTATTCATACTGTACTTGTGCATAGGAAACTGGAGAGCTCTTGCAGACGAGAGGCAAGGAAGTGGGCGTGACCACAGGTCGGAAAAGGAGATGTGGTTGGCTGGATCTGGTGCTTATTAAATATGCCCACATGATTAATGGCTTCACAGCGTGAGTGTTGTTCAGATATGTCTCTTTTGGTTTCTGTATCCGTGTTCTATAAAATACTGTTGTCTTATATGCATCCTTTCTATATGTCTGTTTAGCTTAGCTCTCACCAAACTTGACATCTTAGATGTGCTTCCTGAGATCAAAGTTGGTGTGGCATACAAAGTAGATGGTGAAATCATCCCACATTTTCCAGGTAAGCAGCACATTTTTCATATGTGTCCCTGGACCGCAAAGCGAGTCCTAAGTAGCACAGGTATATTTGTAGCAAGAGCCAAAAATACATTGTATTGGTCAAAATTATAGATTTTTTTTTTTTTCCTAAAGTAAATATATCAAAACGTTATTTTTGTTAATTAATATGCATTAAGAACTTAATTTGGACAACTTTAAAGGTGATTTTCTCAATATTTAGATTTTTTTTTGCACCCTCAGATCATTGTATCTGGGCCAAATATTGTTAAATCCTAACAAACCATACATCAAAGGAACACTTATTTATTAAGCTTTCAGATTATGTACACTATATTGCCAAAAGTTTTGGGATACCCCCTTCTAATGAACAGTTTTGACTACTTTAGTCATTTCCATGAGTACTAATTTTAATGTTTAAGCATAAAATGATATTCTAGGGAATTGTGTCCTAATTTTATAACAAAAGTTTGGACAGGACCTTTTTTTTTTATTCCAACATGACAGTGCCTCTGTGTATAAGGCAAGGTTCATAGAGAAATGTTTGATTCAGTCAGTGTGGAAGAACTTGACTGGTCTGCCAAGTCCTAATCCCAGTTGAACACCTCTGGTGTGACTTTAAATGCAGACCTTGAGCCAAAAACTCCAATGACTTGTGCATACACTATATGGACAAAAGTATTGAGACACTCCCTTCTTTAGAACAGAAAAAGTCACTTCCAAAACTGTAGCAACAAAGATGGAAGCATAATTCATGAATTTAAAAATTGTATTTCCATCTCTGCTTCAGTTTTGGAAGTGTCTAAAATGACTGTACCCATATGCCCAAGTCATTGGTGAATTTTTGGCTCAAGGTCTGAATTTAAAGTCACACCAGAGGTGTTCAGCTGGGATTAGGACTTGGCTTTATGCAGACCAGTCAAGTTCTTCCACACTGACTGAATCAAATATTTCTCTTTGAATCTTGCCTTATACACAGAGGCATTATCATGTTAGAATAAAAAAGGGTCCTGTACAAACTTTTGCTATAAAATTAGAATGACACAATTCCCTAGAATATCATTATATGCCTAAATATTAAGATTAGTACTCAATAGACAAAGTACTATTTGGCAATATAGTGTATAAATCTCAATTTAAAAAAACTGACCCTTGTGACTGGTTTTGTGGTCCAGTGTCACATATCACATGTAGATTGAATACAGTCTAGTGTAGTTAAATATCATATGTGTTTCCCAGCAAACCAAGAGGCGCTACAGAAGGTTGAAGTGCAGTACGAGACTCTGCCAGGCTGGAAAACAGACACGTCTGCAGCCAGGACCTTTGAAGAGCTTCCGGAAAATGCACAGAAATATGTCTGCTATATCCAAGATCACTTGGGTGTGCCTGGTAAGACTTGAAAAGGGGTCGTTCTTTGAAAAAAAAAAAAAAAAGTTTACTCTTCATGTTGTTCCAAACTTGTGAGACTTATTTTCTGCTGTGGAACGTGAAAAAAGGTATTTTGAAGAATGTGGGTAACCAAACTGTTTTGGTTCCCATTGACATTCAAATGGACAAAAATATGGAACAGAAAATACCACTGTTCTTCAAAATAAAGTCATACACATTAACTCAGTTGTTTTTGTACGTCTGACCGTTTAAAATGCATTGGGGTTGTTATACTACAGAGATCTTAATGACTTTTTCCATCTTTGCTTTAGTAAAGTGGATTGGTGTTGGGAAGTCGCGGGAATCAATGATCCAGCTCTTTTAAGAGGCTGCTTGGCCTGCATGTAGCACTGGCTGGATTCTGCTCTGGACTCTGGGACTCTGTGAAGGGGACAGAAAGTTGCCTCATATATTTCCTCTCCCACCTCACTTCAGTTTCTCCATGGCAAGAACATAATTTTGTGTCAGTCAGATCATCCTACAGCCCTCTGAATTTGAATATTTGCCATATATAATGGCATTCCTGTGGTAAATCAAAAAGGGCTTTTCAACTAGTTATGTTACCGTTTCTCATCTGCTTTACATCCTTCTCCTCTGGTATTTCGAGCTTCCATAAGCTCTACCTTGAGTCCATGTGCTGTACATGTGCTACTACTTCAAACAGGCATCAGTAGTGGTGTATATTGTTGTTGGGTATCAATTTTTCACACAGATTGGGTAAAACGATTACTTATACGTGTTATATTTAATGTTCCTTGTTTCTTTTATCATACAAGATTCAACGGTTATGCAATGTGTACTACAACACTTTGTCCTTGTTTTAAATGGACTATGATTGACTTACTCGAGTCAACTTCATTTAAACGTACGGTTTTTAAAAGACATTTTAAATGTTTCTTTACCAGATGCATAAATACTCATGTGATTCTAAATAAGAATTATGTACAGTACATCTTCAAAATCTACTACGATTACAGTTTTCTGTTTCTCAAAAAATAGAAGTAAAACATTTTATGGAAGCATCTTTATTAAATTTGAATTTGCTCCAGAAATAGTATATAATTCAAATGTGCCTCGAGAAGCATATACTATATTACAGGCTGGGGGTTTTGATTCCATTGAATGTATGTAAACGTTTGCACAGTCCTCAGATGTTTATTGTTCAACTGTACAACTTTATGCCACAAGCATTTTAAAGCCACTTTAATGGTCAGATATCATTAATAACGAGATATCAGCAAACTTGCCTTTCAGATTGTCAAAAGTATAGATCCTTAAGACATTTATGTGGATTGAGACGCCACCTCAGGATGTACGCACTGATGTTTTAACTTTTTCTGTCGTTGCTAACTGCTGCAGGAGGTCGTCTGCTTTTCTGACCTCCGATAGTACATTTACCGAACCTTTAAATGCTAGAGATGATCTGAACAGTCGAATGTAAGAGCTTGTCTATTTAAATATGAATGGTTTGTATTAGAAACCCACAATTGCTTCTTCTGTTTGTCTCACCCTCAAGTACCGCACCTTTCAATAAGTAAGTAATGTAGGATAAAGTGTGCCTTGTTAATACAGATGAACAATGAAACTTGAAAACTAATCCTTTGTCTAACTGAGCTTTTATGGATTTTAATTGAGAAACCTCTTTTAGCTTTTTCAAGGGCATTAATATCATTGCCATTTGCCAAAAGTCTACATGCATCCAAAGAAGTATCTTTTCATGGATAAATGAATGCTGTGATATAAAGAGCCTTTGTAAATGACCCAGAATGATAACTCTTTGTTTTGTCAGATTGATGATGGTGTGATGCTTTGCATTTTCTGTTGCTCACAGCTGCTGAATAAATGATGTTACCTGTTTTTTGTTGAGTAGCATCTATTACATGTCAGTCACTTGTATTCTCACAACATTCTCCTCTGAGTTCAAGAATAGGCCAGCTGAAACATTCAAACAATGTGTTTGCACAAACACAACTTCCTTTACTGTTTCTGTGTTGTATTGCTGCTGTTTGAGTTTATGTATGTATATACAGAACACAAAGCCATATTCTCTTGAATTTACTGTTACTGTACACTTGGTGATTGATACTTATGGGTGTGCATGATCATCTAGTGGGATTTGCACCAAAACTAACTCACTTTATTTATCTTGGATGAATGGCAGATAACTGTCATGACACTCCAATCAATAAAGTAAAATAGTGAGAAACATTTTGTGCTTGTTAATTTTTAGCGTATTTTGTGGCGTTATTTGTCATCGATTTTGAGCCAGGTATGCTGAAACTGCAGTTGTCTTGAAACTCGCCAGCAGGGGGAGACATTTACCATAAAATAGAAGTTGAACGGCGACATCCGAAGATTTTAACTGTGAGAAACAGAGCTCCGTAATTACGTTTGACAATAACGTGATGATACACAATTACTCTCAGATGATAATAACATTTTGTTCTTGGATTTTTTTTTTTAATTCGTATTTCTATGGTGAGGTTAGGTGTTAATTGGTGAATGTGATCATATTGGCCTTGGTTGAGGTTAAATTTAGCTGTAAGGCAGGGAGGGAACTAATTAAAAACAAACATAAACGTTTTTATAAACAATAAAACGAGTTTTTCATGTTTATAAAGTTAGCGTTTTTGTAGGTCACTTACATAGCCCTTGCAATGTGGCATGAATCTGTAACTTATGATTGATGAAAATGACATTTTAAGGTGTGTGGTATGTTGCTAAAACATAAAGAGCAAAATTGTTGAATGGAGTGAAAACGACAACCGTGTGATAGCTGCGTACATACAATAATTCATACAATAAACACTGCTTTATTTCACTCTTTGCTTGAATTATCAGTTTTAATATGATTTGTTTTTAATATGATCACTTTGTATTAGTACTATTTATACTGCTTTAGAAAGTTCCGGTCATGTATGAATGAAAACTAACGAGTGCTGTTGGCTACAGACCACTGAAGTTGCATTACTGAAGATATTGGAATAGAAATGTTTTGCTTTCACAACCAGATCTATATGTTAGAGGTATGTGTGTTGGCTTGTTTGGCTGGTGAAGGTGCCTGGATATAAATGTACACATATGTGCGATGTAGTAGGAGGTGACGACTGTGGTGAGAATGATGAGATCTCTCTCTTACTGTACACTCTGGAGACTGAAGGAGTCTTCCTGTACTCATTATGGCTATTCACTCGTTTCTATAAACCATATGAACTTAACCTGATTATGATTTAGATGTTACTAATCATGCTGACGAAATCATTGGTGTTAAGTTTTGATATAATAATTAATTTTATTATTTAGATTTAGTGTTTTATAATTTCATTTTATCATTATTGTTAATACCTAACAATTATTGCAAATACAGTACACTATGAAGTTAATATGCGCATTGCGATTTTAAAATAATGGATCAGTCCACTTTATATTTCCAACGCGGAAGTAAGCCGTTTTCTGTGAATGTGCGACATTTCCGGTTCATTAGCAGCTGTAGGGAAATAGAAGAATAACAAAGTGAGGTAAAAGGGTAAAACTGTTTGCACTACAAACTGCTGTGTTCATAATTAAGAAATTACATTAAATATTATGGTAAGACACAACAGTTTCTAATATCAAGCATCAAAACAAGCTGTTTTGTACAGCTAAACAAAGCTGGAAGCGAATTAGAGGCTTCTTTAACGGGGAAATAAGGTAATTATTTTTTTTGTTTTCTTGTAAAACTTGTTTACAGTGAAGGAAAATTCTTGGCAAACTATTTTTTTATATATAGATTTTGAATAGTGATTTTTTTAATGCATAGTTTCTTGTAGTTTGTAGCTTCATATGAACAAAATAGTTCCACTGAAAGGTTCTTTAGGGAACAAAAAATGTTTATAGAACAATAAATAGTATGATAGATAGTACGATAGATACAGACCAAAATTTATTTAGACACCTTCAATATTTCTCACATTATTACAGTTTATTCACTATAGTTTTGAAAATGGTAATAAAATATGTTAAGAGCTATACAGTCTGTAGTGTAAAAAGGTTGAATTAGCAATTAAAGAAAAAGAACACTTGGTCAGGTGAAAGTGTCTGAATAATTTTGGCCCCAAATTTTTTTAATCAATTTTACCGGTAGTCCACTGTATGAAGAATTTTTGGTACATTATAT